>KK499872.1:648533-700290 GCA_000688715.1 Glossina pallidipes | reverse complement strand
CTGGTAAAACTGCGAGCAACGATCAAAATTTGCAGGTATATTCTATGAGTGATCCTATAACGCCTGTCCAAAAATGGAAAATCGGCCAATATTGTAGAGTATCGAAATTTCATTTATGTCGTTTTTTCTGAAGTTTTTTTGTTTAAGGTAAAGTTAATAAGTAATAAAAGATTCGATCACCAAATACAACTTTTATACGCCACACCTCGTGGTGTGAGAGTATATTAAGTTTGTGCGGATATACGCAGCATCCAGAAAAAGTTGCGATAAGCCTAGCTTTAAAACAGAGTTAGATGTCTAGTAAAGAAAGACACAATTGCTTCCCCATTGAATTAGCGAAATAATAAAAAAAATATTAAACTTAGTAGGGCCGTGATTATGGTGAATTTGTTTTTGAATAATTTAGTATAATAAAAATGTTAACAGTGTTCATTAGATTAGGTGAGGAATGACTTCTATTTTCTTATTTTGTGCTATAAATTTTATATTAGTCGTTCCGCTATTTACTTACTGTAATTGAAGACACTTGAAGGCACTGCATTTGATGAATTATTACGATATTGACGTCTAATATCGTTTCTAAGTGTGCGGCTTGGTTGTTTCTTCCCCGAACATATGGTAGGAGCCATAGTGTTGGTAAGTAGCTGAAAATGGATGATAAACGAAAAATACTTTCTTAAATGAACAACCAATTGTATCGAATGCATAAAGATGCTTAACGAACATCTGTATAAAACCTGCGTAATGTAACTTAATGTATGTTCATTGTAACTTGTACCGGCCCTTGCGGTATCATCCACTCTTGATTTACATAAATAAGTGTCAGAAACATTTAAATAAAAATGAAATGATTGCATAAACATTTACAAAACATTTCGTTGATGTGTTTCTGCTTAGGTATCTGATTAGCACCGCTTTTGTTTTGAATTTATCTCTCATAAATGTTGACGGAAATAACTAAAGTCGTTAACTTTTATGGTCTTTGGCTGTTATAAATGAATTTTTGGGCGAATTACGTTTTTCAAGTCAAATCAAATTTGACGGACGATCAATAATTGGGAATAAATGTGTCACGTTTGCAAACATTATTATTATGCTTATAGCACTTTCAAAAGACAAGGTGACAATAATTTCTCGTTTGAAATGAGTGAGTTCGAAAATAATTCTTGACTTAGAACACATAGGAAAAAATATTTTGCGAAAGCAGACGCGACTCAAAAACATTATACATTTCCAACTATTTCGGGGATTTTTCTTATTTCTGCAAAGAAGATCTCTAAAGTTATAATCTTCTGCTATTTAATGCTTCCTCTTTTGTGAATGTAAGAAAAAAGAGGAAGAAGTAAGGAAAAATCCAGCTTTAAAAAGTATTTTACATGCGTAACGATCGTTTTTAATTTTCACTTTTGTTCTTGACTTCAAAAACTATTATAGGAAGAGAAAGGCAGAGTAAACCACAGGATGGTAAACAAACGGCAATGGAAATCGAAAATATATCTCTACAATTTGCCTGATACTTAAGCCTATGTGTTGCAAAAAAAAGTCAAACTTAACGGTTGAGTGTAAAGCAAAGGTCAATTGCTTTTTTAGAAGCTTAAAAAATTAGTAAGTCACAACATTACCCTACCTATCGCAAATTATAGCATTTAAAAAATATTAAGTAAACATTTACTTCCACAAAACGTTCGTGAAGCATGTTTCCGTCATTTTAATTTACAACTCGAAAAAAACATTTTTTTTGAAACTCTAATGGCTGAAATTCTTATCCACGTCAAAATTCAATGGAAACTTTTATTGCGACCACAGCATAAACAGCGATAAGGTAATAAGTGCTATGATAACCTTCCATACTTTCCCAGAGGTAGATTGTATTATAACACTTTAATAATCAAATACGAACGCACGCGTAAACATAGTCGCATTTATGAAATACAGGTAAGTCTTGCTTTATGCGTCGCATGCCGAAAAATGCATAATTCAAATATGTCATAGAGAAGGTTCTATTTACCCAAGAAACTAGAAGTGTTCTTAATTTTGTTAAATAACGCAATCTATAAATCAACCAGTATCTGCGTAAACAAGCTTATGGAAATTGGAAAACAAAAGTGTTGCTAATTAAATTCGTTAGAAAGAACGAATTTCATACAAAAGCGTGAAATTTTGAAAGTAGTAATTATGGCCGCATCAAACAGGTAAAGAAATCTTGTCGCTAGATAGACAAACTAGTTAAGATAGACAAACTAGTTAGTGAAATTGATCTACTCTTCCTTCGTAAGGAGAACATTTGGTAACAGTGCTTTAAAACTTTGGGTTGTTTCCGGACTATACAGGCAAAGAATAGAGATTTACTTTTTAAGGTAAAGTAAATGTGTTGGCCTTACAAACAAACTCCTTTTTAAAAATTATCTTACACCAAAGCGTCTCTCTATCACTACAATTCGGTCTAATTTTAATCTTTTTGCGTTTTCGAAATTTTTGCACTTTAAGTCCATTCACCCAATGACATAAAATATCTCTCCTTTACTAAGTCTGGTCCTTCATTCACTTTATCTTAGCATATATGCGTTTTACATATTCCTGTTTACGAATGGAATTTAATTGGACCCCTCTTTTGAGTGACGCAATCTTCAGCTGTACATAAAGTGTTAAAGGGAGGAAAGCAATTATTGTCATTTATTCTTTTTGAGCGTCGTTATTAATGATATTTCATTTTTTGCTTTGCGAAAAATCCTTCAATGAAATAGATATAACTTTACTTCGCATTCGCATGAAATTTGTCACATAAGAACAGACCCCACTGCACACCAAAGTCTGCTTTTAGTTAGTTATATATGGCATTCATAGTTTAAGCAACAAAAGAATAGAACATATAAAATCGTTTCCACGTGGAGGAAATGACCCTAATATATGAACAAACAACGATAGTAATAAACCTAAGCACACGCACATTGATGACCAATAATGTGGTGTTGAGAGGCCAATCGCTCGTTAGGCAAATGTAATGTAATACATTTGGTCATAGTACGTCGGTTTACAATCAACAACGTAGCGATAAAGATAAAGTGTCGCAAGTTTTTGAGGATTGTGAAGAAGGTCTACTGGCGACAGAATTTGGAGAATTTTTTTATTTAAATACCGCATACTCATTGCATTAAATTGTTTTGATATAATAATACTCGCGTACTCGCTGCTTACAGTAATGACGATATGGCACAAAGAAGTATAAAACGTCCAGAGTACAAGAAAGATATCGGGGTAAAAGTGTAATAAGCAGTTTAGTATCGCAGTTTAGGCTCGCCATCCACCTATATCTGATGAGCTTTCTCGTAAATAATATTCCCAAACTTACCGTCTTAACTTCCAAACTTTCATACGTTCGTCTATTATAGGGTGTATTCTACACATTGCTTTGTGTCTCACTCTAATTGTGAAATTTAAAGAAAGACGAAAAATACAAAGAACACGCACTGCTGGCCTGCTCGAAGGAATACCTTCCGCCAAGGATAATGAACAGCAGTTAGCTAAGTTCTCATTATAAGCGCACTTATATTTCGCATCAGCTGACCGTGAAGATTCAGATGTAAACCATCACAAAAGATCCTAACAAATTTTAAGTTGCCTCTTACAAGAAGTTACCCACAACGAATAAATTTTGGGTAAGTGCAGACAAGGTTGAATCTACTTTTGCAGGTGTCATAGGTCTCACCGGGTCTGCCTTATGGCCCCCGTTTTCTTCAAAACCTTTCCACACAACCACACTTTATTTCCGGCCTTCCTGGGTCGGGAAAAAATACGTAATCAGCACAAGAGAGTCCTGTCCTTTTTATCTTTTTCTTATAGCAGCTGTCTTTGACAAATCAAGCTTTAACGCGTTCGCGGACGCGAATGCTATAGCATTCATTTTCATAGCGATGCAAAATGACGTGAATGCTACAGCATTCAAATTTTAAAGCCAATTTTTGTTCATTTAATTTCATGTAACCTTAAGTTTTTGTAATTAATATACATTTCAAAGTAATGAGTGGATACTGTAACATTCATTTCATATAACAGTTAAAATATGACGTTCTGACTGCTCTTGTAATATATGCATAATCATATTTTGGATATTACAACTAGTTTCAAAAATAATTGCCTCTCTGTTTTTGCAGCCCCCTGACATTTTTAGTGTCCGCGAACGTGTTAATAGACTGTCGACTTCTCCTACATTCTTCATCATATTTCATTAGTACGGAGATAGGAGAAAAGTACAAATTCGCGATATTTCAATCTTATGTTTTCCTTTGAGAACTAATTTTTAATCTGCGTTAGCCGTACCGCTCAACTTTTTGCTCATCTACTTTTTTCACAAGTAAAAAATGCAGTAAAAAGTTGCGTAAGGAAGAACAAAAATTGAATAGAATCTTAAAGGTCAGTACTGGACCTGAAAAATAACTCGGTTTAACTGGCTAATCTCATACCAAATACGTCGAAACCAATAAAACCTATTTTGAAGAAAATCGCAAAAATTTATATGTTTCGCCGTACATACAGTGTACCCCAAAGTATGAATAAAAACGGTAACGAATAAAAAGAGTTGCAACATCAGCAATACGTAATTTATACACTCATTCGAATTAATAAAGATTTAACGATAAGCCTTAACAGCTGTAGGTATACCGAACTTCGTGAATATTTAGTAGGTACCAGAAAGCAATTTCTGCTGAACACAATTCTTGCTAACTGTAGGTCTCAGGACCACTCATGCATTCATTCAGAAAGATTATAAATCATTCATGAAAACTACGTGTATATATGAATATGTGTATACAGGGAGAGAAAAAGAGAGAGAGAGAGAGAGAGGAAGACAAGTTGGTATTTAAACGTGCGTTTCGTCTCTTTTGCCTATTTCCGCGTCATGGTACTAACAAGCAGGTTAAGAGCAGTCAACAGTTGTTGTTACTTTTGAAATTATACTTTTACAGATTCTTTCTTAGCTAAACAACATCTTCCGTCTTTCTATTTTTTTTTTTAATTTTATTTAGTAACAAAAGTAAAAATTATTATTACACTCTCATGTTAACGTTTTGTTTTTTTTTTTTATAACTAGCTTTAAAATGTAATCTTTACACACGCTTCGCAAGTTAGAAATGCTGATAATACGAATTTTTTACAAGACCGGCATCAAATATCAATAATTTAAATAAGTTGTTCGTGTTATTGTCTCTTGTTGTTCTTTATTTTTTCTTACACGTGCCTGTCCTCTACACAACAGTCAGACATTTGATTCGTTTTGTTTGTTTGTTTGTTTTTTTCGTCATTATTTTAAACACACAAATGACCACACAAATACTTAAGCAGTGAATTAAATTTATAGCGAAAGCGTCTAGAAAATAAATACCGCGTCATTGTATTTGTGTTGAGTTGAATTTTGTTTTCTTTTTGCATTTTAAATAGCACGGACGCGCTTGAGTACGTACACATACTCATAATCGCAGTGAAGTCTTATTATGCGAGACGCCATTTACATTTCGTTCAATATAAACGCGATTATGCCCAACAGTGGCTTCTACGATTTCTTCTTTCAGAAAACGTTTACCAATAAAGGAATGGGATAAGAATTAAGTTTACTTCAATTAAAGTTTTAATAATGAAAAAAAAAAAAAAAAAAATCGAGCAAAGTTGATGTCAAATTCAATCAATGATTAATTTTTGAGCAGGTTTTGTTTACAGAAAAGAACGTCTTAAAAAAAAAAAAAAAAAAATCGAGCAAAGTTGATGTCAAATTCAATCAATGATTAATTTTTGAGCAGGTTTTGTTTACAGAAAAGAACGTCTTGCCAAAAAAATTTCTAAATATTTTTTTTTTTTTAAAGCGAAGTACCTTTTTGTTATTCATCAATTCCTAAATTTGAAAGTCTGATGAAGTGACTTTTTTTTAGTCATCTGTAACCAAATACTACATTCCTCAGAAAGGAATATAAAATTGAAAACAACAAATACGGAACGTGCAGTACCTGTACTTCTTTGAGAACTTCACTGTACGCGTATTTACTTTTTAAAAAATTATAAAAAGAACGCAAAAAAAAACAATGTGTACGTGATGCTCGTGGCTGATCTTCAGGGTGAAAAAAAACTTCAATATACAATATTCAATACACAAGTATGCAGAAACGCACAAGTGTGTGTGTGTGTGTGTCATATGTATATATATGTATATGTATGTATATGTATATACATTTGCACATTTCACATTTCACATGCTTAACTTACGTTTTCTCATCGGCGTTTGTATATATTTATACACTTATGTGCAAATGTTTGTATGGCAATCAACGCTTAATACAGAACATGTTCTTTTTTGTTGTTACGTTTTTATCTAAAACAATTTGCTAAAGTTAAGTCGACGTAAGTTCTACAATAAAATTACTTTGCTAAATAAAATTCTATAGGGAGACTTTATATCAGCGGCAAACTGTCAATTGGTTTTAATTACCTGTCCCTTCTTCAGAAAGGTTAAGAACAAACAATATCGAACTCCAGCAGATATTTTTGACGTTCCTAAAAAATTGGATCGAATTAACGGTACCTGCCCGTATGTCCACATGTCCTGCATGTGAACATCTATTGCAATAAACGTAGGATAATAACTCCACGGAACTTAATCCAGAATAAGCAAAGTTGTCGAAATTGGTATAACAGAAAATAATTCGAACAATCCGAATGTGGTACATTTATGCGTCGGAATAATTTTGTAAATTGCGACCATACAATCGAGAAATAATAATTAAGAAAGCCACCGAGCGCATTATGAACTTCTTGGAGCACCTAAATAGTAATAGACAACCTTAAAAGAATTACGAACCTCCTTACGTGGTAGCCTTGTCGCCCGAATGGTAAAAAGCATTGCCATCATATGACATTAGTAGAAACTAACCATTGAATTAAACTTTATCCAAAACAGCGGAACATGTTATAACTTTATTGCTGCAAAGCCGCAATGTTGGCCATATTCCTGATTGGGATTATTTTTCGAAAGATGCGCCATTAAACGCAGAAAAACACGCGACTACCAAGTCAAGCAAGGCTCGCAAATTCAAATCTCAATTGCAGTAGAGTTTGGTTGCAGCTATAGCTAGCGTTCAGTCGATATAGGTCTCCTAACACTTACTACTTCTTTCTCTTTGTTCACTTCTTTCTGACCCTCGTCGCTTTACATAAATGGGAAAACTCCCCTGAGCGATTCGTCACATTAGCAGTGTAGTAACTTTCCTCCTGGAATTTCAGCTACCATCGCCACTTCCAGTAAATAAGTACTGGTACATAAAAAAGAGCGAACATGGGTTTTTTTGTGGTAAATCATAATGAGAGTACAATGCGAAGACGAAGGTTCGTATTCTTTCCCATTCTGCCATGATCCACGAAATTTTACTTGGAAATTACAGTGTACGGATGGGTTGCATAGGCAGCATGTGAAAATCCGTAACAATGGAAATTTTATAGAGATAGATTTGTAATACTGGTAAGCAAATGAGAGGATAATGGCAAACAGATCCCATCTTTAGTTAAAGAAAATAGTGGAAAATATGTCTGCTAACAAAGAAAGAATATTTATTTAAGAAATAATGTTTCCAAGTAATACTCAGAGCGTCGAAATTTTCGATAACCAAGGATACCGGGCCCAATACTTTCCTATTGATCTTCTTTTTAATTTGCAAAAAAATCATGGAATATGGGAAACACTGGGTACATATGTGTTCTATTTTTAGATAAAACTAGGAAAATTTAAATTTTTCCAAACCATTTCACAACCCCATTTGAGAGTAATTAGTGATATATGCGAATATTTCTTTTAGCTGTACATATCTACATATATCGACCACACACAGGCAGCCTGTACATGCGCTAAAAATGGGTTTAAAATGCAGTGTGCATATAATTCGTTTTATATTAACTTTGCACATTTCTTCAAATTGGAGCAGGCAGCTATGATTCAGATAAAATTTGTTGAAATTTTTATGACTTCATACCCGGGCGCCAAATTTTTCTTTGTTCTTAATGTTTATATGCTTTTTTTGTAAAAATGTTTTAATTTCTTTATTCTTTTTTAAGCAAACTACTAACCTCAAGATTTTTATCTTCCCACTAGTAAACATGAAACAGTTTTCCGCAAAAACGAAAGTTATGTGTATATGGGTGTGTGAACTTTGTACGAGCTTTCGAGGTTACGATCAACTCATCATATGCGGTAAGCATTGCAAACATTTCATTGGCGAATGATTCCACTGACACTATTGTAGAAGGATGTTATGATCACAGATAGTACTAACAATCGACGGCTGCGATTACAGTCCATTGGCTTTTTTTTAACCTTCTATAGTATGTGGATACCTGTGCGGATTTTATAGAATATGGTCTCCAAGGCATATTTTTATAATGGACACAACACAATAAATTCAACCTTGTCTCCATTGAATATTATTTTAGCTGGTTTTAATCCTCAAAGACTATGTGAAGGTTAAATCTTAGCCGATCGCGCGCCCAAAAGAGACCTGAACAGTTTCTACCGCGCACTTTTTTATGGTATCACAGGCAGAAATTCGCTATCCGAAGGCAAAAACCTCCGAATATTATTTATGTAATCAATTTTAGCCTACGGTAGCGAGTTACATAAATCTTACAAAAAATTTGAAATTAAAAATTTATTATACTTATTTTTTAATGGTTATTCAGAGGTACAAGTAATAGAGTCAGCAAATTAAGGACATAAAAGATAAGAGATAAATAAAGTAACTCAAATAAGGGACAAGAGAGCACAAGATTATTAAGATTGTTTCCATGTATGATCTCTCGAAACTTGTAAGCTTATGGAATGGCACATTGCAAGATTCGGAAACATACCGTGTATAGCCAGATTTTTTATTTACAGAGCTCACTCTGCATTTCCCTTGAGGATATGCCTTGTTTCCATTTGTGGCAATAGGTACTAGTTTTCGTTTTTTCATGTCTTGGGAAATTTTTATCAATACGCTGTACTCTATAGAAATGGGTTTGGATTTACAGAGAAAAAATCTTTTTAGGTAAAAGGGTAGATCTACCCGATCGGTCGGCAGCCGACTAACCAAAAAAACGGTAGATCTACTCGGTCTAAGTGTTAATGCAATGTGTTAATAGCAAAATGAAAGCTTTGAGACTAGAATTCCCAATTTTTAGAATACACATTAACTTGTTCTTATTTCCTTTGGAATGTTCTTTAAAATGCAATATCATGGCGTATGAAAACGAATAACTCTAGTCTGTTTGCAAGGGCTACGAAACTGTAGTTGTTAGTGATTGCTACAAAAAGTTTACACCATCAACAACAAATACCAGCAGAATGTATTAGCATATGGTTTTAAAGGTACGAATCAACAAAGACCGTGGAGCAAAATGTTCGCTAAGAAATTTCCATTAGTAGAAAAGAAACAGAAGGAAAACAAAAAAAAAACTGTCTTCGCCTCACGGCGAAAATTATATACCCATCGCAGTAATGCGCAAATTATTAGATTTCTCGATTCAGTTCACTCCATTTAAGCGAATTTTCAATGATCACAGAGTTAAAGGACCTCCGTTGTCTCTACTCTGTAATCGATAGCAAACAATGCAGTGTTTTCTTTAGCAGTCGGCGCATATTTTTTTTCCATGAAGGTTGAATCTATGTTCTTTATATGCTAAGTCCGCTGTCCTTCTGAACAGCACCACCGTAGCATCTCCTACAGATATCTACCGTTTTTAACATGGCAGTTTGGACATCAACATGTTCAGTGATACACGGGATTGTATGAAAACTTAACGTCCCCCTTCCATGGAAAAAGCGAATACCCATTACTCTTGAATCGGCAGTATAAAGTAAAATATATTGCCCACAACCTCCTCTTTGAGTAAAGCAAGACTTAAATGACACCTCAAATAAGTTTTGGCATAACCACAACTACCATAAAATTGCTTAAAGAGCCTTACTGTATGAGGATAAAGAACAAGAAACCGCCAGATCAGTGTGGTCTTCTGATAATCGTAGTAACTTCCAATTATTGTGAAGAGCTTTTTTTAAAAAGTTAGGCAGCAATACTTATGTTCAGATCTTCCAATCAACTTCCAATATAGTCTTCCTGCGCATTCTTAACATCTCTTTGGGGACGTTTCCCACGTTGGGAAGTCCCGCGTGCAGATAGGTAAATAATCTCAAGATTTGTTGTAATTAATGTTGTAATACATTATGTAACTTATTGCAAAAACATTATATATAGTTATATAAATATACAGCACATTCTTGTCAGAAGAAAATCTCATTTACATTCAGCGCAATAAGTTAGGTTCAAAGCACAATCGCGCTCATTGTAACTGCTTGCCAAGTCTCAATTTGAAATTTCATCTTTTAAAACAAAGAAAATTCCAATAACCAGAGAATGTTGATCAGGAGAATTTACGTGTAATTTATAAGGATAGTGATGAACTTAAATCCCTTCACGATGATAGATATAAAAATTCAATTACAAATACAATCAAAAAAATTATTGTCCTCTTCATGACCTGTATGTATCCTAGAAGAGTGACAAACACCGCACCCTTAAGTATTAAAGCATAATTTTATCTTATAATTATTTCGGCTTCAGTTGCTAAGTAGCGACGGATACGTTTTCATCTTGATAAATCTCGGAAAGGTAAAAATAAGTTTCTCCGGTGTTTAGTCATTGTTTATGTTAGAAAAAGAAACGTTTTACTTACTTCTTTGAATCAGTAAAATACGAAAGAGACAAAACAATTCAAATTAAAAAAATTTATTTGAATGGTGTTTTTCACTATTTTTCTTACAATTTAAACACTTTTTCACATACACAATTTGTAATCAAAGTTTTTGCAGCCTTGTACAGTCCTCGCTTTTTTCTTATACTTGCATCTTTTATATTCTTAAAAACCAAATAACACAAGTCTGTATTCGCTTTTATCAAAATTTTTGCACAAACTTTTTCGCAATAGCAATTAATTAAAGACTTCCGTGCCTCCGTTAAATGTGTGCGTTTAGTTTAAAAGCAAATTCACTTTTAAAGTGCCTCACACACAGCACAGATTATATATAGACTAAAAAATTAAAAAAATGTTTACAACTTTTTTATTTATTTTATTTTGCTGCGAAAATTCTATTTCTGAGAGTAAAATTTACTTTGCTGTATATCTCTTATGCAAGCCAAAATAAATTCTATTGAGAATAAAATTCTATTTTGAGAGTAAAACTCAGTACATTATTCCTATTCATAATATTGTCGTCAAACGTGTTGAGAGAAACGAGAGAACAGTTGAAAACGAAAGTGTTTCCTTGTAAACATGTCGCTGATGACGAGGGGCAACACATCGCGAAATATAATAACTTTATCAAACTACATGTGGAAAGCAATGACATATAATTTTGTTCTAACGCTTCTTTTATTTAGCATAGTCGAGAGATACAAAATTAATTTTCTCTTCACCTTATTGCACTTAACTTAGTACTATTGCAAATGGAATAACAAAGATGACATTTTTTTAAGTACATTTGCCAAAAGTGAATCACATTTTCAGTTTCCATTTTTAACTTTAGCACAACTGTGCACCTGCGTTATATTCATTCATATTGGCGGCATATAACAACGCAGATTGTCTAGAAATGTCTTGAATCTTGATCTATCGCTTTGGTAACTTCAACAAACGTCCATTCAATAATTCACACATTTATTTTTATTATAATTCTTATTATTATTTGCGCAGTCATTATTATTATGGAGTATTCTTATGGAGTATTATTATTGTGTAGTAATTCAAAGAGTTGGTCTGTATTTGTTGACAGCTGTTGCATTGAAAAAACCACTATAAATTTGGTCATATCTGAAAATAATTTGAAAAGTTAGTCTGTATTTGTTTAGAATTAGATTTTTTGTGTGCAATCTTTCGATCTTTGCAGTTTAACGCGGTTTATTTTTATCGCTCGCGATTTTGCTATTATGGCTGACTTGAAGCATTCAACTAAAAGTTATTATCTGTTCTGCTACGTGGTTTGAAAGTGAATTAAATTTAAATTCTTTGACTTTGAACATAGTTCTCCATTTTTTTCATTCTATCAACGTAAGCTTAAATATTAGTATTCAATTAAAAACGTATGATGCAGCCAGTTTTTCTCGATTTTTTTTCTTCCAAATAGCACTGGCTCCTTCTTCTTAGCAGGTGAAGGCGTGGCGTGCTCTTATTGAAGGTTGCGGACTTGAAGCGTGTTGCACGTTACATTTACTGGTAAACATAAGTTAATCAATTTTTCCAATTTTAATTCTTCCTACAATGGCCTACACATAAACAAACAAAGGAAAGAACAAAGATGCCAAAATAAACTGAGAATTTCGCATGCGTTGATGAAAAATGTATGTATTTACACAAATTACAAATCTAAGCTGCCGTCATTGCGAATTGAATGATAAGCTTATGCATTAAGTTGTATTTTTTTCTGGAAGGTATAAACGTTTATATCAGTTTCTAAAGGGCTACTCTAAAGTTGGTTGGGATAATTTTTAGTTCTTACTAAAACTGTGCAAGAATAAAAGGCTGTCAAACAGTTTTCATGTGATTGGTGGGCATCAAAGCATGCAATTTATTATTTATTATTATTTTCGTCTTTATTTGCGGTGTACATAGCTAAAAAATATCGAAATATTGCTAAATTAAAATGCGTCATATACAGAAAGAAAGGAGAATACCTGCACTTGGCTCTATATTTGTTAAGAATCTATCGCGTTGTGACATAGGGCTTACAATAAATTTTGAGCTACTAATCTGAGAAGAAGTAACGAGCGGACTCTTAGTTGACCTATACAGAAGCACAAAACTAAAGACGTTTGTTCCTTTTAACAAATCGTTACTGTGTTACTGTGTGTGTAAGATCGCCTTGCAATTGGTTTATATGTCATAGTCGTGATAGACGTAAAAAGAATATACTAAGAGTAATAATAAAAAATTTTACATGGAAAAATTCCCTTTTTCCTTTTCGGTAAGCCACGCGTAAATTCTCTAAAAAAAAATTTAAAAACAGGATACTCAAGAAGCATAGAGTACATGGCAGTTAGTGTATGCGCTGTCTTACACTTTCCAACTTGAGGGTAACATGTGTATCAACATGTTTATTCGACTTTCATTTTGCATTCTTTTTTTCCCTCTTTCTCTCTTTCAACATTCTCAACCAACAGTAAAGATCTAAGAAATAAAGAAACAACTACAACAATAAAAATGGAGGAACGAAAGCGTCCAAACGCGATGGTGTTATATGACCGGGTCGTTGTGTGTGCCTATAGTGCTGCACGTGTATGCCATTAAGACACCCGGTTTGTTTTGCCATTTTTCTTAAAGTGTGTGGAAGCATACTTCGAAGCAATGTGTGCACGAAATCGTTATAAAACCGACTTGAACAAAATCAGCACGAAAATGTTTGCGTGTATATGTATATATATGTGAGGAAGGCAGAGCGCAAGCTGTTAGACGATTTCACAAATCGCTCTGTCCATTCAGGCACACATTCATTATTATTTATCATTCGTATTTCCGCGAAACATGAAATGGCAAAACAAACTAAACCAATACACATTCTCTCTTATATACCTTAAGCACTAAACCTTCAAATGAAACGTGAAAAATCGAAATATCATGTTTATTTGTGCGATCGCCGTGGCACTGCGTTTCTGTACGCGTACATATAACTAATCATATAAACAAATGATTGGTCTTTTTTTCACATGAGTCAGTCGTTATCGCTAATTTTGATACGATATGTATGTATGCCGGTACCTACAAAAGTATTTTCTGAAACTACAAGCGTAACATAAACACAAAACGTCTACGATCACGCAAACTATTATAGAATTGCTGTGATGGCGTCATTAAAATCTGACCTTCATTAGCGAATTAACCGAATCTTAAATGCATTCGAGGTTAAGCTAAGCGTTAAAATTGAATTGCAAAATTAACTGAGATATGTTTTAAAGCAAGCACTTACTTGTAAAGAAGTAGAGGTGAAGGAAAGGAGCGCAATTCGCAAAAAGAGAACAGAGCTTCAAAAAAGCAGTGTACGTTTTTTTCTATTATCTTTTAATACGCCCTCGATCTGAACGAATGCGTCCTCTTCAAACCGTCTGACTCAAAGCTTTCAATTCCTTAAGCATGCTTACAATTGCTTCGCCTAGTCTGACTCACAGTTCACCAACATAAATTTCGTTTGCAAAGCATTCCCATGACGTGGTCCAAATTTAGCAAACTTAATATACCTCCCAAATATTTTGTTATTTTCTAACATCTTTTATAAAGAATTAGAAATTAGCCTTTTTTTCTAAATAAATGCTTCTAAACAAAAGACCTATGTGATCTAAATTCCCCAACCATTAATTTTTTTGCTAAATTGTTACAATGGAGAAACTTTCATCATAAAATATTAAAAACAATTTTCCCACAAAATAGACTTAGGTGGTCCCAATTTGGTAGGGTTGATTTCTTTGTCAATTTACTATTATGAACTAATTTTCACCATAAAATATTGAAAATTATATCTTTTTAACATCTAAAGATTCAGTTTTCATTGAGACGGTGTTATGAGAGCAAGGTAAAAAACTTGCCCTAGCCGAACAAAATCTCTCGGACCGTTTTGAAATTCTATCAAAATATCTCAAAAAGCGCGACCTGTATATTGATCACAAATTTACATGGACAGATATCAGACAGACAGACAAGCCCAGAATCATTTTCTGAATCGAGCGCATAATAAAAGGTGGATCTATCTAAAGCTCTTACATTCGTCCGCACAAACTTAATATACCCTGTGTCACAAGGGGTGTAGAGTATAAAAAGCGACTTTTGTTCAGAAAAAATTGGATTTCTCACACATTGAAATATTAAACAACCCAAGCTTTTATGTCACCTAAAACTGACTGACTGACAAAATGAAATTTTTCAAATCTTCTCGATCATTATCTAAAAGATGAATGAAGCTTATTGAGCCCCCTATGCACAATACCTTTAAAAAAACATCCGGGCAAGCTTAATATAATCTTGTATTACAAGCAAGGTGTGCAATAACACAGAGAGTAATCAAGTTCTTCGAAAAGGGGTTAAGTTATACTAGATTCGATTGCCAAACGATCAATACTAAATCGAATCGTAAACTAATCAAGATTATATACATTTTGTAGTGACGGTGGTGCTAAACAAAAAGGCAAATCTGCGATACATCTGTCCTTTGGTGGTATGAATTGGAATAAATTCAATAAAATATATTTTTAATTTCTACGTAGATAAAAAATCCGTGCAAATGATTCTACATCCTCCAGAAGGCATGTCTATTAAATCTATCAAATATTTGTTGATGGTTTATATATTGTCTACTTGTTGGCTTTCTTATCAATTTCACATTCACTTCAAAAAATCGGCTATGGATCCCTTTCCCCTTTTCTTAACCCCCTTTTTCTTAACTACGTTGTATTCTGAACATGCGTAAAATTGCGGTTTCCTGAGTTTTCAAAATCGCATAAATTGGATCAATGCGATACACTATATCCTGTAATCCTGTAATCGAACACCCCATACACAATGGGTATTAACAACTTTCACACAATCGGAATATAACATAGTTTTCGGTTTCTTTTTATAAAAATTTGTTTATATTCGCATTTTTTGTTTAATTATTGTTTTTTTTTTTGTGTAAATAAGAAAACGTGATAATTTTTAACAAAAACGTGATCGATGAACTCATACTGCATGTAATTTGTGCTGATGTTGAGTCAATTTACATGAATACGTATGATATTTGCATGCATATGCAAATTGTAGGCATTTTGTAAATATATTTCGGGATCATTCATTTATAATGCTTATTTCTATAGATCATCAACGAAATAAAATAAAAATTTCAACATTCAAATCTAATGATTTCAATGTGACAAAAAGAGCAATATGAATAAGAAAGCGACCTTGGTACACCCTATACCACTTGTGTGGTACAGAGGATATTAAGCTCATATAGGCGTTTGTAACGCCCAGAAGGGCTTAAGACAGACCCACCCTTTTTAATTTATTGTGTATCCGTCTATTCGTCTCATGTCAGTCCCTGCATTCTTTTAATCAATCTGGATTTGGCAATTTTCGAAATATTTTGATGAAATTTGGTGCGCTGGCAAGTTTTGGTCCATGTTTCGAATGCTATTGAAAACGGTTCTGATCGAACTTGTCTTTGGACCACTGCCCACATAACGCCCTATTTTGATAAGTCATTATAAAAAAAATATTGCAGTTTTTAGGACTTCTAAGTTGATGTGAAAAGTTTGAACCGAATGAGGCAATTTTTTGAACACGTTGCTGTATAATTGTTTTTGCGGAAACGCAATTTTTATTTGCTGAAAAAATCTAATTCTTAATATTTCTCAACGAAAATTCTTTGATAATAATGAAAACTAACCTTGCCGAATCAGGACCACGTAGATCTATTTTATGTATCCCAGCCCATGTAAGCGTTCCAATGAAAAATGAATAAGGACACTGCGGTTGGCGAAGACCGACCATTAGATGCGCTGCACAACTGCGCCTAGTTACTGATTAGTAACTGTACTGAAGTGAAAGGCGTATTGGAGGATGCCCGAAACATCACATAACGGGGAACAAATTTAGCAAACTTAATGTACTTCAAATATTTCGTAGTTTCCGTCATACAAAACTAGAAATTGGACTTTCTCTTTATATAAGGCCGCGGTCAAAATAGCAGTCCGATCCGAACCATCGTTGAAAGCTTTCGATCCTTCTTAAAGCACGTCAGAGTAGTAAATTCCACCAAAATATCTTAAAAATTGCGACCTGTGGATTGAACACAAAAATACATGGACAGATATCAGGCGCAAGGACAGACACACAACGTATAACGGTATAATAAAAGGTCGATTTATCTTAAGCCCTTCTGTGCACCATACGGGGGAGGGTATAATAAAGCTTTATACTTCAAAAATGTGTAATTTTTAACAGTTTGTTATAAAACTTTGCTCCTACTAAATCAACAATAAGCAACTTGGAGCACATATCTTTTTTTTCATTTTTTACAGTTATATAAAGGCAAGTCGTGTTATGGCGACAAAGCATAATTTGTGACTTGTTATGGTAGAAGAAACTGGGAAATAATAAAATGTATAAAATTTATGTTGACCTTTATGTATCCTTAAATTTTGCATTCACACATTTAGTGATGTGGAGTAAGGTATCTAATAGTCGGCCTTGCCCGACTTCAACATTCTTACTTATTTTTTAATATATTATTTCAAATGAATTTAAGTGGTCAAATTTTTGTTAAATTTATATGACCAATAATTTAATCACCTGGTTTAATAAAAGAATATATATAAAAATTTAAAACATTTCTATTATAATAAGTCAGTATATTTAGAAATTAATCGAAAAGACCAATCAAAGTTGCTTTGTTTAGTGGTTTTCATCAAAATGACCAAAACAATTCGTTTTGTTTGATGCTTTTCTATATAGACATTTCAATACACGTGATCCAGATCTTTTACTTAATTTTGGCATGCGCGGAAAAGAAGATAAAAACACATACTAATGTAAAAATTAAACGAAATCGTTAGAAATTATTTATAAAAATGACTTTTGCGAAATTTTTCGTTACTTATAATATAATATAGTAAACGACATGTTAACTAATTATGTATAAATTTTAAGATGTATGTGTTTTCGATAATTTTTATAAAATAAAATAAAAACAAATCAATTTAACTTCTATAGAGAAGTCAAGTTAATTTTTATATTAAGATAGTGCATGCAAAATATAATTCAAAGGTTCGCTTTGTTTAGTTTTTTATTTTTTATATCCCAGGAAAAATGTCTGGTGAGTTATATAGAGATTTACACAAACTGAGCTACGTATAGCAAAGGCGGAAGAAAGTGAATATAATTAAGAAAAGCAATAAGTATTAATATATGCTATATAAAGATTATAATCGACCTCTTTGATATGAAGCAGTTTTCGCGGACTTTATAGATGGCTTACACTAAAACATTTAAGGCATCACACTTTTGCATATTTAAAGGGTAAAAATTGTAATTGCTAGCTGAGATGGTCTTTGACATGCTTGAAAATGCAATATGTACGTCGAGAAAATTGCATGTGTAAGATCGAAACACATTTTCCGTGTTCTGTTTTCGTTGTATACCGAGAATCGTTCTCAATCTCCCGATAAACAGAAGGTATTCAGGATTATTCCGTTTCGTCGAGCTCAACAAATATTTCGGTAGACGTTGAATGGGATGACGCATTATTTAATTCTATTTCTAAAATATATCGTCAATTATAATGTTGTAATCAGTTTTGTCAGTGTAGCTGCAAATTTATTACCTTCATGAGTCCTTCCGAGCCTTAGAAAATTGACAATGAATCTTCACGGGCATGGGCACTCTTGGCATTATTGGCATTACTTCTTCCTTTTCGTTGACAGCTGCTATTTTTGTTTCCGTACTTTTTTTTAGAAAGTTTTATTAAGAAAACTTATAAGATTTTCCTCCTGAGAGTCATAGAGATGATAGCTTTTTACAAAAATATGAATTCTTTAAGACAAGAAAAATAGTTGTTATTGCGAATGGATTTGCAAGGCTTCCTTTGGACTCGGATCAATAAAACCCGCTCCAACCATAAATTTTGCAGCTAAACGCTTGAAGAAATCATTATAATCATTACATTTTAATGATAACCGGGGAAGAAAATAAACTGCGCAAATTGAAATATCAAAACCGTTGCAACTCACTTTAACGGAAAAAGTTCATAAAAGTGATTTTCTAATACTCGAAGTTCTTTGCCCAATAGTAGATGTCAGTGGAAGCTCTATCATCAGGGTGATTGACAGTTGTAAAATTACATACATTGATTTTTAAATGAGTCTCTCATATAAGAAGAATGTTGGCAACATTTAAACAAATTAAAATTTCTACTTCATGGAGGTAATTGGAGAATCCATTGGAGAGTCACCCGGCTATATGCATAACTTAGCGACTAATAGCGTTATCGTATTGATAAGAGCATTTGTCAAATCGAACGATCTTTTCATCGAATCCACAATTTTAATTGCCGTTAGTCGTAACAATACCACTTGTAATCGGGCGTTTTCTATTAAGCGAAGAAAATTTTTCTTGATTGAAGGAATGATTATTATTGTACTTATCCTGCTAGCCTGCTAATCCGCATGGGATAGAGTTTGAACATTTCTTTCTAAGAAGCTGCTGGTATACTGAAAAACCTTTACAATCGGTCGGACAATTCTTACAAACCATTAATAACTTTTCGAGGAGCATTTCCATTTTTAATGCAGTGGTTTGGTTAGTACAATTAGTTTTTAATCATCTGAGATATTGATAGCGGCGACATTGAGATATTTCCGTGGCTTCTAACGGAGCCTTGACTGTAACAACAGCATGACTAAAGTACGTCATTTCGCATATCTTTTTATTATCCGCACTTTCCTCCACATCCAGATGAATATTGGCAGCGAATCTTAGGTGAATTTACGATATATAGTAAAGTAATCACGTACTTTGGTTCTCATTAATGACATTATTTTCATCAGAGCGTAACACTGAAAACGTACTTTGATTATCATTAATGACATTATTTTCATCAGAGTGTAAAACTGAAAACCAGTTCGTAGAATTTGTGTTGACAGGTCTTGAATGAGTGGACTTATTGTAGACATTTATTAAGATTGTAGGCATCTTTTGTTATTATGAATATTACGTCAGCTCTGCTGAGTAACCGACGAACACTGCCAATCCATTGCATTATTATCCTGACTGGAACATTCCAAAGGAAGCCGACGTGGTTCTGGAAAATTATTCATATTTTATTATTATTGCTATTAACCGAAACAGTTACGCTACAGCTATTCTGGCAGCGCTCTAAGATTTCAATACAAATATTTATGCATCCCTTTTCTAATTTAATAATTTTTATGTGGAAAAAAAACAAGGACAAGGCACAGCCCAAGCATTTCGTTAAGTCTTGAAGCTCTTTCAGCAACTTTGTGACATATAAACTCAACACAATTATCTTCGTACCGTATAACAACAGTTAATTAAGATTATTCTAAGCAGAACTGTCGACACGGATTTACAGCACAAAGAAAACATCTTGCATCGAGCAAGGTTGCCACTACTGCCATAAAGATGAAACTTGACATTCGTTTTCTTTTCGTTTTCGTATGACTTTCGGTATTGTTTTCGGAAAAATAAATTATATTTGTACTAATATATAGAAGTGGAAAGCCATAAGATATTCAACAGTCTTTTCTCTCATCTTAAATAAAAATGCATAAAAAATTGGAAACATTAGCGTAACAAAGGGGGATGTATAAAGTTTATGAAGGTTAAAAATTGAAAATTTAATTTGTAAAGCAGTAGCCACAACTGTAAAGTCTCTAAGGGCTCGAAAGTTTATACCAATCAAGGCAGCAGTGAATACAAATAAACTGTCAGATGCGATAAATTATAGAACGAAGACACAATTTATTTTCTTTTCTAATGCCGTTTGTTGAAAATGGTGTTTTTGTTGACTATTTATTATGTTTTGTGCCTTTTTCCATCCGTATTGTTTGATATAGTTAAAAACAATACGGTTTGAAATCCGTGCACTATAACGACCCCAAACACTGTATGTCCGCAGAAAAGTGCACAACAAAATTTCAAAAAGAATTCTTTACAGAAGCTATAAGTGAAATATATTTGCAAACATGTCAATAAAGGCAGCTATTGACGTTTAGAACAAAGATCGAAATAATGTTCAAAGTGGTGACGTCCACGTTAATGAAATCAAGCTACAAAAGGCCGCTGTACGAGCGGCGCGGAAGTCGTATATGGCATATATTTTCTGTTCCAATCCATGGTCGAACTTCTGCCGCTATTTACTTGACCTTATATCTTGAAAATGGATAATGGATGCATACTCAACCTTCAAAAGACAGTAAATGTAGCAAAAGATACAAAAGACGTTCACCGTGTTTTTCAAATTATACGAGAATTTAGCATTCACAAATACCAAATTATTTCGCAAAATTATCAAAGCCGGAGGTTGTACGCAGTGGGCTCCAGTTTTCAAATATCATCATCGAAGCTTATTTCTCAAATCAGCCCTGCAGCTCGGCATTTTCGGCTGAAAGTCTTGCGTTTCTGAAAGCATTCGCTTAGCGAGTATTCCATCATAGAAGAAATTTCTTAGCATGTACCTCAGGTAAACTGTCACTGTTATGTGTTAGAAATCAAATTTTTACTATACATCCTCAAATCTGACGCATTTTGCTTTCATTTTCTCTGGGCGCCTAACCACCTGAGTATTCCTGGAAATACTACTACAAACCAATAAATGTCAATAATCGTGCTCGGATTTTCACTGATTTGGAGGCAATCCACACGAAATACTCAATCTTTTGTTGGTAACAGCGCTGGTATAATTCAATTCATGGCACTTCTAATTTCCGCAAATGAATACAACAGCTTAGTTTACCATTTGCGGACGGGACATTATTTTCCTTATTCCAATCATATTAGCGACATGCTTCCATTCACAATCAAAAACATCGCAAAGATAATACAAATGAATGGGCGTATACTGCATATTTTGAGAGATCGTAATTGCAGCATCCGGTTAGCGCCAGATATACATAATCAAGCATTAATAATTATTGAAGACAAATGTATATTAATCGGCAAAAGATCAATAATGAAATAGGGAATGATTGCATCAAATCCAGCAGCTAATGATATTTTGGTTCGAGATAAACATTGGCGACGGTAATTCGATATTAATCAGCTCAGTGGGTTTATTCATACAAATCCATCGAAGCACTTCATGCATGCGAAATAATGATCTGAGATGGATCGAAAACTTAAAGATTTGCGAGGAAATAATCGTATTTTGGTTGACTTTATTTTCTAAAAATTTCAGACAGACTCTCCCAGTTAAATGACGATCAACGTATATATGTTGATGTAATGAACAGGTGTTTGAAATTATCAACATTATGTTAAAAAATTCAATTTAGCGACAAATATGCGGGTACAGTTACAACATTATCCGTCTGTCCAGCGTTTTTGTGAAGAAATGCTAAGTATTGATAAGTACTGCTAAGTAATGCATACTGATGCTGAAACTGTTTACATTTCTCTACCACTAAGTTTTTGTAACCTCAATAAGCAGCTAATTAATAACGTTTTTCCTAGCATTGAAACTAATCGTAAAAATCATCAATAGTTGCGTGTGTGTATTGGTAATATGTGGGTTATAATGAAGGATAACCGTTCACATATGGGAAAGAAAACCGTTCTACGAACTATACGGAGGTCAAGGCGTCTAGAACTCTACTGCCGACTCGGTCGTTAGCAACAGTCTTTAATTATTACGATATGCGTTTACTCGCGTTTACCCGTTCGTAGTACGCTTAAAGCATAGTTTACATACAGTTTCCCAGTTAATGCTGGCTGGTAGTGTAGCGAAGAATTGCGTCTTTGTATGTTTTTACAAAATTTGCTTACTTTGCAACATTTATACTTTATTTATAATAATTTAAATAAACATATAACAAATAATTTAGATAAACATAATTGTTAATTTGCTACTTTTATTGTTTTCGTCCGACAATGCGGGTCGTAAAAATACTGGAACAGTGGACGACAAACACAGTACTATACCTGTCTCTTATACACATCTAGATGTGTATAAGAGACCGCTTTCAGCAACTTTGTGACATATAAACTCAACACAATTATTTTGGTACCGTATAACAACAGTTAATTAAGATTATGGTTGCCACTATTGCCATAAAGATGAAACTTGACATTCGTTTTCTTTTCGTTTTCGTATGACTTTCGGTATTGTTTTCGGAAAAATAAATTATATTTGTACTAATATATAGAAGTGGAAAGCCATTCAACAGTCTTTTCTCTCATCTTAAATAAAAATGCATAAAAAATTGGAACCATTATGAAGGATAACCGTTCACATATGGGACAGGCACAAAGAAAACCGTTCCACGAACTATACGGAGGTCAAGGCGTCTAGAACTCTACTGCCGACTCGGTCGTTAGCAACAGTCTTTAATTATTACGATACGCGTTTACTCGCGTTTACCCGTTCGTAGTACGCTTAAAGCATAGTTTACATACAGTTTCCCAGTTAATGCTGGCTGGTAGTGTAGCGAAGAATTGCGTCTTTGTATGTTTTTACAAAATTAGCTTACTTTGCAATATTTATACTTTATTTATAATAATTTAAATAAACATATAACAAATAATTTAGATAAACATAATTGTTAATTTGCTACTTTTGTTGTTTTCGTCCGACAATGCGGGTCGTAAAAATACTGGAACAGTGGACGACAAACACAGTACTATACTTTCTCTGTATCAGCACGCTGCAGGCGAAAGAGCGAGAGCGAGAGAGAGAATAGTGAAGTTCAATCAATCAATGCAGCGATCCGTGAGAAACGATCATGGTGCGAATAAATTAATACAGTACTGAATACAGATAATGTTGGACATTGTTCAACTGAATTCTTGATTTTCTTTTTTACAGCAGACAATTTGCAACTGAAAGTAGGCGTTCTAATCGTTCTACTTCGAAACATCAATCCACAGATGAATCTTCGAAAAAATATTATCGTACCAGTAAACGTTTAAATTTGCCTAGCCGTTTCCCAGGGGACCAGCATAATCCTCAGGCGCATAGATTATAAAATCATTGTTTAAATAAGATCCCAGTTTCTGCTGACATACAGCTCGCGGACCTGCTTGAGGAACATTTAAAAAGCAGACAAGGAGATTTAGATCAATTTTGCATTTGCGATTTGATGAGTAGTATCGCAGAGTGGGATGGAATTGATTTTTTTGAAAATGTGGCAGAATTATTGATAACAAATTGCTGCTGGACATCTCATACCCAGAAATGGAAAGTGGGAGGCTAACAAAAAATCATCAGCATACTGAAATACACATGCATATTTGCATACACATGAAGTTGAAAATCATAAACATAAGCCTTTTTCAAGGATTTGCCAATGAAGCTAAATAAAAAAAATGACAATTGTTCATTCTTCATTTTTACAGTCTCTAAATTTGATTTTTACAAATTTGAGAAAAAGTTACCTCAATTTTTACAAATTCTGCGAGAGAATGTTTATATGAGAAGAAATCGTATGTAGTTTTCTTCATACACATTCTGAGTGGTTACATTTTTTTTTTGCTTGAAAATTTTTTTTCTGCATCCTTTTTCTTGCGATCCTTTACATTATTATTAAAGAAAAAACTAAAAAATTAAAGTAAAATATATTGCTATCTATTTCTATAAAAAAAAAATTTTTTTCTCTTTATTAATTGTATTTTTTTCAAAAACAGCATTTTTCAAAGAAATTTTTCGCTTAATTAATTTTCAACTTCATTGGCGTGTACGTAAAGTCATATGATTTTTCTTGAGCAACGCACACAAGCTATGTGCTCTCGTGTGCTTGGTGCACCACACATAACGCATAACGCAGGCATTGTTTTCTTGTTTTAAGGAGAAAAACAAAGAAACAATTAGTAAAACTCGTATTCAAAGCAACAATGTTGTAAAAAAAATGTGCATATTTTGATCTTAATATATATATTTGATAAATCTGCATATTTAAACGAAACAAGTTAATTTCTCGAGACGAGTAGCCTTATAAGAATAGAAAAGATCGTTTAGGTTATTTCTTATAACTATATATGCATATAAATAATCACGGTACCACTAAATGTTGGCTATGTTTTTTATTCTTGTTCTATATAAATGAACAACGGCAGCTAACTTTAAAAATTAACAAATTAAAATCAATAATTCCAACAACGAGCAACTCAAACTATGAAATGTCGCTCAAAAAAACATAATAATTTGCGAACCTACACTAGAATACGTAAACAAAAGCTTCGGACGCAGTTGAAATGGTAGATCATATTTAATAAATCCAATGTGTACATTAAAGACATTAAGAGATCTTCTGATATTTTTAAATCTTCGGTTGTTAAAAATTCTCAATACTGGCTTCGAGACTGGGTGGATTTTATAGAAGACTTTTTTGTGAAATGCGATCACTCCTCATGTATTCATTTCCTCATTCTTCTCATTGTTGATAACACGAATTGCTTTTTTGGGAGTGCATTCAGTGAACAGAATGTTACTGCGAATGTTACCACCAAGAAAACGGCATTTAGCCGTTTTAGCCAAAATTCAACTCAATGCAGTTTAATTAGTTACAGCCATTTCACATGTATACGACGAGATGGTAAGAAGTGGTTAATTGGGAAAAAAAAATTTTAAAAAATGAATGAAAAAGGTTAAAAAACACAAGAAGGAATTTGTGAAACATTTGCACAAAACTACCACATCTGTCCCAGATGAATCGACTGAGCGAAGAAGATTGAGAAGGCATCACTACTAGTACTAAAGCTTCCGTTTAGAAGTTGACTTATTTATGTTGCTTAATTTATGTTAATGGGATATTTTTAAATTTACGCAGTTTCTTTTTATTTCTTTAAACATCACACGTTTCCATTTGTTATTGCCACCACCTTCCGCTAATTGCAATTCCCCCTCCAAACTACTCAATCTTGCAAATTATAATTAATATCACTCATACGTGCGGGAGTGCACCCTATTCATATAACAGATGCATATATTACCTTCTCGGGCCCACGTGTGAGCTTAAGCGTAGTGAGGCGTTATTGCCTTTCCTGGGTAAGCAAGTCCCAAACGACAAACGCAATGAGAAGTCGGGTTAAAATATTATTTGACCAGGAAAAATAAAATTGTTTTGATAACAATAATTCACAAGTTGGCGTAACCAAGGTATAAAATATTTATCCACAGACAAACTCTTTCCGCAGACACTTGAGTGGGCTTGGATTGCCAGTTCATCGTAGAGTGAAGCCATTAGTTCGGTAGAGTACATATCAGAAGTGTGCGCACTAATAATTAATAATATCATCAAATAGTTTACTCACCACTTTACAAGTACTTCAGAATAGATTCGTACCTAGAACAAGTCAGTGCATTAGAGTTCATGAAATTATGAATAAAATTCCTGTTAGTAGTTAGTTATCCCAAGGCTATAGACAAACTGACGGACAGAGCAGCTAAATGGATTCGGAAAATTATCCTAAATGAAGAAAACAGAAATCTGTGTAGTAAATGATGCAGTAAAATTTTTTAATGTCGTTCTGTTTACTTTGTACGTCCTTAAAAGGGTTAATATAAGTTAACGTTTCCCTAACCAGAAAACCCAACATATTTTCCTTTTTCTCTAGTTGTAATATTTATTATTAAATTAATTACAACTAAGAGCTATTCTTATATTGCAGGCACTGGTCTTGCTTTTTTGGTGCATTAAACGGAAATGTGCGAAGTTGTTGTTTTTGATATCTACTTTTCTACTTTTTTGTTTGCTCAGCTTGGCTTGTTGACTTAGTTTCAGTTAGCTCTTCTCCTCGCAAGACAATTGTCTCAAAACGATTTCCTTAGCAGTGAACGCTGCTGAAATCTGTGGAAATGGTTTCTCTTATACTTGGTGATGCAGATAACGACAATAAGAACCTAATTACACGTGTATTTTTATTTTCGTCTATTAGTAATTTAATGTTATTTTCATGTTGTAACTGTTTCACATTTAAATTCTCAAAAATAAATAAAATAAATGTCTCATATATTTTAATATTACAATTGGTGTAAGTTTTGCTATTGATTTTGGAATTTTCAAATGTGATAAGAAATGTTTCTTTTGAGCTTATGTCGACATTCTTGCAATTATTAGAATTTTAAAATATAATCATCTCTGGCACTATTTGTATGACGGAAGATATTTCGCATATTTCTAATTCACATTTTGCTTCGTTAAATTTTCAAATATTTGTTATGCATTTATTTTTGATTTTTACCAAAGTTTCCCCTAAGTTATTTTTTACATTTGTATCGAAAATATTATTATAACTTACTATCCGCTAATATCACACAGTGACACAAAACTGATGATTTCTTTATGGCGTTAGCAAGTAACAAGAGAATTGACGTATAAGTAATGCTAAGATGATATTCTTGTTTTCAAAAATTATCGCAATTGTCATGCGATTGCAATTCTCAAAGGAGTGATGAACTATGCTTTTGGGGGAGCACACCTCCTCGTGGTGATCCCTGAAAACGGTCTCAACCGACGAAGAAAAGTTTAAGGCTTGTACTATTTATAACTTGGCTTAAGTATAGATAGCTTAGGAGTTCACAGGAAGAAACACTTTTTTTTGAAAAGCTATTTCTTTGAAGGAAGTTCTAACCAAAACCAGCTGGTAACTGGTTACATTAAAATAGGTTGATGTAGTAATACTTGGGAGCATGGTAACGCCCGCCGTGTCAGATGTACCTCCCGATGCTAATATATCTTGAAAAAGGGTAGTCCGGTTCTGACTAGCCGGGATTGTACGGTTAATCTGAAGGCAAGAGTGACTATGTCGCGTAAGGTAAGGCTTTGTAGTCTAGCTTTAAGCTCCACGGGGGTCAGGAGCCCGCTCATTGTCGCGTGTATCTACGAGTAGAGGTGACAACATTGGTTTACTGCAGATTGGTACTTGCCAGAGAAGCTTGCATACTTACATACATGTGGAAGCGGCAGTCGAAGCATGTATGTCGCAGCAGTTAACCAATGCGTGAGTCCTGACTGCTGGGTGCGGCCCTTCGGGGGGTATCGTGGTGGTTGTTGTTTCTATCATTCCAAAAGTGAATAATTTAGAAGTGATGATAGGCCTCATCATTTACCATAGTAGGTTTATTGAGCCATACACAATAATTAGCAACGACGAAAGTTCGAAGATTTGAGACGGTTTTTATGCATTCAGTGCTTTCCAATCATTCATCATTCGTCAGTATTTGTATTATCATCAGGGATTTCTTCGTCGCTGGCTCGTGTGTCAGTGTTCAATGAAACCATCTAAATGTAGATTAGGAGATGTATTTGAATAATAATGGCACATGGAAAGCAAAACGGTTGCCTGTGGTAAAAGATTGTGTCTAGGCGTAGTTTGCGTCTTGGTGTTATGAGTGCGAATAGAAAAATTTGTGCCAATAATTTTTTTTTTTAATCTCCTCTTACCGCTAATTAACCAATTGCTGGCCGGAAAATCTCTTGCTATGTCGGTAAGCGGATCCAGAACACCTAGTTTATAAACTATATAGTCAGTTATAGCGATTTATCTTATTTTATTATTAACAAGTAAAGAATTTATATTCGGCTGGGGTCGAATCTCACATGAGCACCACCACGTGCTTTCATTTATTTATTCATTTATGGTTATAAAGAAGTGAATGGGGTGAAATTGATCTTCCGCCTTTTAATCCGCCCAAAGGTATTGTTAAGCACAAAATTGTTCCACCAATGAATTAATATATTTAGCTTGTCGCATTCTACTCTCCAAGTCCTTTTATACCCATATCAACGTTATTATTAAGGGAAAGTTAATACACAATGTCTTTTTTTTATTTTTAGTTTATTATGGTCGAAAAGATTTTTATGATGGGCGGGGAAATTTTTTCATGCTCGAAGGATTTTTTTTGGCGATTTGAAGGAATTTTTTCATGGTCGGAGGAATTTTTGAATACTTATTGTTACAAATTTCCGCTTGTCTATGTTACGGTCCGTATCACTGGATCGTGGACATTGAAAAGAAAATGCAGTTTAAAGTCTTATTATGTTCCTAAATGCAGGATTATTTACAATTTATTATTTATTTTGTTTCTAACGATACTCTTTGCAAGTCAACACAACTATTATTATTCTTTACTTGAATGTTCTCTTACGACTAAACTGTCTTCTGCAAACAGTCTACTTATATACATTTTTACAAGCATGTTACGATCACGTAACTTCATGGCTTCATTTTTAATCCGTTAACCTGCTTTTCTGCTAATCGTTTTCCTCGGCCTGCAGCTGCATGAGGCGCCGCGAATAGGCCCTAGGAAATTTATTACTTACGAAAATCAATTAGTTAGCGTTAACTGGATTTGGGATTTTCGTAACATTATTATTATGATGTAAATTAGGCCTATAGGAGTATGTTGTTAACACATTCCTAGTCGCACAAATGCAGATATCAATTTCAAATTTGGTAGAAACATTGGATATTTCTGCACGCAGGTTGGTTTTGAAAATGGGCCAAATTAGTCAGAGGAAAAGCGCGCAATGGAGCGTAAACTGAACGCAACTCAGTTTTTTTTAACAAAAATTTTTGGATTTTAGCTCGTTACTCGGAAATTATTAAAGTTGGAACTGCAAAATTTTCCACATTTACTTTCCGAATTAGTCTACTCTTTAGACCCGAAAATGGAACCAATTGGCCACACCCACACCAAATTACAAGTGATTAAATATTGTTTTTTCTCTTTTTTGAGGTTTTGTGTTTATTCATCAGAAGCCAAACAAGATAAAGTGTTTAAAACTATTTGGTACCCTCCTCCTCCTCAAATGAAGATATATTATCTGCCTAAAAATGGGTTAATTTTAAAATGAATATGGTAGACATCGCGATTAATTTTTTATTAATAATACCAGCGATCTAGGTATTAAATAAGAGAAATTGGAGGGTAAAATGCGAAAAGCATAGTGGTGGGTATGCGAGATTCGTCCCCTTGCGAATATAACTTTCTTACTTGTACTGGCTGTAACTGCTTAGTTTTCCTTTTTCCGGGAATTTTTAGTTCTTATGCTCGGGCGCCAGTTATCGTTTTTCCAATCACAAGACTCAAAACGATATATCTTTTTCTCGGTCAGTGCGATCACACTTTATTGCGGCAAAAAATTAACCAAACTTACAATTTTATTCTACTTTAGAAATGAGCTTAAGTCTCTTGAATCTCTGTCTTGGCGTGATGGTATTCTTCATAACGCATCGTAGACGCTGATCTTGCTTCGTTGGCGCGCTGTAGTAATGAGCAGTATCTCATAAAATTATTTCTTGGTGTAGGTTGATTGGAATTATTTTACGGTTGCCATGGAAAAGAAAACCCAAAATTGTTGAAACAAAATTTTTTTCCTTTAACGCGTAATGAAAACACGTGTTACCTTCTACCATTTAAACTTCTCTTACTTATGCACATCACTGCACGTCCCGATTCAATGTTTGCATAAAACACCCAATTGTCGTCAGGTTAAATTAGCCATCCACGAAATGGGTGGACCGTTTCAAAGGCTCAAGCTATGCAGTTTTGTTGAACCTTGGTTGGAACGGCGTGTCGGTAATGTGATCTAGCCTTTTAATAAAAAAAAAAAACGTAACATATAAATTGTTTTTCCTATAAATTTAATAAGAAAATTTCATAGACAATTTAAGAAGCAAATCATAAATTCCTAGCCACCTAGTGTGGCCACATTGAATCCTATGTGCCTTAAAATAAAAAGAAATACCAATATATGCTTTTTTGTATACAAGTATATAAAACAAATGGCATGATAATGATTTTTATTAAAACACAAAGAAAAAATAAAAATAATAAAGCAGGATTCTTTTATTAAAAATCAATTTCATATGAATAAATTTTTTGTTTGGGGAGGGGGGTAAATTAGAAGCGTCGTCGGACCCAATTCCAGGACGCTTCACATAAAATCATTTGTGGGAAAGCTTCATGGCTAAAGCATTTGTTAATAAGGACGTTGCAGTTGCAACCTTATTTTTAATTAAAAAAAAAAAAGAATAGGCTTTTAATGGAACTTTACCAACACTATCGTGCCTCATTTTTGTAAATTCCTAAAATGCAATTCCTATAAATCATGCAAAATTTTTAGAGCACAGTTCGCAGCACTTCAAGCTGACCGTGCTCACCTTAATTTAAAGAGTTTTCTCTATTTCCAGTTTTGCGCGGAGTTATGAATGAACTGTCCGTCTTATTATTATTTTTAAAAGAACAATCAACCACATGCATTAAAGCTCAAAATTTTCTAGTAAGCGAAATATTTACATTTACATTCACGTAGTGCTTACAATATGTACCATTTGAAGGAGTACCCTCCTCAAGCATTCTCCTTAATATACAGAAATACAAAATCTGTGGATTCTAGGGAAAAGTAATATAATGAAATTTATGGTAAGTAAATCATTTGCTGTCATATGTGCTGTTGGTAGATTACCGATTGTCGCTAGCTGTACTGTAGGAAATTTCTTAAAGCGTTGTCAACACCTACGATTACAACTAAATGATACCAATCTTGCTTGCTTGTTTTTATCAAAGATAACGTTATTTTATTTTCAAGCCAAGTTAATATCTTGCGAAAAATGCTTACTAACTATCAACTTTTAACAAAGAAGTATAAAAACCCACTTAAAATAATAAGTGTTTCAATGTATTTTGGACAGCGACGTCTCTTGGTGAAAATGAGTAATTCGAAGTATCATGGTACACAACGGTTAAATTTAATGATTTTGAACTTTCTCTGTGTATACAGGCGATTACTGGCGTTAATCCTGAAATCCTCAAAATTGCATTTTCGACGTTCATTACTTTTATTTGCTTTCATTGTTTGCACCGCAAAAGAAGAAAAGTTTTCTGTGGCATATTGTGACCGGCGATGAAGAGTGGATCTATTATGACTAGAGACTCTATTCGATCTAGGAGAACCATCCACATCGATATCGAAGCAGAATTTTCAAGGCCGTAAAGTTTTAGTGTGCGTATGGCGGGATCAGCAAGATATAGTGTATTACGAGCTTTTGAAACCGAATGAAACTGTTACTGTAGATGTCTGCCAACGTCAATTGAACGATGTATTGTTGCAAAAAACCCCAACAATAACAGTTAACAGAGGCAAAGTCATCATCTTGCATGACAACGCTCGGCCACACGTTGCAAGAGTTGTCAAGAATACCATGTTGCACCTCGAATAGGAAGTTCAGATCGCTACCAAACCAATAATATTTTTTCGACGCGAATCCGCCATTGTGGAAAACGACAGAAAATATTTAGGTTAATATTATTATAAATTTCCGCATTGCTATGATACGATCCGTATCACTAGATCATGGATATTATTTTCAAGAGAAATGCACTTCAGAATTCTTTTAACTCCAAGTTTCTTTATTTACAAACTATTCTTTAAGGCTAGGATTATGTACATTTTACTTTGGCAATACTCTCGGCTTCTCAACATTAGTATTCTTTTTCGACTCAAAGGTTCTCGTATGACTAAACTGGCTTCCGCAAATAGTCTACTTATATATATTTTTACAAGCATGTTATTATTACCTAACTTCATTGCTTTTCTGCTAATCGTTTTCCTCGGCCGCGCCGCGCATGTGCACCTGGGTTTTTTCCTGTCTGTTTTTCCGCTAATCTTTATCGTCGGCCGGCAGCTGCATGACGTGTCGCGAATATCCACTAGGGAATTTGTTACTTGGAAGAAATCAATTAGTTAGCATTAACTGGATTTGGGATTTTCGTAACAATATATTTTGTATCAAATTTTCTCAATAAATGCATTTTTCAATTGAAAGCATGCCTAAAATACATGCAAGGTATGTACGCACTGTGACTGTTTTCATTTTCCTTTCTTAACGGTTTAAGATGTTAAATGTAAATCTTAGTAACTCGGGTATGATCTGCAAAAAGGGAACTTTTAAAAACGGTCTTTAAGATTTGAGTTTAAATATATATTTTTACATCATGCGGGCATTGAGCCGCTTGCATACGTAAATTGATACTTGAATCGATTAAAGTCTGTAAGTTGAAACAGTTCCTAACTCTCGCTTGAGATGTCTACTACTATAATCTACATTGCGAACAGAGTTTTCTGGTTCATTAACATCTTTTAAGGTTTTTTTTTACCTTACTAGGTTTTTCACTTGAACAGTGAGATAGCTACGTTCCCTTTAAAGTTGTGAAAAGTAAAGTGTTTTGCAAAATTTAGCTCTAAAGGTAGATTATGTAAATAATTCGCATTTTTTGGATGGAAATGCGACATGAATTCATTTGTATAATAATTAAGTTCTACATTGTGGTTCTTTTCACAAATTAAGTTCTACATTGTGCCGTCCGTGTGAATCAGAAAAAACCTACTAATCTATTGCCGTATCACTAGGTTGGGCACATAACAGAGCAGTTATAAAAACTTCTCGTGCTTCCGATAATCGTACTATAATTTTAGCAAACTGAGATCTGAGAAATGAGATCATTGAAGTCGTCTACAGCAATTTGCAATCAATATCGCGTCATTTCGAACTGCTCGTCAATGCTTATTTGATGTCAATCTATCACGGAGGATAATGCGGAAAGTTTCCTTTCTTACGAAAGCTAGTTTGGCGAAGAGGAAAGATTCTGCTTTGGCCCATAAAACTTGGTTCAAAACAAAGGGCGAAGAAAAGGGAAGAAATGTACTTTGGAATGACGAAACAATAACAATTTCTTGTTATTCTCTTGTCAGTATTATAGAGATCCTGTAATAGGTAAGAATGGAATGGAATGGGAATATCACATTCGAAATAATTTAGTTGACATACTTGGAAAACGACTAACCGACTGGCACGCCGATTGGTATTCGAACAAAACTATAGAGAAGAAGAAGAAGAGTCCTTCTTCTCGGCTGAACCGCCGTCGCGGTAAGACGTGAAAATAAAGGCTAGGTATGAAGTATAGGTATGTTAAGTGTAGCCGCTAGGTTGTCATTCAATTATTCGAACCATGTAGTTTAGGTAGTGATGTAAGATAGCTGATATAAGGGATTTGAATTGTAACAAAAGAAGCATTGAGATTTTCATTCGTTTTCTCTTCTTAAGATCACAATACCATTTTCACCTTCATTAGTTACAACTGTATTTTCTATTTTTTTAAATGAATCTTTGCTTTCCGAGCGTACTTTATTAACCTGGTTTTCTTTTTTTCTAATTTCTAATTGCATATACAAACAATTTCTATTACACCAAGAATGAGCCCTAATTCTACTACACCAAGAATGAGCCCTAATTCATTTCATATTGCATATACACACAAACAATTTCTATTACACCAAGAATTTTTTTTCAAAGAGAGGTATAGCGAAGAAAAGGACGAGTAATCGAAACAATTTTTATATATGTATACAAGGAGATTTATTATTTATTATTTAAGTAATATGAGGCCGTTTCGGCCCTTTCTTTAGGCTGGGGCAACTCAGCGGCCCAGGAGAGGAAAGCAAACACCAGAAAATTTATATTTGCAGGCACTTGGTTCTTCTTTTATTAATTCATTATGTTTGGCAAATTTCATTAGGGTTTATGAATTGTATTCTGCTTTAGTAAATTCGATCTGAGTTCTATAAATTGTATCCGGTGTTATCGGCTCGAGAGCCTAACACATCCGACTGGCTCGAGAGCCAAACTTCGACTTCCTGCCGGCTCGAGAGCCCAGCATTGACTCCCTAAAACTAACTTTCTCTATCCTACTCGTAACCTATATTTATTCTATCTTATGCTATCCCTAATCTATTCCTAAACTATTTCTTATTCTATTCCTAAGCTCTTCCTAAGCTCTTACTTATTCTATTCCTAATCTATTCCTAAGCTATTACTTGTTCTATTCCTAATCTATTCCTAGCTATTACTAATTCTATTTTAAGCTATTCTTATATTAGCACTCCTCCCTCCCCAGAGACGGAGAGCTCGTGAGGCCAAAACGAGGGTATGACTTTGGGTCCTCACAGTAAGTAAGTGCATTTTTTCTTGTAATAATTTGAATAAAAAATATTATACTAGTAAGTAAGTGCATAATTTGAATAAATTATACTAGAAAAACTCTGATTAATTTCGCATACATATACTGATTTTTTTAAAACAAAATCAAACTTAATTTTTAACTTTGATGACTATTCATTATAAAGAATGGTTAGCATGTTCTCCTTTTCGATAAGATTCTACTAACAGCAACTGAAACATTAGATATATTAGATATTTTTAGATGTAAATGTAAAGCACCTGAAACGAAGAAAACAAAGCATTCGTGAGGAATTCTACCACTGCATTATACTAGCTATATCTAGGCTATATCCAGGCTTCTTCATATATATATATATGAAACTAAAACGATATAAGTAAAAATAATTTAGTACTTCTACATATGTGAAAGGGGAAGAAATAATCCGGCAGGATTAGATTCATATATTGACGAAATTCGATTTTGCATGTAAAGACTTTGTTAGTTTCCTATTCTTCAATTGTTAATAAATTAGGAGGAGTTAGAGAGTTGACGAAAAGGGGCCACACTTAAATTCCCACATCTGAGGAAGACAATAATTTATTCGTTTTATGAATTTTATAGATTTTTTTTTTTACATATTTTATTTATTTAAATTCAACATTAGCTAATAGAGCGAAATGCAAAATAAATTAATATGAACGAATATGATTAAAAGTAAAGTAAATTAAGACTAACAAGCAAACTTAATACTTTCATTCGGTTTTGACAGCTCGTAATACACTACATCTTGCTCATCCCACCATATGCACACTAAAAACTCTACGTCCAGGAATACTGAAAAAGAAAAGGGAATAGTGAAAAAGAAAAGGTCGCAAGGAACTTGTATCGTCGCTGGAACTCAGAACAAGTCTGAAAAATTTCGCGGTAGATATTTGATAATATTCCCCGCTTGCTGATATTTGTCAGAGCTCGAATATTATACTTCTACTAGAAGATTGATTTTTATAGAGAAATATCGGTTTCAAACTTTATGTCGGTATTTTTTGTTGCATATTTTCTTCTTCTTCTTCTTGTGAATTTCTTCCCAGATTTTAACAGAAAAAGATAGGGTTTATTGATTGTGTGATGGTTTAAGAGAAACTACGGATGGTTTAACAGAAAAATCGGAGGATTAACATAAAATTCGGTTGGTTTAGCAGAAGATTCGCGACATATGATTTCAAATGACTAATTTTGTTCTTCGTCACGACAAAATCATGGTCGACACGAACAAAGTATTTAAATCACACTAAATTTATGACGAATTAATGAAATAGAAAATGAAGAAAAATAACTGTAAAAGGAGCATGGAAGTGAACTTCACCGACGCAGCAAAACAAAACAAAAGAATTGTTTCAAAGGATTAATTTGAGAAGTATATTTAAAATTGGAAATAAACCGTCTTGATTGCTCGCTCTTCGTTCCTTATAAAATAATATACATGTCCTCACGATGTTGTTGATGAGTACACAGCCAAATTCAGCATGTCACTCAACTAAGCAAAACCAATTTCATCGTTAGTGGGTCAAATATAACTTATTAATCAAAAAATAAAAAATTTTAGTAAATACCATCAAATATTTCAATATAACCAATATTTCTTAATACTGTGAAATTAAGAACTTAAATTACGTTACCGGATTATCTAACTAATCTTAGTAAGCAATTATATACCATTTTGTGAAAAATTTATAATTTTAATTCCTCTTCCAGCCCATTCATCTTTTTCTTAGTTAATTTTTTTTCATTCGTCACTTCAATAATCAGTCGAGTTTGGGTGGCTATTGACAGATTTTCTATGTATATAAGCAAATAAAACAAAAGGAAAAATGTGAAAGAAGAAATAAAAAAGGACTTATTTTAAAATTAAGAGCTATTTATCTAATTTCGTAATTCATTATTTTATTATATTTTAAATATATTATGGATTTTCTATTGAGAATACATTTGTTAAATTGTTTTATTAAAGAACGTTATATTAAAGAGTAAATCCCGGTGATATCATAAAGTTTAAGCATATTGTGGGGTTTAACAAAATTCGGAAATTCGAAAATGTCAATCAATCAACAAAATTCAAGTAATGAACAAAATTTCACATTATTTCTTTCTTTTTCCCTCTGACGATATATTAATTGTTAAGTTATATATAGAATTATTTACCTTTTCTTATAATACGATACAGTAAGGCAGACAAGCGCGACTTTTACTGTATCAACTACTTAATTGCTTAATTTTGGGAATATAAGCGATGGTTCATTGTGTGTTCTTCCTTAATTTCTTTTTTTATAAAACGTCCCCGTGTTTGTGAAACCTAATTTTCGACATATATTTGAAAGCTGGAAGCAATTTTTGTATCAAGAAAATTTCAAAATTAACAACTAATTTTCGACGCCAATCACAAGTAAATTGTTTTTTTTTTTATTTTATATTGGGTTAGGAAGCAATAATTTTTCGTTTTATCGCTTGCCTAAAGTCATGTAAGTATGAATTTTTATTGAAAAATGATGCATTGATTTACCATTACAATTTTCAGGGCTCGTTGCAATGAAAATTTGGAATTAACTAGATTCTTTGATAATGACAACAGCGTTGGTGTGCGGCTGGTAGAACATCTTCGAGGGAGTCGTGGACGCGTAGCATCACGCCCATACAGTGCGTTTCCGTGCATAGAAGGAGAAGGATTCAGTATGAGTAACTTGGAAATTATCTTAGGCAGACCTTCTAATAATGACGTTGACGTCTTTGTGGAACATCTGCAACAAACAGAATCCAAATATTCAAGAAAAAGTCGTGATTTTAAAAAACAAAAGGAAAATCAAACACCCGTCAACCAAAAGATATATAATGAAGCACCACCCTTACAGAATGTCGAAGATCAATCGCCGATTCTAATTACTGACTCCAGAGACTCTGATGGATCGTCACTTGTATGTCACCCAAAATGTTTTACTCCTCGTATTTCTGCTTCACGCAAAAGTGCTGAAGTGCCTCCGGGTGACCATTTAAGACGTGTAACTCTTAAACGCATGTCTAAAATAAGTTGTAGTCGTCGGACTTTATTGCAAGAATTCGAAAGCACCGTGTCGGACGCTGAGTTTGTAAGTTTTTAAATTGAATTTTTGGTTTTCACATAGCTTTCAGAAATTGTAACTTTTATGTTTTAAATAGAATCCTCGTATATTTAGTACCCCCATATCCAGTAAATCAATCAACGATTGTGAAAGTGGTTTGCGTTCAAATAATTTGTCAGAATCTTTTAACCGCGCCAAGGATAGAGCTGACCTCTTTCAAAAATCCGTTCGCGAGAGTACAAATTTAGATTGGTCTGTAATACAATGCATGGATGAGAAATTAAAGGCTGCTTTGGCATGCACAACCAACTCCGGTGAAACTGAGCATGATAAGCAAAATAAAAACTTACCAATTAACAAGAAATGTGGGGAATCGGAAAATAATAGTGAAAACGTTTTCCATGTGAAACAGATTTGCAATAAAGTTAGTAATTCGAGAAAAGCTGGCAAAACAATGGAGTGTGATATAGTTTCAGAAGAGGTCGGGAAGGAGAGAAAAAAATCTACGGGCAAGCCGTCAGAGAAGGATAATACTAAAAACTCTACGCCATCGGAAGTAGTTATCCCAGAAGCCAACCAACGTAAATCATGCATGCAGACAGAGCCAAATGTAGAAGAAGATCGACCTGTATCGGTGGAAACTTGTAAGAAAAATTCGAAGGAAATCAGTCAAGAGCCGCTTAACTTAGATTGCAAGAGGAAAAATGTTTTAACTTGCTGTGAAATATCACCCGAAATTATACCAAAAGATACCGAGCCATCAAAGAAAGCGACCACATTCCACAAAGATCAATCCTATAAACAACCTCGCAACAAAGAGCTGTCTGGTCTCGGAAATAATGAAATTCTAGATCTTCGCAAACGGAAATCGAATAATCGTTACCGTCGTAGTAGACAAAGAAGTCTTGCTGATCGAAATATTCTTGAACTGTCAAAATGCACTGATCAAGAGCAGCCACAAGAAGAACATGCGACGACGGTAAAGAGATCTGTTGAGCTAGGCACTGTTCAAGAGCAGCAACAGGAAGGAGAAGTTAAAGAGAGAAATATGAGTGACGTACATATTCTATCAGTGCCCGATGCCTTTCGCGATTCTTCGGCTAATACACATGCTGGAAATAATAATATTTTTAATAAAACTTTATTAGTTGACGAGACATCCACCGATCTTGTATCATTTGTAAGTGGAAGCGACTATATTAAAAAATTAAATATTGTGATTAAATGAGACTTTTCTATTCAAAAATGTAGAAGGCTTCCAATACACAACAGGATAGACGTGCGAGATCTATGAAAATATCGGTAAAAGATTAATGTAAACATATATATTTATCTTTAACTTCTTTACTTTGTAGCCTAATCTTCTGAAAAAGTATCTAGATTTACCTCGAAGACTCTCTCTCCGCAAACGAGCAAATGCTCTGCAGCAATCAATGCGATCGCTCTACACTGAACCCAACTTGGATGAAGCTTTGGCTACTAACCCATCTCAGGACGCTGATATTGCTTACGTGATTAGAGAACCTACAATCAATTTACCTCCTTTATCATCACGATCAGACACACCTGAGAACATGCCACCGCTTAGAGTCACCTCACCCCATCATGCAGATATGTCCGATCGGCCTTCCATTACTTCAGTTGAAATGCTTCCATTGTTACAACCTCCGCAAGAATTTGATACAAATACACGTATTAGTGGTTCTTCCTCTAATGTTACTGATAATATAGCCTTTTTAGATAAGATGAATACCGTAACAAAAGCTAAAGACCCTGGAAATAGCGAAGATGGAAAAAATTTAACGATTGTTAATAAAGAAATGCCGCCCGCCTTACTAAACGATTCCAAAATTGTTTTCAAAAAACCCAAAGCAAGGGCGCCGCGATTAAAAAATTCGAAAAGGAAGTATAATGTGGCTTCACCGGATTTTGTTGAAGAAGATGAACATAGGACAATTCAATTAGAAGAGAGAAGAGAAGGCAACACGGCAAAAAAACCGCCGCTTTCACCTAATGAACGTGTCAATAAAAATGGTGTAAGTGCGGAAACCCAATCAGTGTTTAAGAAACCACGAGGAAGACCAACGAAATCAAGTAAAGCGAGAAAATCGAAAATGATTTTATCCACTAACCTGGAACAAACCAACAATAGCAGAAATGCCTCCTTGAATTGTAAGAATGCTTTGTAATCTTTGTTATCCTTAATGCATTCGTATTTTCCCCTTGCAGCCAGCTTACGTAGATCAAAACGACAACATGTACCAACGAAAGGACTTAATTTTTTTGCCAATATGTACATGGAAGTCATGGAGCAAAAATATAAAATACGGAGAAATAGAAAAAATGCTGCTCTGAAAACTGAGAAAATAGAAAAGGTTATTCAAAGTCCTAATAAAAGCTTAGGTAATAGTTCGAGCACTACCAATAGCAGTCGACAGGCAGCAGTTGAGAAGACTGCAGCGAAAAAAACCAAGCGCAAACCAGTTGCTAAAGTGAAGGAAGTTAAGCCGCAAGCAACTCTGGCTACCATACCGGAAAGCTGCAACGAGAACAGTGTGAACTTCAGCCGTATAAATTTAAGACAGAAGCCATCGGTTGAATCCCTTAATTTTATGTTCGATCAATTGCGCAATAACAGCAGATTAATAGAAAGCGATCAATTAACATCAACAGTTAACGTCTTTCCCGATCAAGCAAAAGAACAAAACAGGCAACCTCGCAAATTACGGGTCCGCGTGCGGCGATTAAATTGGAATAATAGTGATCGATGCGTTAATAATTGTACAAGACCTACTAGTCCGGTGACACCTCCTTCAACACCGTCGTTAACGCACACTAATTGCTCGTCCACTACATCAACCACTAGTGAATTGATATCGTGGTTGAAAAATGCTACTGGGGATGGAAATCCATCCCGTGAAGTATTCCGAGATATGCGTATCTGTAAGTATATGATGGATAACTATGGTTATGATATATTTGCAATGCTTTTTCCCTTCTTTTTCATACCATGTAATCATAAAAGCCGAAAAATCAAGTTTGTCATTTACCGAAATTCAAGGTATAGAATATGCTTTCTATGATACCGATGATAAAACTTCGTTAGGCTATTTACGTTTTAAACCAAAGCAGAGTAAACCTAAAAAATGTGCAAAACGATATCATTTAGTAAGTTTACATTTTAAAACCAAAATCCATAAGATTTTATATGGCCTTTGTTGGTGTGCTTTTAGCATTTTATTGTTTTGGAAAGCAACTTTTGCATATCAGCCAATTCTGAAAAAATATCATTAAAACCTGGTGATATGGCAGCAATACAGAAAGGTAAGATTTTGTAATCTTGGGATTTTTATATCCGCCACGAAGGATTCGTTAACGAAATGGTTAAACAGCGACATATGTGATAAGCTGAAAATATAAAGACGCTAGAGCAACTGATGTGACGAATTGTTAATTTGTAGTTTATCCATAAAATATCGAGCAAACTTGGTATCTAAATTCAATAGGTACAATGCAAAATGAGTATCTTTTATTCCATTCTTTTATTTCATTTCTATCATTTTCATTTATTTCATTAAGTAAAATAAATTAGTTTACGGATGTACATACGTAAACTTATTCAACTTTGTAACGACATCAAATAATTACTTAATTTTGGACAGACTTATACTAAAACGAAAGCAAGTGGTGTATATGAAGAGATTTGATCTAAGCCGAAATGTTTTTCGATTTTAACTATTTTCACGCATTACAGGAACTCATTATGGTATTGACAATCTAACCGACGAAAAGGGTATCTTAATGGTCATTAAAAAATGAGGAACACTTATAGTTTTTAATTTTTTCAATTTATTTGCTTCACATTTGTATACTTATAGATTAATAATGAATTATCCTTTTTATTTTTTCCTTTGTAAACTTGTACGTACTTCTAATGATTTAAAAAAGCTGCTAGTTAAATACGCAGCGCAAAGAACTTAAAAAAAATTAATTTTGAAACAAAGCTAATATTGTCATGTTGAATAATTTTGCATTTAAGTTGTGTCAGATTTCAGCAATATTTTTATAAAACTCATGCTTAAATTAAAACAAAAAATTAATAACAGTAGTTGTTCGCAATAAATGTACGCAGCCAGCCCACCTATTAATAGAATTTTAAAAAGAAGTATGAGTTTCAGGCTTCTTGAATTTTTTTTTATTTCACAAGCAGAGTACATTTTTTTCAAAGATTGACTTGATTTTCCTTTGGTTAGCGAAGAATGCTCCTACTCTGCAAAATATTTTAAATGCCGACGTCGAAGAAGTTTGTGTTTCTGGCAAACGGAAATTCAGATCATTATTAGCTAGGGTCCAAAAGAATATTTACCGGGCCAAATACGTGGCCCATCTCAATTTAGCGCGAAATTGTAAAATGTTTTGTTAAATGTCCACGTGTAAGTTGGTCGATTCGAACGAAATAATCTTAGAATTGTAGTATTTTCATTTTAAAGCTAATCATTCGTTTAATTATATATAACCCCAAGGGTTTTAGGTTTTTCATATAACTTTGTTTTCTTTTGTGTATTTACAAATTTAGATAAAGCCCGTTTGCCCGTACAACTAATCCTACGGACATCCTGAAATCAACGGCAGAACGCAATATCTCTCAATTCAACACATTAGTTTATTACAGCTATTAGGCTCAGTATCTAATTCTAATTTCTAAAATAGGGCCGATGGCCTTTGCTGCTACTGCTGAATTTGTTTTATTTTTAGTCTAAGGGTTAATTTCATGAGTCTACAAAAAAAATAAAAAAATAATAGTAATACGAAAACCTTTAATTTCGTAGGTTTCTGCATTCTAAAGAGAGAGGAGATATCCTTGTTGTTCCTTGTTGTTTCCTCTTATACGAATGCTATAGCATTTGCGCTACCTCAGTTAAATAATATTGATGCAATATGGTGTAAGATAAATTGACTATAAATTTCACTGTGTCATTGGAATTTGTGCTGTCTGCAAACGTGTAAGTGTTTCTTAGCGAATGCAAGTCAAAGTTTTCCCGATGGGAGGCAGAACATCCCTACCTTTATTAGGAATTTCAATAACAAAACAGAGTAGGTGCAAAGTTCAATGAATGTTTAATGTACTGACCGAAGAACATATATAATTCGTGAAGGCTCTAAGAAGTGCCTTGATTGTTATGAGGGAAAAGAAGTGGTTTGCCTTCATCCTATAATAATATAGTGAGCCATTCCGAGCACTTCTTAATAAAGGTATTAGTGACTTGATTTTTTTGATTTTTGTTTCGAAACTTGTGTTACAAATGCATGTAGCGGGTTGGTAAATTTAACGACGACCTTTAGTGATCGTACGAAAAGAAGTTGATAGGGCTGAAATACTGGCATGGCTTGGAAAAAAATAAGAAAACATTTGGCAGAAAACGAGAGTTGCGAAATTAATTATAATATAAAAAAAATATATCTCGTCTGTAAAAAAGAAAGCTAGAAAAATATATATAAATGTATTTAATTAACTGAGAAACTATTTCAAAAACGAAAACATTATAAAAATTTGCTCAACCGAACGTGTCGTTTTCAAAACATAATAAAACATATGTCTCTTATAATTGTAATTAAAAATACTTTCGTAGTTGTAAGTTAAGCATATTTACTCTGTGAAAATATGCGTAGCCTCTATCTATTCCTCTATGCCTACGTGCCTATAAAAAAAGTTAAAAACTTGCAAAAAGAACAAAAAAAAAAAAAATGCAAAATTCAGGTCATTACTAATTATCCGTAAATCAAATGAGGAGGAAGTTAAATGTCATCGAATATATAAAGTGTACAAACATCGCGCACGATCAAACAAAAAAATTTACCATCATTGGCAATATTTTGCACAATAATTAAATATCGAATTTTCTTAAATGCACTGTTTTCATATCTATTTGCAATGGTAAAGTGTCCGTGCCAGTCAAATAAAGTATTTTACATTAATTTAATCTTTTTCTTCGTTATAGTTGGACGGATTATGAGGACGGGGAAGACCTTTTAAAAAAAGTAAGCATTGTAAAAAATAAACAAAAAGTATTCTTGTGTAATGAAAACACAATTAGCGTTTATTTGGAAAGTTATTTATTTTGATTTCTCTTTACTTCGTTACTATAATTCTTACTTTACTTCTTACTTTACTATTTAGTTCTCGCTTTACTTCTTAACTAACTGAACTGTGGTCAGTAACTTATATAATAAATTATTATACTAACTTAAGTAAAGTAGTACAATTAAACTAGGCTGTTACTAAAGTTACATGTAATGTGTGTTATAGCTAAATTGGGTTATCTTAACTAGGTTATAGCTAGTCTTGCGTTGTGTGGAAATATGTAACAGTGTAAACTTACCATAAATTATTGATAAACGGGTAGAGTGCGATAAATCGGTAATGCTATATAATTATATGTTATAAGTATATGTTGCTTGCTGACGTGTTGTTTGGTATTCTTCGTCTCCGCCTCCAACGGCTTTTTAAGGCGGAATATGTTATCTTGTAAGGCGGTAGTGTCCAACTGTACGGCTATTGTTTCGAGGCTGGTATCTACTTAATTCTACGCTAAGTACAGGGCTACTTAGTGCGACGCTAAATTTTTGCGCGGGGCTCTCTTCTATCTCTTGGCCATCTATTACTAATTCTATTTCCCTAATTGCATTAATTCTACGGAACCTGTCTTTATAAAATGCAGCCTCGTTCTATCACATTACTTCTAGTTCCTTTGCCAAAAGAAAGATAAAGTCTGTTCTTCGTTTTCGTGTGGCACGTCAAATTTTTTTTCTCTTTTGCTACGGGTATCGGAACTTCCAACTCCTCCCCTAGCTACTCCTAAGGTATTCTTTTTTGTGCCACTGTTACCGTTGTGTTGCTCCAGATACCAGTCATACCATCATTATTATCTCCATGGAATACTCAATCGATATGGTCCCCGGAACCGATATGGCCCGGAGTCTTTTCGGCGTTAAATAAACTAAACCGAATAAACTGAAGTCCAATCTAATCTGTATTATTACAAATTATCATATAAATCAGATAACCAAAAGAAAAGTACGTAACTATTAAGTATCTAATTAAATTGAAAGTTCCTTGTAAATGGGTACAAGGCCTTTTGTCACTCTCTCTCTATCTCTCTTTCACTCACTATCTCCAGTTATATTAATTTATGTCCTCTTGTGTCACGTGACCAATAAATATGTTTATACGTATGGTTACATACATATAAAAAGATATATACATTGTAAACAAATATGAATAAAAATCAAATCTAAATCGTATTGACACCCATCAAACCTCCAAATTTGTCATCGACTATTGCATTATTTACTTCGATCGAATAATGCCTGAATGATCAGGATCATAACGCCTGGCTTGCATATAGTGAAACACGACAAGACGACATATTTGAGCAATATACTATATACCATACCTGACGTGCCTTGTGTCTACTGCGATCACAAAATGCCAAAGGAAAATTTTTTTCTCATATAAGGATTTATCTTTTATGTGAAGGGTGGACCTGGCGGATGTCATAATAAAAGACGAATCATGTCAAGTCCGTCTGCATACTGCTTACAAAGACAAGCTTTATGTGCTCTTGGCATAAGTGCGAATGACGCGGACTAGATGAAGTCCAAGAGCTTACTATAAATTTTTTTTTAACGCATGAACGTCCGCCGAAAACGCCCTAATAAAGAGACATATTGTAATAATAAGTAAGGAAAAACTGCGTTACAATTTTCCTATAAATGGCTGTAAAGTGATGTAACTTTGATATTAGTAATCTTATCGAAGTGATGCCTGCGGTAATTTCAAATCTTCCTTTACAACGTCTTCTGCTAAAGAACAGGTGTCGCTATCATCATTTTTAATTTTATTACAAGTCCCTCATTACATATTTACTAAATTTTAAGCAAATTTCATTAATTTTTTCTTATTCAAGTTTTATTTTTAATTTTCTCATTTGCTTCCAAATTCAGTGTCGCCACTCAGACTGGCACATTTAATTTTCTCATTGCTTTCAAATTCAGTGCAGCCATTGTAATGCAACAAGTGCAATGAAAAACTTTCGCCGCAAATTCTACATTGGATTTGGTTATTATGAACTTGCATGTGCGTTTTTAGCACGCACGAGTATTTGAATGCCTTTCCACATTCGCTGCATTTATACGGACGCAGCTTGGAATGTATAACATATGTGAACGTAGCTTATCTTTACGTTTAAATGATTTGCCGCACTCCGAGCAAGTTTGTGGTTTTTCATCGCTGTGTCGTGAGGTGGTATTTTAAATTTCCGGAATTTCTGAAGCATTTCTCACAAAAATTGCATTTGAAAGGCTTATCACCAGTATGAATACGAATTTGTTTACTCAGCGTTCCACTTTCAGCAAACGACTGACCACATAACGTGCACAAATAAATGTGATCTGATCTTTGTTTGGGTTTGTGATTTGATTTTTTTACCGAATTCTCAACAGCAACGTGAACTTTCTTGAAATGTTTTTGTAAATGGTCTTTGCGACTGTATCGTTTCGAACATTGGGTGCAACACAAACTACCTTTCAGTACCCTACGAGGTCTGAAGTAGTTGTCTACTGTTTCTGGATCATGCACGTTTTTTAGATGTACTTTAATTGCTGGATTTATAACTGCACAAAGCGCAGGGGATCTTCTGTTCCTCCGGCATGAGGCTATACGTTTGATGTATAAGTGCAGATGTCACCTCGCACAGCCAGTGATATAGATTGGATTATAGACAGTTCGTAGACAGTTAAAGTAACAAAACCATGGCATTTGGAAAATGGAAAGTGAATTAAAATCTTGAGAAAGATCACGTTTTGCAATATTGCTTCCATCGGTGTGCTTGCTTTTTTTTAGAAGATTCATTATTGAAGACGTTCCGTGCCTTGGTCGACCAATCGTGAAAATTTTCTTCAAAAAATTTGCAAAGGTCGGCACGTATCTCATGAAATCGCTGCGAAGGTGAGCATTGACTAAAGAACAGTTTTGAACCATTTTTGGAGAGATTGATATCATGCCATGAAATATACGTCATCTACGATATTAATGAGTAAAAACCAGCCAGCCTAAGAGACATGAAGCTGCACAAATGGTGGTAAAGTAAGGTTTGACGGAACAAAAGAAACTTGTGTTTTAGAAGGTGTCCTAGCCTGGACAGAAGATTGATCTAATGTGATGGAAGTTAATGGTCCAGAATTGATTAAAAGACACCGGTCTAAAGTGACGGTGGTGACAGATCATGTGCATTTTCACTGATTCGGTTAAAATTGGGAAAACTTGTATAGTGCGTCCAGTGCTAACCAGAACTTGCCCAGTCCAAAAGCCATATGTTTCGTTCCTTGCAGGATATGTGTTACTCGTGTAAAGCTTCAAAAGAGCCTTGTGGCGGTTTAGTAAACTTAATTGGAAATACAACTGCAAGTAAATGTGTGTGCGTTTGAATTGCATTGGATTCATACGATAAACGCTTGGTTTCACCCTCAAAAGCCGTCGACAAGAATTAAGGCATGAAAAAAAAAGGAAGATCGGCAAGACCCGAAAAACTATATGTGAACGGCCAAGTTGTGTAAGAAACCAAAGCAATTTGTCCGTTATTGAAGTAATAATCACTCACATCTTTTAACTACAAAGTAACTGTAATTACTTAAAGTGATTGTGCATTAATTATTCAAATCTTACTGCGCCTTCCATCAAAGGTCTACAATTTTTAATCTGCCAAAATAACCAGCGGAAGAAAAGTTTTCTTATCATTATATTATTGAAATGATTTAATTTATTTTTTTTCAGATTATTAATTATCACACACAGACGGAAGTCAAAGTTGAAAATATTGTACGATGGTTAATTTTGAGAATTATTTAATTTAGGTAAAACAACACAACACACAACAAAACATCTATCTCACAGTATATGAACGATGTCGCTTTGCGTGAACATATATGAACAGATCATAAATTAAACGGATAAGGCGAAAGTCATGACTGAAATTGCTGAGAGATGTTGGAACCGGACTTAGGAGAAGTAGAAGGAAAAACTAAATTATTGCGCAGTATCGTGCAAAAATCAAAAGCAGAAAGCGAAAATATAATTTAATTTATTAAAGTAGAAGGAAGAAAAGAAGAAAAGAAGAAAAGAAGAAAAGAAAGAAGCTTTATATGACGTCTATGCAAACATTATTCAAAATTATATTAAACTGTCGGTAGATGAGTTTTTAAAAAAGTAAGCTTACCACCTAGGCCTATGATCTTTCGAATAACCGTCGCAAGTGCAGAGCTTTGTATATACATGAACTTCCGAAATCTACCCTTTCCTTCCTCCTTCCTTTCCTTTCCTGCCTTCATCACGTATTTTGAGCACGAAAAATAGTACTTAAACATCATTATTTCCAAAATCCCAAGACTGCAAAAAGGAAAAGAATATACAAAAAAAGAATAGAAAATGAAGTCGAACAGGACGTGGAAGAGTGTCGGAGAAACATTACTTAGTTCTTGTTGAGTCGTAGTGATACTCATATAACAAAATGTGGCTTTGGTGTCGTACGTTCGGGTATGAATAACAATTTGACTGGCCCAAAATAAGAAGCAAGATTAACCATGTATTACAATAAAACCAAGGCTGGTGTAGATAGCATGGATAAAATGTTATCTCAAACACCTGGAACAGAGGAACAAAATGCTGACGGTTTGCTATGCAACCTTATTGATACAGCAGGTCTTGCCATATGCATGGAAAATAACAAAACATTTCGTCGCAGAATTTTTCTTGAGCAGTTGGTAAGGGAACTTTGTATCTGTTATATCTGGCAATGCTACACGATGAGGGATTGGCAGCCCTGGTGTATTGTATAATAAGGGCATTAATTATGCATTCTTTACTAAACTAGCTCTCATTTGAAAGGCGTACCTTGAGAATCATTTGGCAGGGAGTTATGTATTCCGTTCGTCCGTCATTCGAAATTAGTTTCGAAAAAATAATTGGAAAGAAAGAGGCAAATTGCACGTTTGCTTGTTTACGATAATACAATCAATAACAAAATCATACAAACGTCAAGTTTTGAAAAATTTTTGATAAAATAAAGTGAAGTGAAATAGTTTCATATAACTCGTATAATGTAATATTTGACTTTCAATTGTGAAATAGAACTTTCAATTTTAACATGTATCTTTATCTTGTATAATATATTAATGCATTAACATATGAATTTACCTATAAAGAATGTATAATATTATAAAATGAACTGCAGATTAATCTTAGTTTTCTATTATATAAATAAAAGCCAATTTTCACAAATTATCTTAAAACGGATTTAGTCTTTATACCTTTTATTTCAATACAATTAAATTTGAAAGTACAGAAGACATGCCGATTTATATTTTCTCACTTATTCGCCTCAATTATGAAGTGTCTAGCGAAATATCGACACCCTTGTCAAAATAATATGCCTTATTTCCATAATTTTCACCTGGTCGCAAACCCTACGAATAAAATATTTGTATGCATGTAGGAAAAACAGATGTGTATGCAGGTTAACTCACCATTCTATCCCGACTTTTTCTGATACGACAGAAGAAATGGTGCTCTGTGCAACGCTTACATAAAAATCGTGTGCGTATGTTTTAATTTACGTTGTTGACAAATGTGTAAAATCATTTACTTACGCGAAAATGCGTAAGTTTCGCGTAAGTAAACGTAACGTATTTCAAGCGTCCAGAAGACACTTTCTACGTCTTATAGGAATCCTTTTCCGCTTATCGCGATGTTCCTCTACTGCCAAATGACAGAATGTACTGAAAGGAAACGTGTACATATTTCTTAACATTACTTGGTTATTTAATAACAACATTTTACTTCCCTTTTTCTTTATTTTATTTGATAAAACGGATTAGATCAGTCGATGATAAGATCTGTATATCCAGCAGTCTGAGTTCTTATTATTTGTTGTTGCGTTGTACCTTATCAACGATAGTGACCGTATGCGATGATGTATTGCAGGATTGGTGATACACAATTGATTACAAGCTTTGGCGAATTAAGAATACTAATCACACAATAGCAGTGAAAAGAAAAAAAAAGGAACTAATTTACATATCTTTCGCAAATTTAAAATTTTTCTTTTTAACATTTTTTTTTTCTTTCTGTTTGTAAGCAAATTATATTATTTTCTGCTCTCTCTTATAACTGCAGCTCTAAACAACTAATGCTAATTCACAATAACCAAAACAGATTCAGTTGCTATTTATATTGCATTTCTTGTATTGGGTATTAGGGTTGTGCTATTGATGGAGTCATGTTCCGTAATGTTGTTACAAACTGTTGAAATCTGTTCTATTTTATTTTCTGTTTTCTCTTATAACTGCAGCTCTAAACCACTAATGCTAATTCACAATAACTAAAACAGATTCAGTTGCTATTTATATTACATTTCTTGTATTGGGTATTAGGATTGTGCTATTGATGGAGGCATATTCCGTAATGTTGTTACAAACTGTTGAGATCGGCTCTAAGGGCGGGTTAGTGAGGAGTAAGTAGTTTTCCTCCGATTTCATTACGTCAATTTTTTTTCCAAAGTGTTGCAGGTGGGAGGAATCGGAGCTTTTATTATTATATACATCTTTAGTACACTGATAATCACTGATGATCATCATTATTATTTCAAGGTTTGCAATAGAATAGCTATTCTACTAGTTTGCGTTTCTGATCTAATAGAAATAGTTTGTTTACATTTGCTAGTGCGTATTTTTTTGTTATATGTTGTTGTAATATCTAATGTTTTGTTTAACAGTGTCGGGACAAGCTAAAAGTTTCATCGGGTATTGTTGGGGCTTGTATATCGATAATAATGTTTGTGTTGTCGTAAAATGATGTTAGCTCTAGTAATTCGTGCATATGCTTTCCAGAAAGTAAATTAATTGTATTGAACAATGTATTTTGTATTTGTGTTAGTTCTGATGGATGTAGTATTAGTTTCGGGGATGACGTTGAGTTTGGGTAGTATTAATGCTTCTGCTATGTTGTTTAGGTGTTGTGTTGATGTATCAATGTTGTAGTTTATTTCGTTGAGTTGTTGGATTTGTATGACTATACTAATCGCGGGGTTGAGTGAGTTTCGATTTTGTTTTTGGATGTTCTGAATGAATGTTACTATGATCTCTTGGTCTGCATTAATATGTTTTTTTATATTCTGGGATCTAGTTAGTCTTTTTATTCTGGTTCGTTAAGTCATTTTTTTCCTTGTTAATCCTTTCAGCGTCGGCACAGTCCACATTTCCCATAATAATTTTTTTAGGCGAGCCTAAAGCGTCGATTAGTCCACCTTTTTTTACTTTTGGGAGTTATGTTGTTAGTTCCCTGAATTTTAGGTTAGTTGCGTTTACTGCGGTTTTTATGAATTTTGTTGTTTTAAATTGTCGTATCGTCTCTTCTACTGCGTCGATGTTTTTGGCATATGCATCCATGTTGATGATGGGCTTATAGTCGGATATTATTTTTACCAGCCCTAAGTTTATTGGGACGATACCTTGAGTTTCCGGTATACGTACGACGTTAATGTCTGCTTTGATCAGTATAAGCCAAAAGAGTAAATATTTAATTTTTATTATTGTTATTATTATTATTATTAAAATTTTAGACTAATGAAATAAATTCTTAGACTACAAAAAAGATATTGAGCAGTAGCACCACAGGCTATCGGCTCTAATTTATAAAAATGTACATTAGATATTGAGCCTAGTAGTTTTAATAAAGTTATATAATGAATTGATTGATATTCTGTTCTGAAAATGATTTTAGAATGTCCAACGGGTTAATCGTTCCAAATGCAATTCTACTAGCCAAGGAAAA
>KK499872.1:566276-647169 GCA_000688715.1 Glossina pallidipes | reverse complement strand
TTGCTTTCTTACTATCTTTTTCTTTTGTTAAAATGTACACATCGTCCGCGTAGAGACAATGTTGAATTCTCCGTACACGGCAAAGAATTTTACTAATTTCGTTGAAAGCGATTTGGAACAGCGTGACAGAAAAAGGAGATCCTTGCGGAATGCCATTCATTAGCGGAAAGGAATCGGAGAGATGATTGTTGATCCGAACTTTAAACTGCCGATGCGACACGAATGATTTGATGTAGTTGAAGAATTTGGGTCCAACATTCCATGCTTTCAAGAGTCTTAAAATAACATGAAGACCAACTCTGTCAAATGCTTCTTCGAGTGCTTTTATATTTAATATTTACCCTAGTATCAGGATGATGGTACTTATTGTTTTCATGTTGTTACAATTTTATTAATCAATGTTGCGTAGAGTCGGGTGGTAGAATTGCTTGTGAACTGGAAGCGCTGTTGATCACGTTGATTTTTTTGTAGATTGGTTGAAAACCTTGGGGACAAAATATTTGTCTGCGATGATGCGTATTTTCTTTATTATTATATTTTCACATCACTTATATTCAAGATAAAGTTTGTGAAAAAATTTGAAATAATTTCAGTTGGTTTCCAAGAAAATTTCTTTAGTATAGTGACAAGATAATTTCTTCATTTCTTGTCAATTTCTTCTTTTCACTTGAACTAATGTCGTTCTAGGTTGATAAACCGTCAACTTTATTTTGTTTAATATGGATTTTTATTTATTTACTTTTTATTTTACTTTTATGTTTTGTTAGCGCTGTTTAACTTTATCTTTAAAATTTTCTTATAAGTCACATTGACGCTAGTTTTTGTTTATTTGTTGTTTGAGTTTTACACACATGTTCTCCATCTACAGTTAATATTTATATACGAATTTTTTTTTTTTAGATAATTTATCCTTTTTTTTGTTACACTTATATTTAGTTTATTTTTAATTATCTTTGTTTTTCAGATTTTCATAGATATCTTAAGGGCTAACTTTGTTTCATAAATCTGCATTTAGTTATAACTGTATTTTTTATTGGCGGAGCCGACACTAGGTTGATAAGCCATCAACCCTTTACCTCGTAACGCTGTTCTTAAAAAAAAAATGAAAAGCAACCTTTAGGTTTTTTTCTTCGCAAAATTACTTCATTAGTTGTTCGCTTTTTCTCTTTCCAATAATGTTTACAATTTCTAAAATGTGTTTGCTTACAATTTCGAAACATGTTTAATAAACAAAGTTGACAAAGAGAAGAATAATATGAGATGTAGTACTTGATCGCAAGTGCTGGCTTAAGATCTGCTAGTTTGAATAGGAGTAAGTTTAACGACTGTTGCGAGTTTGGTTGGGTTTATGTGGATTGGTGGTGTACCTAACTCAAGCAAAAAAACAAAACGTTCACGCATAACCAGAATTAGCATGAATTGGCATCTCGGATACTTACATTTTTCAGGTTACACCTAAGGGACTTATGACCGGTACAGAAGCCAGTTATGACATCTATGTCGGCCGTCCCTAATTCCAACAGCTTACGTGCTAAGCCGAAAGATTGGATGAATCTTTAAGCTTGCCATTTTTTCTGATTTTTTCTGTCTCCATTACGATATCAGCCTCTTGATATGGCTCATTGGTGCCCTACAGAACGGTTCCGTGCCTATCACAGCCATGCGGTTTCCTCTGTTGGCTAGACAGTGCGCCCCTTTATTGCCTCCTACGCCTGAATTACCGGGTACCCAAGATAGGGGTGCACCCCATTGTGCTTCCCTAGCTCCTTTCTTGCCTTGTTATACATTATGATGTGCATTCGGAAATTGCGTAAACTTACTTGAAATATTAAAGGAATGTGTCCCAGAGGTATGGAATTTTTCACACTTCGTGTCGCGTATACTAGCTTTGGTTTCGCCATTTTCTGGCTTTAAACCAAACGTGACGACCAAATGCTTCATTTTATCTAACTAAGTGAGCTCAACATCTTTTAAAAATCTGTTGCTCAAAGTAAGCTTCTTCTTTCTTGAGAAAGGAAAAGGTCCGTCTTTTCAGGATTGATGTGTAACCGTTTGGGTTGGTACCAATTTTGGATTATACGCAGAACTATTTGCATTAGCTCCATTATTGTTTGCTCAATGCCAGCCTTAATTCTTTTCTAATGGCACACCTCTATTCCTTCAGCGTTTTTATATATTCAATAAAGTTCGCTGGCTTGGTATATTTGTACATTTTTTTCCTTGCAGCTTGATATTTGCGAAAAAGTGTTGACAGGAAAGGGTTCCACCGAGATTTAGGCATCAAGGAAGCTGGTTCTAGCGGGATTGATCACGGACGGAAAAGCACTTTGAATTGATGATAAGTTGGAAAGAAGATCAACTTTAGACAGACGGTCCATAAGGAAGTTGCGTGAGATGAAATTTTCAATTTTTTTAACGGAATTGTTGCGACTGTGAAATAAAATGGAAGAGTGCTGACTTTTGGATCTTGCCTTTGTTTGTTGAGACTTGATCACTATACAACCAATGTCTAGCATTGAAATCTCCAGCTAGCTCACGTTTTATTCACCATCAAGAAAGTCACATAATCTCTGAACCTCATCACGAAAAGTTTGTACATTAAGACTGGGTGGACAGTAGCATGATGCTATGAAAAGATTCGGTTTAAGATTCATGGTTTTGATGATGGCAATATCAGCAGCAGAGCGTTAGGGGATACGTCTGAAATGGACGCCTTTCTTAACTAGTATATTAACACAACCATAACCGTCATCACGGCATTTGGTGGCTGAAGTATAGAGAAATTTTAACTTCACAAAACTTGTAATCCCTCAGAAAAATTTCGCTTAAGGTGCAGATATCAATATTATTCGAGTTCAAGTAAAAATTTAAAAATGATAAGTTACGCCGAGCACTTTGAATGTTATATCGTAAAAATGAGACCATGCTTTAAATAAAAGCGGAACTCCGGTGGAATTACTCGTGTTACTAGGGGCTTAAACGTAGCGAGTATTAACACGATGAGACTTCTTCTTCAAATTCCTTAACAAAATTCGCAGGAATCATTGGACGCACACATTCTTTAATCGCAGATATTAATCTATCAAGTTCCGAGGAATGTAAACTGTTCTTCGAAATCACTGGCCGCTGAGATCTTGTTACAGACGACTTGGGTGGTAAGCTGGGAGAAGGCTTGGGAGGAAATAACAAATTTGCTTTGAACGACCGCATTAAATTTTTTCTTATCTTATTAATATTTTCATTATTATCCTTGGCCAAAATTGGGGACGAGTTCAACAATGGAGGGAAATTCTCATCGTAGGCATTATCATTACAACATTCAAAGTAGTTTGAGGAAAACTAGTCTTTCACTTCTTTGTAGCAAAGATTTTTATTGGCTATAATCTTGTTGATATTTAACTCCCGCTCTCTGTTCGGGCAATACTTGTTTAAAGTGTTGTGTTTACCTGAACCGCGGAATCAAACCTCATCGTTTCGCAGTTTTCGGTACATTTAGGAGACTTACCACAATCCGGACAGCTATTCTCCTTGGCTTTACAGGACTTCGGCACCTGCCCATATCTGCCGCACTTAAAGCATTGCTTTAAAGTGGGTACGAAGTACTCTACAACAAGGTTGCAAAAGTTAAACTTGATTGATTTGGGGAGGGCTTTCCCTTTAGAACCAATTTTAATACTCGTTGTTCGAATAAAATCGTCCTTCTTGTTAGGATTTCTTCTTCGAAGCCTAACAGCAGACTTAATAATAATACCTGCTGACACTGCTTTGTCAATGATGTCATTTATATTATACCCCATAAGGGATTGCGAATAATTCCAAATTTTTCCGTGAAAGATCTCGGAATATACACTTTTGAATTTTTGTTTTTTTGAATCACTGTTTTTGACGAAGTTATTAGCATTAAAAGCAGAGCTGAACAGCAATTTGGCTCTGCGCTTGCTAACCACCTTCGCATGCCTTCGGCGTTTTCACAAGTTTCAACAAAAAATAAGTTATTGCATTGCGAAATACAGTCATACAAATTAATTCTATGAATTTGAAAGACCCCCAACTCAGGACCCAACTCAGGGAGATTATTAACTACCTGGTTACTGAGTATTATTGAATCATTAGCTTTATCTTCTGCTTTGGGAAATAAATCAACTTCAGCCCCAACCATCCTCGATCTCTTATTATTCTCAACGGCATTCATATAAAAATCTTCAAAATCATCTCTACCTGCAGTAATCGGATCAGATCCTGTCTTCACAGAGAGAGACAGGCTGATGTTGTTTTAGCTGTTTTCCCTGTGAGCACTTACCAAAACTCTGGACGAAAAAAAAAATTTAATGTATATGTGTTTTAAAAAGGAGTTTACAAAGTTGCAAACAAAAGGATTTTTCGTTCGAAAACGAATTCACTAAACATTTATATCAATTAATGTTTTTTATTTTAGTTTGTTCTTAAAACATTTTTTTCTGTTTTAATTTCTTCTTTTTTTTCTTTCGCTAACACAGAGAAGACATGACAAAAAAAATTTTCAGCTGCCGTTCGCCAAATGTCGTGTTGTTTCAAATGTTGATTGTGGTGGAATCGAAAAAACAATATATTGTGCGAACCCAAAGTCGTCCCTCATTTTGGGCTCACAGGTTCTCCGTCTGTGGAGAGGGGAGAGTGCTAGAATAGGAATAGATTAAGATAGAATAAGAAATAGCATAGAATAGAATAGGAATAGAATAAGAATAGATTAAGATAGAATAAGAATAGGATAGGGATAGTTTAAGTATAGGTTAAGGGTAGAGTTTAGTTTGAGGGGAGATGTCTTCGTGGTTGGTAGGCTCTCGTCGAGAGAGTCGAAGTTAGGCTCTCGAGCCCAGCACACGAGCGAAACATAAAAGAATTTAAAGAAATCGTTAAAGTAAAAAGCAAAGTGAAGTAACAAAGAAGTAATAAAGAAGCAAGTTCTTGCACAACTGTAAATTTTCTTGAGTTTTTTCCTCGTGGGCCGCTGAGCTGAGCCCAGCCTCGGAAAAGGTACGAAACGTCCTCTCAATATATACATTAAAAATCGCATTGCTGTTTTGCCTATTTAATTATTTACTCTCTTCTTAGTCTTTGTATTTATTCACATGTATATAGTTACTAGGATACACAGCACAAATACAACATTGTTTATTTCTCGATTGAAACGCTATTGTCAATTCGACAGTAGTCGAACTGTGTAACGATATGGATATAACACAAAACGGTGCTATCGAGAATGAGTGCCGAACGGACAACATACTCGATATTCGTAGACTGGGTCTTGAATTCAATTATTTATATCTTTTTTATATTATACTTAATAGGCATTCCTTTTCTTTGGAGATAGCGTTGCAAGTTTTGTGTACCAGCTTGTGACGTTCAAAATCGGGCACATCTCATTTTGGCGCCCACAAAATACCCATTACATGAATTGTACAATTTCTATATGCATCTTCTATCTCTTTTTGTTTTCTATAAAACATATACTACTGTTGTAGTTACACATTCATTATCATACATTATCTACTATACAAACAAATCTAAGTATATATATACATTGTATTATTTAATATACACAACTTGCAATCTACTAACTCTGAGTTGTGATCAAGTACGCTTTCCCGTGTGCGTGGCATACCGTGCACATATAAACGCATAATACTCATTAGAAACTTTCATGAATGCGCGCTTAATATTAAAACCATGTATTCATCTTATTTATAAACATTGCCTCATCTTATCAGCCTAGATGAGGATCATTTTATTTACAATAATACACAGATCATTTCTTAGCTTTACGTAAAAATCAAAACGTAATTTTTCTATAGACATGAATACCTAATAAATAGAAAAGCTATTCTCTTTGGAGGGATGGCTAATGGATGGTGTACAAGCAGAACGATTAATGCGCAATATTACCTTTGACATTTAAGAAGTGCGTTCATGGATACTCGATAAGAATGTACTTGTAGAATATTTCTAAACATTTGCATATATTAACATTTAATCCACTCTGGGTAAAACCTTATCGTACAATATATACCCGATTAGTTATTGAATTATGTGGCAGGCCACAACACTGGCCAGCGTACTATAAATATCGCGGCAAATCGCCCAAAAATTGGCGGCGATCACCGGCTTCACACAGGTAAAGTCATACTCAACCACAAGATTGGGCGATCGGCTACCTCTGTTATTTACCTCAGAAGCTTTATGTTATTGGCGCTTACCGTCAAAAAGATAAAATAAGAGTCGGCACATTTCGTCTCCAACGGTGATGCCTGTTTGATTTTTACCCTTGCAGTCACGTTCGGCCATTGAGAGGGAAAGTAGGACGAGCAAAGGGGAGGCGTTCTTACCCAACTGGAGAGACCAAAGTACACGGGGACGTATTGAGCACGATTTAAAGCTCTTCTTTTTGTTTTATGTACGATAATAAAATTGTGAGTAAGAAGACTAACATCTGGTTCAAATCGGCGAAGTGGGCAGTGCAAAGGTAATAAGGCGATTCAAATTATCCGATAACTTAGACCTTGGCGCTCTCTCTGGAAGGGATTTGTAGCATAGTTGTTTTCTTTTGCATGTGAGTGTGTTTTCTTTTGTGTTTTAATTGGATTTCATTTTACTTTTTTCTTCTTTTTCTAAGATGAAAAGACAAACAAAGACCATTTCCATCGATATTTAAACATGGCTATGTGTTCAACTGTACGTAAACACATACGACCAACTTATAATATGGCACTTGATGCATAATGCAAATGCAGTGAGTGTATGCGGCCCTTTACTTACTAATTTTTACATATTAACATTCTTTTCGATTACGTCATATGCTTTGAAGGTTTGCATTTTTGTCTCCTGGCTCTAATAAAGTGTTATCTCTTTTGTCAGAGTGATCTAAATATATAGAGAGGTAATAAATTCTTGGGGACTTTTGATGTTTCTGTTATTAATAATCCCAGTAGCACTGTTAACTAACAGCTATTTAGTTGCTTGTCATTGTTTGTACGAGCAGAAGGTCTATTAATGGTATCAAACGTGTACAAAGAGGCAGTAAGTACAGTTCTGTTTTTAAGTGCATATGCTTTATAAGATGTGCAGATCTTTATGTGCGTCCACTTAAAGCGTTCCACAAATGTGAAACATAAACAAAAATAGTAAAATAAAAACACACGTTAAAAGGCGTCAAGTTGTATTTTATAAAAACCGTGGTAGTTACGTCGAACTGAAATAGAAGTGAGAAGCACCACCTGTGGCATATATAGAAAAAAATAAAAAATTTAGGTGCAGAGGCGGTTTTTTGTGGGATGTAAACGTTTACAATATGCACCATCAAAGTGGGGGAATTTTAGATTGTTATGATCGACCTTACATGGGTAACTACATCTTGGGAGATTTGCCAGTGTATTAGGTGCCATTTTAAGGTTGTTTGTTCCAGGTGTATTGCAGAATTCTTTGTCCGCGACAGCGCGAGTAAATGATTTTGTATATTTATGGTCAAGGTGTATAAAAATATGTATATATCGCTAAGCGTTTCTAGAAGATCTAGTAGTTTCTCAGTGGCAAAATTCTAAAGAGCGGCGAAAACTAAGTGCACATTCATTGCGTGTTCCATGCCTCGTGCAGCTGACAACTAGCGAAAAGATTAACAACAATTGTCAGAAATTGGTATGGTAATGGTGGCATGTAAGCAGAATATTTGCGAAAGGCAAATCGAGTCAAAAGCTGAGTCAAGTTAGTCGAATCAAGAAAATTGAATTGCATAATTCGAATGGGCAAGACCCGAAGGAGAACTATGGCGTTGTGCTTATAAGTTCCTGCAAATAATTTGCAAATAGGTCTCGCAATTTTGTAAACAAAACCTTATAATGTCGTAAAAATCGCAATTCAGTGGTAGAAACTAAATTTCAAAAGGAGTTGAATAAAATAACGTAAAATTCACCAAAGACCAATTTACGTCACAATATGTAGATTTTTCGCGAAATAATTTGGAATGTTGTCTTCGGTTAGAGCAGCAACCAGTAGCACGGCATTCTGGCCTCGCATCGGAGACAGCATCAACATTTACCATTTTGACCTTGATTTTGTATATCCCATGAATTTTTGGAATTCCAGAAATTGTTTTGCGGACAATTTTTAATCTTACAGTTATTCATTTGCCTGCTTTCGAGAAATTGTTATCGTAATCTGCATAATCTGCCGAAATTTTATGAAACCAATGAAGGCATATTTTTGTATTAATTGCTCCGCGATTTGAAAAATACCATTTATTGCTCTGTAAAGAGCAATTTGATGAGTATATCCCAACTTTAAAATGAATTGTCTTTATTGCTTTTTTATCATCTCTTACAAAATTATGCATGGTATAAACTAAAATTTCACATAATCATATAATATAAAAAAATGCACATTAGACTAAGATAAATATAGATTAGGTAAATAACTTTAAAATTGAAAAGAAGCGATCATTATTTCTTCTTGGGATTTCTTTCTTTTTGCTTTATTTGTATGTACATATGCAAAACCATATGATTTGCTGATTGCCAAAAGGTTTTGTAAAAACTCACCAAATTGGAGTCACAACCCGAAAATAGGAATAACGCCTCTTTGTCTCAGCCCTCTAAGAACGCAACTATTAACGAATGTAAAGTTCTGTTCTTCGACGTTTTTATAGCACACTCCCAAAATACGCATCTGTTTTCGCAAAGACATCATCATTTGAATGAAAAAATGTTTACAGAAAGATGATAGTCGCCGGAGATCAGGTCCTGCTTATGTTTTTGTTCCTCTATGAGTGAGCGCGTTACCCGTACGGCAGATTTCTCATGTCCAAATTTTGGTACAAGTCGATGAACGCCGTGTTCTTTGATATCTTTAGGATGTCTCCTAACTCCTAAAACCCTACTTTTGTTCGAAATAGTTTTATTAATTTATTTGACATTACCTAGTGTAAGTACCACTTTTTGGCGGTTAGTGCATTCAGCAGCACACTTGTCCATAAGGCTTTGGGGTATTTAACTGTTTAAAAAAACAGGTAAGAACGAAGGCAAAAGTTGAATTTTCCATACGGGATTTCTGCCCTTCTTTAAAATCCGAAAACCATCGAGAAAATATTTTTCATAGAACAGAGTTGGCATAACGCTAATGCTAAATCTGCACTGTTCACTCAGTTAATAAAAGTAGCGTCACTACACCCACTAAAACCCAAAGACAAGCATCGTCTGAGAGTCGAGACTTTTCAAAATGCTAAGCAGTCGTTGCATTAGTGGTGGGCGTTTCATTATCATCGATTACATAGAGATTAGAGAATAGAGAATAAAATACCACATTTTCCTATTCATTCTCATTACGATGGTTTTGACGTTCTAGTCCAAATATAGCAAACAAGTCAAAACGAAACTATTTAAATTACTTATTATGAAGCCATCATTATTTTGATTTAATTTTCTAGACATGTCTTTTTATACTTTCCACTGAAAGATGTCGATATACTCGTTTTATTGTAATGTCTGCAAGACGCCAAAGGAATCTTCGGAGTCTTTTTAAAATATGTAATTATTGTTGATCCGCGTAAAATTCTGAAGCGATTTCTTAAATTATTTTTATTATGTGTTACAGTTGCGAAGTGCTAATCCGTAGCCTATTGTAATGTACATATATATTTTGCACAACACTGTTGAAATAAAAAACCACACCCACAAAAGGTTAAAACGAGCAATCAAGTACTCAAATGCAATTGCAATACATGGACTTTTGATCGAAACGAAAACTAGTTATGCAACTTAAATGTTGTCCAACTGTCCAAAACTCTTGGTTACGAGCCACACAAAATACGACACTTCATCCTTGCTTTAAATAAACCTTGAAAGACGTAAGTCCATACCTGATTGCGTGACATTGAACTATGCCAATGTGAAGATCAAATAATCGATGCAATAACAATCGTTGAATAAAAGAAAGCGAATTTGACCTAATGAATACTATTGGAGTCAGAAAGGAATAATTTTGAGCTACCTAAAGTTTTAGTATAAACAACAGCGACTCTGACTGCAACGTCACAAAACATTAAAATATGCCTCTTCTGTTCGGCGGAACTAAGATCCCTCCAATTGAACACTTTTAGGGCATCGGGGGATCTTGCTGCTATACATCTATTTTTCTTTTCAACGAAACGTTTTCCACAGGATTACATATTCTTGAGTGTTACGTTATATATAAAACGTATTTCTTCGCAGCTGCATGTCCTACAACCATAATTACGAAGCTATAGCTCCGTTAGGAAGGCCTAACTTGACTTTAAATTTTTGTACCCATGTCATTAAAGAATGCAACTAGTTTTAGGATATCATTTTCATAGAAAACCACTTGTTACCCGCATACCTATCTGATTCTGAAAATGTAAAAAGAGTTCTTACGATACAGGAATTCGACGTTTACGTAAAGGCTCTATAATAATAAGACAAGCGCTAACGATAGGATACATTCGAAGACCCTTCTTTAATTAACACAAAGTAATAATATATAATATGAGAATCTCTTCAGTTTAGAGAACAGTGTAGAGAACTTGTAAAAATGTATGATTAAAGGCTTGGCTAACAAGTCTGCTTTGATTTTTCCAAGTCTCAGATCATGTATGAAATAATATTCGGTATCACCGCGTCTTGTTTTTCAGATTCTAGCCTTTTTGTTTAACATTTTTGTGCAAACTTAATTGTCTTTGAAGATTACAGTAGGTTCTATATCTTTAACTGCAAAATCAGCCGAAAGCTATCGAAATCAAACAGCTTCTCGTCAAGCCGTAACTAATACTACACAAAACGAATCACATTTTTCATTGCACAAGTTGTGCATATATAGGACTGTTTGACTTTACTTCGTAATATTTTCTATGGTTGTCATCTGGCAATGATCTATGTTCATGCGCCACTAGTAGTATCTAGCGAACTTTTAGATGCACATAACAATGGTTTGAATATATCGTTTTTGCGATAAAGTACGCAAAACACCTTCACGCCTCTCAATTTTAACTCATTGATTGTAGCTTAACAAGCTTAACTTCTTGACTTTGGAATTATTTCTAAATGTATAGCTTTTATGTCTTTAAATGATCGTCTTCGTTCGTTATAATGGGTATTACCAGTGAGAATGTTGATCATCTCGATCAAAGAATTGAAGCAAATTTAGTCTTCATTTGTTAGCAGAGTTAAAAAGCTTCAGATTCCAACATCTTGCTACCTGTTTTCGGGCGCTTTTAAGCCTTCATTTCGTCGTTCTAATATATTTATAAATATATGTATTTGTGACGGATATAGATATATTTATAACGAATGTATGGATAGTCTATAGTATATATATATATGTATATATAGCTTGTTTAATCGTGTTTGAGTCAATGTCTTCATATACGGAAAGTGGACATTGTATTATTATATTAACCCGATTTCACTGCCTCTTAGGAATATCAACATTTACATACTCAGTTTCATTTTCATTTGATGATGGTTCTTAAGAAGTAACGACGCAGTTACGAGAGTAGTTTAATCTCTTACATATAGTGTAGTATTGCTCACACCTGCCCCAACATATTTCTACATACCGGCGCTGCTCTCAATTATCCTAAAGTTAAGTTTACAAATTTTATAATCTCTGCTCATGGTAATCGATATACAATTTTTTATTCAGAAATCTCAACAAGCAAAGTGCCTTTGCTCGTAAATGAACGTGTTCTCCTCAAACTCATCACCTAGTTCGACCAGTTGATCTTGATAACGTTTGGGTGTAACAATTTCCTCAGGTCTTACAAGTTCGTGATATATGATTCCTTTGTAATCCCAACAAACGCACATTAGTATTTTCTGTAATGGTTGTCCCCAATGCTGTAAACCTCTGCTTTGTTCCATAATAGTTATTTTTAAAGCGACTTAACAAATGTGAGCAGGTGTCGTTGTTGCTTTTATTTAGCCCATGTGCATGCGCTTCTTCTTTCTATAACTATCCTGTTGCATCCAGTCGAGCTGAAGTTACTCGTTGACCTGTTTCTAGCTATACAGCAAGCTCCTTTTGAGTTTTTGTAGACTTTTCATCTAGTAGCAGAATAACATACAACGTCGTCAATGTTGCTTGTTAACATCTATTTAACTATCATGCTTCGATATACACTGGACAATAACTTGTAAGCAAATAAAACCCATGTCGTAGAAACTTTAAGGTCGAGATTGTGTTTCCCCAATATGGTGGACGAAATTATTGCGTTTGGTACGTTCTGTAAAGCAATCAATTTCAACACAGAAAACTTATGTTTTTTAGGTATATTCCCTAGTATTCTCGAGATTTTAGATTATTGCCACTGGACCATGAATTTACAATATCGTCGACTTTACGCAGATGCTAGAACAATTTATTTAACAAAAGTTATTTAAAGAGACTTATTTTTAACATAACACTTCAATTCTTCTTTTAGACTTCTTTTGTGAATGTGAGGACTTTAACTACTTTTGTTTAACCAAATTCTTTACATACAAACAAATCACCCAATAACAAATTCCCTTCTGAAATTTTTGTGAATCTTCCAACCCACTGGAATTTCCGAAATTTTTGTTAATCTCCTCGTTAATCGCCAGTTCCACTGTCAGCTAAAGCGTCGGAACATTTTATATTCACGCTTATTGCATCACACATGTGACTTGTTTAACAGTACTATTGTACTCTACTTCAGCAGGAATATTTGAACTATCAGTCTAAAATTCTTTCAATTTTCTAAATTATGCAACTAACTGAAGTCTTTTACCACTTTCAGTGATGAATTAAGGATGCATGTCTTAGACTTATGTTAAATACATATTTCTTATGGACTTACGAGTTTAGCAATCATAAAGGACAGGCGGACACAGCAAAAAATAGTAATCGAAATTATATGCTTATCGCATAGAATAAATAGCTCATCTCATATAACGCACTTACTTTATTTAATAGGAAGGCAGAACACGCCCCACTGGATGATATGTGCGATTGACTGGTGCAAGCAAGTTGAGTGTGTGCCGAATATAATACTCTTTTCTTGTCGACGTAGGATTTGCATGCTACTGAAACTGCTTAATAGTTTACTAGTATCCAGGTCACTTCGTCACTCTTTTGCTTCATAGCAGAAGGAATTAGAAATGATTTCTCCAGTACTAATCTCTGTGAATGTTCCAACTAAACTCGCTAGTTTTTCTTCCTCTCCTTATTTTCAACTTATCGCAAACTGACGCGTGGTGATGCGTTTAACGAGCGCTAAGGTAGCTGCGTCGTTGTCAAGGCATTTCAGTACATTAGTAAAGCGTGGGCCTTCATATCATGAGCCAGATTTGTTATGTTACATGCATACATGTTTCTGGGCCCTTAGTTGGCTTTAACACATTACCTGTCGTGGCATTTTATCTACGTGTGGATTAAGGTAAACTTGAGCAGTTCGTTGAATTACACGCCATGAGCGTGTGCACAGATTTTTCTGTGTCGATAACCGTTAGTTTTCATTTCTTTTGACATACAATTGCTTTCTCTTGTTTCAGCTAAAATTTTAGAGGATTGCATTTCTTAGTTTTGTTAATAATTATGGGACTGGTAAGAAAAAATTTTATTGTTTATTATTGGTCTACAAATCCTTGACTTGAAACTACTATTTTCTAGAAAATGATGAGCGGTAATAGATTCCATCAAATACTGTCCTTTCTTTACTTTTCAGCTAAAGTAAATGTGAGATCAAATTCCAATCGCTTGGTAAAAATTCAAAACATTGCCAACTACTTCAGTAAAAAATGTATTGAGGTTTATTTCCTCGCTTAAAAGTTTTCATTAGATGAGGAAACGATTTCATGGCGCGGTCAACTAAAGTCCAGAATATATAATCCCATGAAACCAGTTAATTAACATAAGGAAATCAAGTGCATACATGTGTAAAACTTGATTGAATATGAACTAAGACACCGTTCGTATCGTAAGCGATTTTTTCTATTTTTATACAGATATTGCAGGACCACCTGTGGAATAGATGTGTATATTTTTATCGCTATACGAGTTCAAAAGAAAAAAAATTTCTTTTTTTACACGAATTATTATGTTTTAATATGATTTTTAATATTCCAGGAATTTTTCTTGAATCTCACAGAGCAAAGAGCGAGTTATTTTTTATAAAATATTTAATGATTTAAAATGTGTAAGCACGAAATAAATTAAGTGAACTCTAACAAGAACTTTTTAATATTGTTTACACCTAATTTTCTTTTTACACGAATTTTTTTTTACACGTATTTTTTGGGAACATATCTATCGTGAAAAAAGAGAATTAGGTGTATCTATTTTAGGATATGGATAATGAGCAAGAAACCTCATTTTTTTTGAAGTGTTCTCAACTTATCTATGCTGTGCGCATGTCTTTTGTCTAATTGGCCCACTTCCTTTGCCAACCTTCAAAAGCTTTGAATGGTCCTGCCATATATGAAGTTGATGTTTTCATTTTCGCACTCAGGAAGATGATACGCGTATAATCCAGAGAGGGAGCCAGACAGGCGGAATCAGAATTTGATATTGATCAAGAATGTATATAGCTTACAGGCTCTCTCAAGATTCACTTCTGCAAAGTGTTGACAAAATTAATATGCGTCCAATTTTAAAATGTTTTAAAGTTGGCAGAATTAGGCGGTGGAATTGTATAGAGGAAAATGGTATACACCGTCAATAACTGTTAAAATATGGGCAGTCTTAGTAACTGAAATAAATTTGGAAATTTATCAAATGGATGCGGTAATGACAAAATTTAACGAATGTCGGGGTAAGAATGTATGGCATGAGTTTCGCAAAATTTAACACGTGACTAGCGAATCTACAAACGTATAAAAAACATTAATGCTGAAGTTGCGCAAAAGCGTACGCTTCAAAAGAAGGTTCGCGTCCCCTGGTGCTATGTAGGAAAGACAAAATTATGTTCGCCGCTATAAATATACTGCGCGATTTATTGTTGACTTTGAACGGTTTGTGAAAACAGAGGAATGTTTACAAAAATCTTCCGAAATAAGAGATTTAGGAGTATCACGCAGTCGAGGTTAGATTGTCATTAAATCAAGAAACTTATATAAAGATTTAGAGAGAAAAATTTACGAACTGGACGCAACCAATCTGATAGATAGCCATTTACCGCAGCTAGCCCGCTTTTCACAAGATGAAGCCCGAAGTCTAAGAAGTTACTCGGTGCGTCAAAAATATTTACGATTCATCCGTTAAATCTTCATCTCAAAGTGCTGCAGATGAGAATTTCCTCGATGCGTTGTAATTAGAACGTAAATTATGCATCTGAATATTGTTTAATAGCAAGTGCAATATGCCAGTTTTGTTAACAAAGATCTGTGTAGACGACGAGTCCCGCTTACAATAGTCTCTCTTCCTAAAAAAATTGTTGATAGCTTTGGGTTAGAAACTGAAGAAATATCAATGAGTTCACAGCAGAAATCTTGCCTAACGAGTACGGATGCAATCACAAATATCTATCAGCAAATCACACTTAAACATCAGACAAGACTTTTATACGCAAGCATGGGAGGTATATTCATTTTTTCAAACGGCTTGTAACGTCAAAAAGCATGCTGCAGAGACTCCACAAAGCATATATATTCTTGATGTATGTCCCTTCATCCGATTGTTTTAAACATTCCGCAAAAAGTACGCAATCGACAACAAGTTTGACGGAAACTTTGCAAGTTCTTCCACACATGTTGGTATTAAAAATGGTAAAAAGAACACACCTATAGTACTACGTAAGCTGAGAATGACTCTTTTTCCTCAAAAGAAGTAAAAAATTAGTTTTTTGTTCATTACTCATAAACTATAGCAAATAAATCTATAAAAATTTGAGCGTGTAATCTGTGAGTAAACGAAAATGTAAAAATTTGACCACGCCTATTCAATGTTATTGCATATCAAAATTTAATTAATTCGAATTCAGCAAATTTATAATGCGCAGAGGCAATTTTCAAAAGCCCTATTTTGTGTCCAGTTACAAATGTGAAGCACACCTTAGCATGTCTGGGTGTTTGTGTGTCCATCTGTTCATCTGCCCAATTATGTGGCCTATGCGATAAACATTCTCCTTTTCGCAAAAATGATATCCTGCCTACGAATTTTCAAAACTCTTTGAAAAAGGCTCAAACAGATTAAGGGGCGCGTACAAGGCGTGTCTTTCTCTCGTTTCTGATTGACTACAGAAATAGAAAAAGACGGCCATGCCCACACAAAACTATAGAGTATGAAAATTTGTATTTTTCGTTTTTTTCAATTCTTCATAGGATAACGGTGATAGGTATAAAATATTCGGTCGCAACCGAGTGTAATTTTCTTACATATTTCAAATCAAACACATGAACACTACATTAATCACAAAATTTAAAAATATTTAATAATACGTGCATACGGACATTGTCTTCTATATAAGGTTCGTTCTGCTATTATTAATGTCACCATCAATAAATATATATGTCCGTAGTCGTGATCAGATAGATTTAGATAGAAAGCAAAAAAATAAGTCAATGCAAATAACACACATAGCTGTCTGCTTGCAAAGATAAAAAAATCGTCTGTTGCTTAAATTGAAAGAAACCAGCAACAGTTAGCGTTTCTTGGAATTTCTTATTTCCACGCAATCAACATATGGTCTCAGTAAGCAAACTTTGGAAGTAATGAGAGACATGCGCATTCTCTTGCTGGGAGAAATTCTTATCAAAAGAGAAATTGAAAAGTGGGAAAAAATTCAAATTTGTTTTTAGAAAAACTTTTAAAAACTATCACCAACTGTTATCGTTTTACAACAACAACAGCCAGGTGAAAAAGTTATATTAGCCTTCAAGTAAGTTTCAGCTAGAAATCTAGTAAAAAAATTACATGGAAACACTTTTTGAAATATGCTTTTATTTACGTGAACTACAAGTTGGAAAGTAACTTTTATCCCAGACACTTTTCTGCGACTATACATAAAAGCTTGGAGCATTTAAGATTTTAAAATGTAAGAAACTAGTTATATCTAAACGTGGTGGACACGTGAGCGACCAGGTCAGGCATTTTCTCTCAATAACTGATGAATAATTAAAGCTAAAAGTAGCAGAGCTTTCCTACTTCTTATTACGGGTCCGATCTTATTTTGCAATTAACTTTTTCATTTTACGCGATCTTATAAAACCAATAGAAAATATCGCTGGATATCAACGTAAACAATGGTGAAAATCTTTCCATTCTCAAAACAACCTCTTAGTGCGAAATTATTGTAAGCCGTCGACTTTTTACTACTCGTTATTTGCTAAGCGATTCCGCAAATTTTTTTTCTTTTTTGGTATCACCAATTACTCCAGAGATGTCCTCATTGTATTTACGGCAAGCGTTGTCCACTAAAACATATTGCTCGGACCGAAACAAGGCTTCAAAGGTATACTAAAGTAGTTTTTAAATGAATACCGAATTTTTGTGGAGACACTGGAAGAAAGACTTACTCTATTCTGTTTAGCTAACGTATTTGTAATGCATTACGTATTACATTACATATGATTGCTTATTAGATGAATTTCTACCATGTAACAGATTTTACGGGGAAATTGGAGACCGAAATAGACATGACCCTACTTATTATTATCAACGTTAGTGCTTTCCCACGATCTGACTGAATAAGTCCTGCGCTTGCCCTCTGTTCGCGTAACAAGGTGATTGTGAGAAAGAAGTGGCGAGAGAAAAAACCCAATCCAATCGATTATTGTTATAGCTTGATCGACTAAGCAAAGTAAAAAGTAAAGATAGACAGAATCTTTACTTGGTACAATTAACGTAGATACAATCTTTACTTGGTACAATTAACGTAGATACAATCTTTACTTGATACATGAAAAATTTAAATCAAGTGGAAGATTTCACAGAAAAAGTAAACTCTATCGCACTGAGACTTGAAACCGGAAACACTGGTAGTCGCGATTCTTACTTGACTACTCACGCTCAGAAATTGTTATAGCTTTACCTGCTGTAATTTGTCAGTAAAATAAGAAAGTGAAATATTTTGGAGCTAACTGTAAGCCTGTTTTTTGAAGGAGAAAAACGTCTGTTTTGTTCCTCGTGAAACTATATCGAAACATTTGGCGACGAATATTTAGCGCCAATGTATTTATAAATTACTTATTTCCTTCTTCTATTTCAGCATACAAATAGTCCACCCACGACGCGAAGAACGAAATCCGTGCGGGAAAAACAGCAAAGTAAAGGTAATTACAATATTCTATATCTATAAGAATATATTACTGATTTATGTTCTCATATTTTATTTTAGATTAGATTCCTTTTGATTTCATTTCAGTTTAAAAAAAAATTGAATACACATGCACTATCGTTTCAAGTCCGTAGGCCAATGGTGAGTTTGTGGTCATCTTTATATATAAAATTTAGTACTTGCATTAATTTACCTTTGCAGATATCAACAGCCGCACAGCAGCGATCGTATTTCAATTTATTTATTTCGTGGATATATATTTTTTACGTATTTTTATGTATTATGTATGTACGGTACGCATAAACGGAGCTTATATTTATTTATTTATTATTATTGTAAATATTATAGGACTTTTAAATTACATTTATAACGGTGCGAGCCTACAGGGGAGCCAGCCATTCAAAACAATTGCAACGCGCCTATTCACGGTACCTCAAGGGTGGACCGTAAAAATATTCCTATACTACCCCGAAATGTTTAATAATGTTTAATAAGGTTCAATAAGGTTTTCTAACTCTGCTTAATTTCGACATGTTTAATAAGATTCAATAAGGTGCAATTGTACCTTCAAATACTGATGAGCAAATATTTCTAACACAAGAGCGAAACTTTCATGTGACTTATATGCGAACGATGTCAATGGATAAGTGATGTATTTGCAGTAAATTTGCCGCACTCTATGCGCATTTCAAAATTTTGAAATTATCTTAAGGAATTAAATCGCGGCCTTGGACGATGTTTTACTGAGGGAAATTTTGATTTTCGACGCAGTTTGCAAATACAAGTGATATGTTTTCTGTTATAACTTTCTTATCATTATTATACTGTTATATAAAACTTGGATATCATTTTTCGACCTCATCTAAATGTAAATGCGTTTTACTAGAAACGAAACGACTTTTAACAGAACCTGAACGGATCTTGACAGGAACAGAATCTAAACGACTTTTAACAGGAATTGTTCTTTATCTTCTTCATTTCATAACAAAGGCTTCACAATCTTGACGTAGTGTTATCATATTTCAATGGCATCTGTATTCTCAACATATGGTATTTTATTCCACATTTAAAAGGAAAATCATCTAACGGTTTTTAAATAAAAGAATCTTGAAGTGAAAACGTGTAAGTGTATTTCTCTTCAAAAAATAAAAAAAATGGAAAACAAAAAGTTCTGAAAAAAACGCGTACCAATAAACAATTGTAAGAACACGTGAGTGTATATGCATATTCGTTTGCTATAACATTGAGAAGAAAGATAGCTAAAAAAGCCTTATAAGTGCATGTATTTGCAATCAGTATCAAATTCTGAGTAGATCTAGACATACCGGTCTGTCCGCCTTCACAACACCAATTTAATATGTGTGGTAGACATGGTTCAAGGCTGATAATGGAAGAGAATACAATATCAACCAAAAACACATCTACTTTCCGTGTTTTTTGGCCACTACTGACAATCACATATATGTGCATATATACATACTGTAATAATAAGCAAAGGCACATGTTCACGTTTCAATAATATTTTGCAAATATCAACCCTGAGGCAATCACATTTCAAATGTATTTTATAAACATGTGGTAACTTTCCGCTTTTGGAATTACAACCAGCAGCTGTAATGAACAGCTGTTAGGCATTAGTTCACTATTTCTCAGTATAAATTGAAGCTTATGTGTTTTGTTATCAATAGGTGTCGTTTTCGCGCCCTTTTAACGCACCAAACCCCGCTTATTTATGTAAACTAACGCATTAATGAATGTTTATGGTTTTATGCGGTGTAGTCATTAGTGTATATTAAAGAGTGTTAGATGAACTTTATTAAAAAAAAAAGAAGACATAATTAAAAAATGAAGAAGAAAAAAATTTTAAATATGAATTTTTTCTATTTAAGGGCATCCGAAAAAAGCATAATGTGAACTTGGCTGGAAGTTTCCAATAAGAGAAGGTGGTGGGTTTGTGTGTAACCGTGTATAAGAAACTCCTTAGAATATAGATGTGATGATAAGTAAACTATAGGCCAACAATTGAATTGAATATTATCCAGCGCTCAGTTCCTAAATGGCATTCAACGCGTACGGTACAATAGTCAACCAAAGTATCCGATAAAGTTATGAAGCTTTATAACGAGTGCTGGCTAAGCACACTTTGTTAAATAAATAATTAAAAAGTAAAATTTGCAAATATTAAATTAAAAAAATTAAACAAAAAAATCAATATAAACTCTCGTTAAATTAATTGAAAAAAAGCTATCTTTGAAAAACACCTAAAAAACTCTATTTTTTTATTTATTTTCAAATGTCGTTCAGTTGTTGAACTCATGCCAATTATTATGATTGCTCATACGTTATGGACCGCCGAGGTATTATGATGTGATAATAATGTATTTGTTTATGAGATCGTCTGTTGTTTGTAAATATTTCAATAAGAAACGTTAAAGGTGGTGCAGTACACGAAATGCTTTGAAATTAAGCAGAAATAAAAAATAAAAAACAACATTGGCGTTAATTCACTATTAATAGGAGAATTTTATATTTATAACCAACTTTTGTTTTATTTTTCTGTTCCGTTGTGTTTGTTTTGCTCTGCTTTGCAAACAACATCTAGCAGTCTAAAGGTGAAATATTTTTAAACGAGTCTTCATCTTTCAATGTGTGCGGCAATTATTTGCTTGTTTATTTATAAACAAGAAACATCATTTAAAATGTAATAACAATGAAAGTGATGTAAACTTAAACAGATTTTCTAATAAATTTTACAAAATTAACTAAAAAGATGTAATATTTGAAAGCAAATTAAATCGTGATAAGAAATTTGGGTTAAATAAATTTAAAAAAAAATTATAAAATTAATGTGATAACTGAAACCTTTTTATTCGTGAACATTGTGCTGTGATCCAAGTTTTTGTTATTGCACCTTAATATCGTCGAATTCTCTTTGCCGTCTGTTTTGCTCAAAAATAAGGAAAATGTAAGTAAAACTTTTAAATAATTAGCAAGCATTTAGGCTTAATGTTAACCAAGGCTTGTTTCTGTCTTGCTCTTAACTTACCTTAGTGTACAGGTGCAGTTCGCCAACAATGAAATGGCTTCCGTATGTTAGCTGTTTTAGCCGTAATAGCTGGTTTTCTTACATCGTTCAATTCGTTCAATTGACTTCGCTGGTCATCTGCAGTGACAGTGTCATTCGCTTTTAGTAGCTCGTAATACACCACACCTTGCCGATCCTACAATATGCACAGCAAAACTTTATGGCCATCGACTCTCCTCGATTAACCTATGACTTTTTACGCTTGCGAGTGTCGTAGTAGACCCACTTTTCATTGTCAGTCAGAATACTCCACAGAAAACACCTCATTTTTTACCTCGCAAACAATGGCTCGCAAACTTGGCGTTAAAACGGCCCACATTGTCATTTTCAGTCTATTCGTATTTCAAACGTTTTTTCTTCTTTTAGATCTTCCTCATCGCATATAAACGTCTAGAAACACTTGATTCATCAAATGTTAAGCTGATCGAACGTTCTTTCAGAGTTTGAGCTGCCTTTTCGTCCAATAGGTCTTGTAATTCATGGTCTTCGAACTTTTTTGATTTTCTTCTTCTCGTTCTTTGCCATTTTAATGAAAATCACCACTTTTAAACCATTGAAGTCAAAACTGACAATAGGAATATAATGGAACAGCAGCACGGGTTTCGCCAGTAGATTCCTCAAATTAAATAACAAAAGCAATGGATGTCGAAAATGCAAAATACACTGAATAATCTAAGAATATTAAATGCAAAATTGTTATTTTATGTACATTGATACCTTTGCACTAAGAAAGTATACATTTAGAGCACCTTTATCGTACAAGTATCAAGAAGACTAAGTTAAAGGTTTGAGCTTACGTTGAAGTTTCTCAAAGACTTCAACATTTTCGTGAATCAAATTTCCTGCGAAAAAAATCACCGCGTAATTAAAACATACAACTCTTTTGATGCATTGTACTCACAAAAGCAGATGTACATTACTTCAGTATTTTTGGTTACTTTGAGGTTTATAGTAAACGATAAAGCCGTTCTGCAAAGCGATGTCGTAAAGACAACATCTCAGTTTTTTCTTTTCTTTGGTAAAGCGATTTTCTTTCACTCTTGTCATGAATTTTAATAATACACCTGCATGCCTTTATATGAAAACTTATTACAAAACCGCAAGTAAATCTTCGCTTTGCGTGCGCAAGAATGCGGGTACAAACATTTGCATGGTTTTCCTTAATCTGCATATAACTCTTTTTTCCTCCCTTCGTGTTATGATAAAAACAGATCTTTTTACATTTTTTTTTTTTCTTAGCTCAGATTAAAATAAATTATTTAGCTTTCTTTGCGTTGATACATGTGCCCGTTGGTTTAAAACTTACACTGATGTATCTTTTCATTCTTACAAACGGGTGCGGCATGTAAAGAGTTTTACCATCACAACATCACATTATAAAACGTAAAAAGCATAAGAAGGATGTTGCGAAATTTATTATCGGGTTGTACTCCGTCCTTCAAAATATGTATTTTTTATTACAATTTTTTAAACACTTTTTCTTATCAACACTACTTAGATGATTCATATAAACAACAATAAACATTTTTGGGAATTTTTTAAAGTTAAAATATGAAAAAATGCGTCGAACGCAACCACAACTTAACGTAAAAATGGCCAAGAAGAGCATTTCCCGGTTTATGGAGAAAAAAGCAGGAGAGGAGGACTATTACTCAACATTAAATTATTAGCTGCAAACAATTTTTAAAAATAATGTTTAAAAAGGTGATAGTTCAGTTCACGTTATTAGTTTTGTTTATTTGCGCAACATTAAGTACAATTGCATCGGGGAACAAAGCAAAAGGCAAATCAAAACAATTGAAAATAAAGTCTGGGGCTCAAAATAAAGTGTTCACGATTTAGATTTGATCGATGTGGAGCCTTCAGCTAAAGAGATACTCATGAATTGTCAAGCTTATTATAAGGATACATCCATCCGTAACTTTAACAATACTGTTCTACTTAACTTAACATTGTGGCTGCGATATGCCAACAATGTAAAAAAAATCATAAATAAAATAACGTTAATATATTTATTATTGGGTAGTTCGGGTCCATTTCATGTCGAAATTGCCGTGCAAGTGCCATTGTGGCATGCATCTGAGAGAACATCAAAAATGTCGAAATGTGCCGCCGGAGTGGACGGATATAGAGTTGGAGTGGAAGAAATTAACGAAGCCGGGAAGAAATCTAAGTAAATTTACAAAAAATGGGTAGCATTCACGTAACATTGCTTCGCATCGTTGCAACATGGACACTAATTATTTAGTTCCTTCTCACCGAATTTCAAACGATACCGCCAACGCCAATGCGTTGCCAAGTTCGTCTAAACTTTACAAACTAGAAAACAACAGTCCTTTCTTACAAATCCTTTATGAATGCCAATGTAATCGAAGATTACCTTTCGGAGCATCTAACCTGTGGGCATCTTGAAATTACCTGGAGATCTTAATAGCAATAAAATATTTATTCTTTGCTCTAAATAAGTTATAATACTAGTTTGGTTTATAATTTCTATAGATTGTCTTTTCACTACTATCGTTACTATTATTGGCGTTTTTCTTCAAGTTGGCAAGGTCTTTGTGATGTGGTTTCACTAATTTTTGGCCAATCAATAGGAACATTAATTGGCAAAAGAACCAGTTTCGATGAAGTTGTTTCGGGATTTATTTCATTGTCATTCTCTCGCTTGGTATCTGCGTTAGCGTTCTCAATATCTGCGTTCATATCATTATTATTATTTATCTCTATCTCAGGATCAATAACCTGAAATTCATTCCAAGAATCCACACATAGAATAGACGATGGAAATTTCTGCTTGAATACAAAAGAAAGACACTCATATAAAAATATTTACTAAATCCCTAAGGTTCCTAAATAATACCAAGTCCAATTTTGAGTTTCTCTTTTTTTGGTGTAAGTTGTTTCTTTTTCACGTTTTTTGGTGTAGGTTAACTTATTATGTCTCTGTTACACTAGCTGATGTCAATATTGCTCCAATAGACAAACTTACATATCCATATGATGTATCATTTTGAGGGCTTGGGGGAATATAGGTCACCTGTCCTTTCCCGTTTGAAATCTTAGTGTTCAAATTATACTTAGATTGTCTGCGAAAGGTGTTCTCGATCGTGTTCCCTTTGTAGTAACCTAAATGTTTCGCCGAATGAAAGCATCGAATTTTTCTAATTTCCCCCAAAATAGTTGGATAGTCGCTAATGTTGTTCGCAAAAAATCGAGCAGCTCAGTTACGCCGTCGACAAAAGTTGGGCAGCGAACAATCAATTTTCAAATGACTTCTCTTAACACAAAGCTCTTGCTTAAGTATGATAAAATAAACTGATTTTGAAACCTTTTTTTTTTGTTGTTATTATTTAGCAATTTTTTCTGCTCATAAAATTTTATTAACCTTTTTTTGTGACAAATACAACTGAAGATGTGCTTCCTTCAAATGATTTCTTCGTCCCATTTGAAAAATGTTTAAATTTTTATGGCAAAGCTTTGGCGCCCATCACTTGGGTCTGAAAGATATATGTTTCATCTGTGTGCGTTTTGTCCTCAGATAATCAAAATATGAAATATTTGCGTCGATAATGAAAATTAAAATAAAATCAGGATTTTATGCTATTTATGTGTGAAAAATAAAATCACTCTCCGTTCATAGACCTGCCGATGCAAATCTATATTTTCGATGACTTTTCCTAACAAATGTGCATGGATAGTTGATATTTGCCTTGCCCTTTATTTATCCATATTAGCAAACATATTGCGCATGTTCACATGTTATAGCTCCGGTGTGCAAAACGTAGCGCCATGTTATTGGGATTAAAACTTCCGTCGGCTACAAAAAATCTACTCTACTGACAAAACAAAGTATTTAATGTAATGCATTTAGTCCTTCATCACTAACATATATTTACCATTTTACATGGGGATATTGTTATGGGCGATACGTCGTTTTTCCTGCCTCGAATTGTATCATCTTTTTTTTGTATTTGAGAATTACCCGCGCTATTTTCAATACAAAATTCTTAGATGAGTCAAGCACGTAATGCACAAATCGAAATCGTAATAATTGTTAGAAAGATTCCTTTTAATTTTGTATAAAATACGGATGCTTTAGCTTACAGCGCCCTTAGTATTCATAGGCTAGCGGAGTGTGTCTGTATGCATTAGCATCTGTTATTGAGCTAAACTTTTTCTTCTCCTTCAACAGATGATTTGTCAAATTATGGAAGGCTTAGCGTCTACCACCGCAGTGAGAATGTACGCTTGTATATATTTGTACGTTTATGTTTTGCTTTATTTTTATTTTTATATAATTTACACATTAGCTTATACATGGTAGAAGAAGATAGCAGAAAAATAAAAAAAAAAAATAAAAAAAATAAATGTAGCAGAGAAGAGCTTAATAGGTTGTAGCCTGAACCCTAATAAAGTCAGGGGTTAGTTTAGGTGATTTGTTAATATTGACTTGTTGCGTTTAGTTATTCTTGTTTTATTTTTGTACTTTCTTGCGCGCCATTTCTTTTCCTTTCCATAATGTCCAGGGTTAATATTTATACATTTTGCAATTTTCATTTTCATTTATTCATTTATTAAGTAGCCATAAACCCAAGGGCCTATTACCTAGTTACATAGACACATTTTATGTGCAAAAAGAAACCACAATATGAGTGAGTATACAAGTCATCTAGATGGCTGCTAATGTAATCATCTCGCTCCATAAAGTTCGTAATCATCAATTCCTAACAGAAACAAACTGTACATTATGAGTTTAGCAACGCGGTTAATTTTCTTCTAAATGGATTCAAAGAATCATCGACGGATATCAGATTGAGTGGTATGGCACTCTTTATCTATATCTAGCAACACGGACAGTAAACGATCGTTCGAGTGATGAGTTCGACACACGTGGTATTAATATGAAAGGGTTTCTATTCGAGGATTAGAGGATTGCAGTCATTCGATTGAAAGGCTTCGGGCTCGAAATTGAATAATTTTTTAGAAGTAGATAAGTAACTTGACTTTTAGATTTTAGGTAATAGTGAAAGGAGAATTTTAGCAAAGCATGGACGAAGGTCGATAAATAGTTTTAATTATTTTTCCAAATTATGTTAATTTCTTTTATTTGAAAAAACTTCCATTTATTTATTTGTTATTTATATCTTTCTTCTTTCCTTATTTTTAGTGTTTAATTTCTTTTTTACGAAAAGAAAGCGCGTGTGTGTACTTGCAGTACATTCACAGGTGCTTTCTGGCGTTTAGAATAAAATTTTTATAACCTAAGAAAACATGGACCCCCTTTGTAGAGCTTTAAATCTTCCCACCCACAAAACATATAACGATGTCATCTAAAGAAATTTGTGTAAGACTTCGAAAGGTAATAAAAATGCCGAAAAACTGTAATGGTTTACCCATTTCAGAGAGACTTGGAGAGAGAAACCCTTGTGAAATTAATGGCTTTATTAGCGCGGTATCTACACGTAAAAGGCATGTAATGCATGTCATTACTATTTTATGACTAAATGCCTTAAACGTGTAAAATATTATATAACACATTTTACAGCCAATTTTTTATTACTTGTTAAGTAATTTGCTCTGAAAATATAGGTAACTCGTCATAACTCAGCATATTAATGTGCATTAGCGTATTGACTTAGTCATATTCTTTGCAACACTTGAAGATATTCTTCGGAGAGCCTAAAAGCTTATATATACTTGAGGCAGCAATCATTATCTGTATGTCCTTCTTTCCTTGCGTAACAAAACCAAACAGAAATCTAAGATTCTTTAGCGAATGAACATAAGTTAAACAAAGTTGTTTTCGCTGTACAGATTGCTGTCGCAATTTCACAATTATTGGTGAAAAGGTAGCAGGCAGAGGTAGCTGTATCAACTTCTTGACGTTATACGACGCAGAAGACTATCTCATCCCGGAACAATAAACTATTCAAGGTAACCCTTACACGTGGCGGAGTGCAATAAATTGATGTGCATTTAATTTGTATGTCAAATTTTCTGTTATGGTTTGGTTTCCACGAAAAAATATTAAAATTTGTATCTTTTTAGATCCTTGGTTTTTATGGGGACCATTGTAAGGGATAGGATCAAAAAAATCGATTTTCTTGGTCTAAATTCCGTATGGTTTACTTTGATTTCACTTTATTTTCTGAAGTATATTTTAATTACATATATTTTTCGTAGGAACGGTTATGCGGGAGTGGATTCAAAAAATTGACCCATCTCTGATCCAAATTTTTCACATTAAGTTAGAATGTCGATTAGCAATTTTTCTAGAGAAATTTTGAAAGTAGGTCCAATCCAATTTTAAAAGAACGAAAATAAGTCAGTTGAGTTGACCCACAAGAATACATGGACAGACGGACAGACAATCTTAGATCGATGATGATCGAAAAAGATTCTGAAACGGGATAATAAAAGATGGTTTTATCTATTTTAAGTCCTTATGGGTATTAGATACAGTCGCCCAATGTTAGTATATCTTCTAGCACATTACTACATGTGGCGTATAACCATAACGATTTCATAATGACTTTGCGTCGAAACCTATTTATTCGACAACACGTTGTTGGGAGAGGTACAAACTAAATACCATATATGTGCAGTTCGCATTATTTCTAGCAATAATGATTTTTACACGATTTAGTATGAGAGCATTAAGGAAAACTATAGTGAAGGAAAATTTGTACGTCTTTCGTGAAATTTTTACTTAGACCAACTTATAAACAGGTGTAGTATTTAGAGATGAAACGTTAGCTCTGCCTTCTTGCAATTCTAAAATTACACCTGTTAAGTTAATATTCAAAATGAAATTAGTTTAAATGATTGCATAAAAATTTTTGGCAGAAATCCGACGAACATCTTTTGCACAAAATGTATTTAATGAATTACTTTTTATTAAGGATTTGCTTGTTAAATTTTACCCATCATTTTACAATCGATAATTTGCTCGCTCACAAAGAGGAATTATTCTTATTTTGACTTCTTTTGCTTTCCTATCGCTTAACAATAATCAGCTTCATAGGTGAGTAAGTGTGAGTATGTAGAATTAATTAAGTGCATATGAAATGGTAATTGACATTAAATGATGATTGAGTTGAGCTGAGTAAAAATAATGATATGAGTTGACATGAATGTCATTAAATTGTCTTGACAAGCAATAAACTAAATTTACTTGTGTGTGTGTGCGCGCGCGCGCCTTTTGTGTGTTTTATTCTTTAGAAATACTAATGAAATACAAATCTTATATTTATACACAAATAAATACAAGTTAACGAAATATCTTTTCACTTAAATGAATGTCGCAGGAAATACCTGTCATTTTATAGTCTAGTTTGACACGACGTGTTTTTCGACCGCTTTATCCACATTGATTACACGTTTGGCTAATCCGAGTTAATGTTATATTCACATTATGCATCGCCATTTAACTGCAAATAAATTATGGAGCCATCCATTGGTTTATTGAGTTGCTTTTTCGAATATTTCAACTCAGAGCATTTTTAAATATTAAAATTTTTTAGCCACAAAATTTATAAACGTAATTAGTGTTTAGTTAAGCTTAAATTCACTAACGGTATTGAGGTCAGTTGTACTTCTTTCTCTTTGAACCGTAAAAATCTTTTTTCTTTCTTCTATCAGTAAACTTATTTATTAGATTCATTTCAAAAGTCATCCCAGTAAAGTGTGCTTTTAAATTCATTTGGCTGAGAAGTTTTTAATGCATGTTTTGATATTTTTGCTAATATTTGTATAAGTAGTTCCAAGTTATGAATAATAAATGCATTTAAAAACATTTTTATATATATATACATACATACATACATACATATATTATGTATATATATATATATATATATATATATATGGGTGTGTGCGTGTGTGTGTGTGTGTGTAAGAGGAGGTGTACAAAATGGAGATTGAGCGTTTTTTGATGAAATTCAGCTTTATTGAAAACATATTTATTAGAAAGGTTAATAAGCAAACCTAATCCAATCTGGCATCGAATCATTTCCGCACGCCTTTAGCTTTGCTAAGAATTGTCTCTTAAATATAATTACGTCAATCTGAGACAGTACTAGTCAGAGGAAGACAGATCGGAACGAATCACACAACCTTTCTCGACTTCCAGAGCTGTTTTTGCTGAAGGCAACTGGACGTACCCGGCTTTTATAATCCTTAAGACTACAATCCTTTGCAAAAAGTTTCGCAATTGATTTTGTAACGTTTTATGAAGTAGCCAGTTGCAACTTACAAAATTTATTTGTTTATTTGTACACCTAATAAATTTCTTTTCAGTTTTATCTATGGAAAAAGAATTTTCTCTAATTTAAAATTTATCATCAACAAGTTGTCAAACAATCTGCTTGTGCTGAAAAAATAGTAAGCATACTTTAAAATTTATTAGCTAAATGATGAAATGTGCTTAAGGCTTTAGCATAGTTATAATCTTATTCAGCGAAGATAGTATTACAACTTGTAAAGAGCCAATTTTTACTTTTAACCTCTTTCAAGGAAAAAGAAAAAATGAAGGCTTCAAAAAAAAAAAAAAAAGAATGAATGCTTGTTTAGCTGCAGTTCATTACAAGCAAGAGCAACGAATAAATGATGAGAAAAGCAGTTCTAAGTAAAAAGATATTTTCTCTGCATTCTATTTACTTAAAAAGCAAAAAACAAGGAAATTTCATAAAAATTTAAATGTTTATACAAAAGTGAAGCTAATGGATAATATTCTGAAGCGAATTGTTTAAAAAGCCTACAATACATTTTTGTGCTCATATTTCCGGTGTTCGTCGCTTTTCCAAATTGTTTGGAAATATTTAAAAATTTCTCTTGATTTAGGTTTCGTTTTTGTGCATTTGAAATATTTGCATACATATGGATGGATATTCATCCTTCAATTTATTATTTTAATTCAATACAAATCACAATATTAATTCCCTTAAGATATGCTGCAAAAAACTAAGCAAAAAGATTTTTTTAGTATCATCGGAAGGATAATTGCGTTTGGAACTTTATGCTTTGCATTAAGCCTGCTCGTTGTTATTCGTCGTCACACTGCTATGGTAATGGGAAGTGGTAATAGTAATAGTAGTAGCAGAAGTACTGTCGCTTGGTGTCGGTATGTGATATACAATCGAAAGAAAGATGTGATATTTCAAGTTTAGTCTCTGCACTTAAGTGCTCTTCTCTTAAGAGAAGCTAAGCAAATGCGCAGTGCACCCTAAGGTACAAGGAATTACTTTTTGAATAACATTGAGTATAGGAATCTTTATCATGACCGTCGCTCGTCAAATTACTATTTCAATGAAAAAGTTTTCTTGCCAGCATTGTATGGTATATTACGTTACCATCACGTTACAAAGCTTGCATTTTTCTACATTCGTCCCATAACAATCGACTAGCACAAGCCAGGACCGAATGTTGTTGACTGCGATGGCCTTAATGCGTTCCCTACATAAAGGAATAATGAAAGCACAAATTACTTATTAAGTACTTTTTTAAAATACATTTATAAGTAAAGTGATCACTGTATGATTCCCGAATTTTTTCTCTTTTAAACAATAGCATGGACACATTAGTTTACTAATATCGAGAACAGGTACGAGTGGCTGGTCTAGTAACTTATCATAAATCTACGTGATATCATAAGCTTTGCCCTCAAAGTATAATCGGTTGCTAGTTTAGTGCTCAGTTATCACTATGAAGTCGTGGTTGGGACAAACCGGCTCAGTTGAGAAGGTACTGTGATAAGACTGCTCGTGACTTTCTATTTTGACTTCCAGCCTTGTGTTATTAGATTAAGGGTAGTTTACAGCAATAAAGCAATAAAGCACAAATTCTTGTATTATATTTATTGCTAAATTGTTCCGCTAGATTTTTAGATCTAACTAACAATTTTCCTAGAAAATTCTAGTTCTTATAAGAAGCAAGACACTTTAACATATACTATAGCTTTATAATGTCTCTTTATGAAGTTTTTAATTAGGTTAATAATATGCGCCAGGACTAGACAATTGTTGATAGCACGCTGCCATCCGAATACACAATCGGAGATACCAACTGAATTCCATAGCACCCTGAGATTGCGTTGTGAAAAGAAAGTATTGCTTTTTTAAATATGTTCTTTATGCTAGTCTGTCTCTTTGTCTGTTTCCCTATTATTCCGTGTCTTTCTTAAATTGCTATGTTAAGCCGGTTACTAAGCTGTACACATGCTGTAAAGAACTAATTTTCAAGGATTGCATTTGATGCGATGTGCCAACAAGCACCTACACAGTTGAAAGACTTAACTTCAAACACACTTGTAAAACATACTCATTGACAGTTATTTTAAGAGGCTACATTAGTCGACTTAAGAGTGTGCGTGTAATTTTTAGTTCCAGCATTTTTCATTTGCTCGCTGAATGCACATGACACAGTTTGTAATCCACTAATCATTGATTGATTTTTATTTTTTGATTATTTAATATCATTTTTCATTTCATTTTATAATGAACCTAATCGTGTTATCATATATGAAGTTTTATGCAAAATAAATTTGCTTTACAAAGCCCGACGTCGCAGCGCATGCACTTGTAAGTGTCCAGTATAAGTAGGTGGGGGTATAGTTGATATTCAAATATATGCATAAGTTCGTGATTGTATTGTATTGTAAAGCAAATGGCTAAACAAAAAATTCATGCCATGCAAAACACATTAGCCAATGTACACAATGTTTTCACTCAGATACACGATTACTGTGTGCATCTGTGCCATTGTGTTCAAATATAAATAATAATTTCACGATTACTGTGTGCATCTGTGCCATTGTGTTCAAATATAAATAATAATTTACTTTTTATACTTTTTATAAGGTTTCAGAGTAAATTGAATGAATTCTTAAATATTTGAAATAATTGTTTTCTCTCATTAAAGCGCAATGATTCATCCAAGTGTGCCACAGTCGTTCATTTATTTATTCGCTTTCTTTTTTCACTCTCTGCCGCAATATGCGAATAAAATTTCATGTTAAATATTGGCAATAAATGGTTAATTAGTGCATTAAAATAAATTTTCTAGCGTTCTTTTCAATTATTGATTTTATTTTTCTCTTATTAAAGCTTATTGCGTTGGAGAGATAATTTTGAGTAAAAAAATGCTTATTACTGTATGTGTTAAGCGTAGCTTTTGATTCTCAACAAACATTGGATTGCAATACGCCGCACAACACCGCTTCCCAATGTAAGCCATAAATTATTATTTATTATGTGTGAACGAGTTCTTACACTTTTCTAGCATTAAAGAACACGGAATAGAAGAATTTTCCACCTGAAAGCACTATACTCTTTGCTAAGATTGAATTGTGTTTTAAAAAAAAATTTCTTTTGATGGAAAATGGACTATTTCTGTTTAACTTGGGGGATAGCGCTGGAGGACGAGACGGGTTACTGAAATCGTCGACAAATGCAAACGCTTTCATTTGGTGTATCAGTATCGCATATTACGACCTTTTTCAGCCGAACGAAATGAGCATTAATGGGCGCGACTAATCACAACACATGCAAATGAGCCGAAAAACCGACAGGTCTTTAATTCTTGTAACGATAACCAAAAAACCCTCAAGACTAGTTACCTCCACCAATTCTCTTCATTTCCTTGTTAAGGGATGGGAGAAACACTCGTAGCAGTTTTTCTTTTGTCACAAATGTTCAGTTTGTGCAGAAACTTTTTAATGTTCTATTAAAAACTATTGTTCTTAATTTTAGAAAGTCATTCCAACACGCGGCTTACAAACTTCAAATGTTTTAGTTATTACATGATTTTCATGAAGAGCATACATAATTCGATATATATTTGCCGGTTGATTAACAATAATTTTTTATTGTCGCATCTACTCTAACATAACTTGTTGTTTACGTATGCGTAAAGTGTCCTCAACGTACGATTAAATCATATTAATATGTGCGACAGGAAAAGTCTTTTTCGTCTGTTCTCTTTTGTCATTAGTCCGCGCATTTCTGTTTAATGTTCATTAACTGATTGTAGTGAACGCATTTCGGAAATGCCGTACTATGTGCAGATTTAATTATTTATGAAGAAAATGTAATTCTTACAGAAGAAATCCAGCAAACAACTTTTCCGAAATTTAATTTATGTTTTCTATGGAATGTTTCGCATTACGTTTATGTAATAGAAAAACTTGTGAGGACCCAAAGTAGTGCCCTCGTTTTGGGCTCACGGGTCCTCCGTGGAGAGGGGAGGGTGCTAGAATAAGATTAGGGTAAGATAGAATAAGAAATAGCATAGGAATAGATTAGGAATAGAATAAGGATAGCGTAAGATAGAATAGAATAGATTAAGATAGAATAGAATAGAATAAGAATAGTGTAAGTATAGGTTACGAGTAGAATAGAGAAAATTAGTTTAAGTCAGTCGTTGCTAGGTTCTCGAGCCGAAATGTCAGAGTTAGGCTCTCGAGCTAACAAGTCGAGTTCGAGACTCGGAGAGTGGTAGTATGGTTCTTAAGCCATAAGTTGGAGTCTATGTTCGGCCGTGAAGTTGAATAATAATAAAGACAACAGCAGGTCCCTTCACAAAAAATAAATGTCTTGCGTTATTTTTCCTCCCCTGGGCCGCTGAGCTACCTCAGCCCCGGAAAAGGGACGAAAACGTCTTCTCAAACTTAAATAAATTTTATTTACATTGATAAAACCCTGACAGAAATTTTAATAAATGCATAAAAACAAAACAAATAAAACAATTTTTACACATGCCTTTAGTTGTTCCCTAAACACCTTGCATGTAAAAATGTTTATTCGTATTTCAGAAAATAAAAAGGGCAGCCAGACATGTCTCTCTATTCTCCTTCTATCTTTCCATATAACTTCAGTTTATGAAAATCTCTCAAATTATTCTCATCCTCGGTCGGGCGATGACGATTTGTTTTCGTATACTTTCAAGAAAAGAAAGAAAGCTGAACAGTTGCTGTTGACTTCATTGCAATATACCCAGCAAGCGAAGCAAATACAGCAGCACGCATATTTCTGCTGCATCGAAACATGAAAGACTTTGAAATGGGGTTAGCTCCGCAACTTCCACCCGTAGTTCCTGGTGTAACTTTAAAACTCGACTGTATTGGCTAGTGACGACTTTCTCGCTAAAAAAGTTCTTAATCTAAAGTTTGACCTTCCAAAACTGCCGTGCAAGGATATGTGTGATGCGCCAGTAAATGTGCCGATAATATGCAAAGAACTTCTGAACCAAACATAGGATGCAATTAACATAATTAACTGTTGAAAGGCAACTGCAGGACAGATTACTCTGCAAATTTGTATCATATTAGCTTAAAGTTCCATCCCTAAAGTGTGACATAACCAGTTGCTTGCCAACATAAATCAAAGTGTGCTCTGTCGGCCAATTCTAACATAATGTTTCTGGGAATATAGATGAAGGTTTTGGGTTTTCACATAAACTATATCTGCTATTTTTGTTTTAATAAAATGTACTGTTTAAAATAAGGTGTTCCGAGGATTTGTTCGCGTAATAATTAGTGCGACGAACAATTAAAGACGAATTATTGAGCGGTTCTCGTGCAACCGCAGAAGTTAAGACTTTTTGCTTTTGTGTATAAGGAACAAGAGAATACTTCAACAAATGTGTGTGTGCGATTTATAAGTGCATTTTATATTGTAAAAGATATTCCGACATTTTTACATGGTTTTTATTCACTATCTACCTCTTATAAGATGTTGTTTATGTTAAAATCTTTTTATTCGCTGCCTACGTTGAGGCGTGATTTTAATTTCTGATAAAGTCTATTGTTGAACTTTCGCGTCTAGGGTTATGGAGATTTTTGACTTCGCCAACTGTTTCTCAGATTACCAGAAATATTCTCAGATTATCAAAATTAGCACTTGCTTATTTTGCTTGCTTGCTTGAATTATTCTTATATGACCAGAATTATTCTCACACTGCTACGGCTGCCGGGAATATGGAGACATTACGCAAATGGACCCCTGCTGTGTTAATGGACCGTGTGTGTAACCAGGATATAACCTATGAGCTAAAAGACGGTAAGAAATTAGAAATTAAAAAAGATGACGTCATTTGGATGCTAACCGCTGGTGTGCACAGAGACTCTGCTTATTACGAAAACCCTTATATAAAAAAGACTTATTCTTTACGAAGTACGTGTCTGATGGTCTATAAGGTAAGATTATGAGTCGAGTTAGTCAGTCTATCCGGCCATACGGTCGTACAAATCGAGTTATTTGTATCCATTTGTTTGCCAACACCCCGCCCACAAAAAGCCAATGACTGTAATTTATAATTCATTGTAGATGTTAACTAAAAACTTGACAGGAATATTTATCAATGTTACGTTCGTAATAAGTAACAAAAAGGAGAATTGCAGTCCATAGCATCTGGTTGGACTAAAGGTTTCAATAATTTTATACAAATTACTAAAATACTTTCAGATTTGTTTGTCAAATTCGTTGAAGGCAATCGGTATCAAATCTTTTCCTTAGGGCGAACATAACTTCTTGCTTTTTTCTTGGTTTTCAAGTCGTTTTGAAATTTTGCAGAGTCCTCTAGCTATCGTTATAACTACATTTTCTTGCGATATAATTTACTTTGTCAATTTTCATCAACAACATTTGCTACAAGAAGAGATCTTGTTTATTTAATTACCATGAAGTATTCAAACCTAAGTAAAAGCAAAGTGAAAAGGAGAAAAAATTAAAACAAAAGGAATTTGTGATGGATACACTATGTGTTTACAGTAAATGACTAGAAATTCACAGCCATTGAGCAATTGTTCAAATAACATCAAATCATGTGTTCTGATATGCTGATGTGTTGATGCGCACACGGCACACTTGCTCGCACATGCAAGTGAATATCTATCTACATATATTTGCTAGTGTTAATCTAATTGTTAATTAATTTCAATGGGAGAGAGAACATTGTTAATAAAATGTGTATATTTGTGCGTTGGTGTGAGATATGTGTAATGGAAAATTAAAGATGCAATTAAATCTACTACATACAGGTACAATATGTCGATAAAGATATCGTCGGATGCATAGTTAGACATTTGAGAGATGCGTCTGTACTGGCAAGCCAGCAATGGTAAAAAACGTTTAAAATAACATCCTTCAGCTGCTCGTCTACTGACACTGGCAAATATATATATTTTCATTCCTCTAGTCTCGTTCTATGGTGCTTGGGAATGAAATTGTATGGAATGTTTTTATGTATATGTACGTATCTGTTTAGGTATCAAAAGCAGCGGTAGTTGGCTTTCAATATACGCCACATATATATACAGCGGTTGCGTTTACAAAACACATTGTCATATAAAAAAATAAAAACACTTTTCTTAACTGCTATTTGGTTAGAGTTCATTTGATGGTCGTTTGGCTGGGCAGTTTTCAGCTTAACAGTCTTGTCTGTCCGCTCATTTGTGTGTGTTTTTGCGGGCTTGTATAACACTTAAGAGAGAATGTTGTTTATAACAGCAACAACAATATACGATTACTTATGTGTATATTGGCTCACATGGCATCTCATGGCAGTATAAATGGTTTACGTAGCCGTACAACGGTAATAACAACCGTGAAGTTTCCTTTCATCATTGCAACGGGAGCAATTTTTTTGTGAAAATAAATACTGATCATAATACATGTGGTATTGTAGTGGTTAACGATTGGTAAGGAAAAATAAAACATAAATTCACCCTACTTGTAGTAAATTTTAATACTTCCTTTTTAATTGTATTGCTGAGTAATTTCAACAAATTTTATAAAATATATTTTTCTTCTCCTTTTGGATATTGTTGTTGTCTGTTATCAAGCATTGCTCGTGTACTTTACTCGACGCGGCACTTAAGCTGATGCTCATTACTTCAGTTTTCCTCATCGATGTGTTAAGGTAAACGAAAATTTTTGTGTAACTCTTCAAGGTCGTTAAATTTATACTTGAGAATGAGAATTTTTAACTACAGCCCCGCATGTATTTTGAAGTAGACAAAAGGTAAAAAAGAATAAGCAAGGATTCTAAAGTCGGAGGGTAAAGTCGCAAAGTGATTCCCAAACATTAGTAATGATCGAGTTATAATTCGAAGTTTTACTTCAAACAACGCATAAAAAAAGTTGCACTCAGGAAACTGTATTTGATAAAGTGGTATATGGATAGTTGGAGAAGGCTTTGAAATTGATTTTATAACCTATAATACTTGATTGCATTTCATAAATGCAATTGTTTCACTTAAACCACTGTTTCACTGTTCCTGTCATTCTTATGAAGAAATTTTGCACATTAGAGGTCATTACTATTCTACATTTCATATCAATTTTAATTACTCTTTCTAAAGTCGTAAAAGGCAGTGTTTGCGTCATGTTTGTAAGCTAAGGTCAGCGTTCTCTTTATTTGAGCAACAATTTTATGCGATGTTATCGTTGCAACTTTGGACACCGGTTTGGCAGCGTATTTTCCTTAACGCCCATAACCTCTACCCATTTCATTTGGATTTCTTCTTTGTAATTTCCAAGTTCATTTTTATACCTAACACAGTGCAGTGGGTTGTACATTAAATGCTTGCGTGTATTTTGATCATTCTTCACTTGAGGAAAATTCGTACAATATGTGTTAATCTAAATATTTTCCACCATTTTCTACAAATTTTTCCCATCTTTCGGGCAATACGGCGGCACCGTCTCGAAAGAACGATATTGGTTTTGCCACCACTCAAATCCTACTGCTTCAGCAGATCGAAACCGCGTACCAGCCAAGAAGCCATCCTGTATCGATCTGAGCAAGTACTAATCAGAAGAAGCTATGTGTGACGGAACTTCCCATTCGAGCTGCAATAATATATCCTACACAACTCTTGCAATGTGTGGGTGTGCAAGAGGATGACTTTGCTTCTATTAATCGCTATTGCTGTCCTTTTTCCACTAATTGACATATCATGGAGCAGTGTCAGTCATAAGCGTTTAAAATTATTTCATGAGCTTCGACAGCAGTCAGTTCAATAATACTTTACGGAAAACTGTTATTTTATGTAGAAAAAGGTCGAAATCGTCGAATTTAACCGCTGTGTGCCTTCACACTTTACATTACTTTATCATTATTTTATCGCCAATAGATGTCGCTGATCAAGCATTTTTTACCAAATATATTCTTCCCTTCGCAGCATTTAGAAATGCGGATCAAAGCCCACACAACTAATATGTATCTTTGTTCAGCGTTAAATTCGGAGTCGATTCAAGCCTACATCTGCCCATTTGTGATCCTAGAGATCACGTTCGCAAAAGTTGTCTATAGATAGTTAAAACCTATACCGCTTTCGCCATCAAGTTTGACTACGAATGTAACTCGCTAATTACTTACGATCTGTAGTAGATTTTAAGCTAGAAGTTGGAACCAATCCTTACTAGGTTCATTTGAAAGGCGCAAATTTTTTCACTAGTGCTCTGACACGTCCCACTTAACAAACCAAATGGTAGGCAATTTTTATAAATTTATTTCTAGTGATAAATACTAAGAGTTCAACAAAAATGGAGATAGTTTTACGTATCGACTTTTTCTTTTTTGCTGTACGTGCGAAAAAAGATAGATTTGTTAACTAAAAAGTTGTGGGAACATTCTTTGGTACATTGCCATATAAAAATTGAGAAAAGATGAAGGCGACCTTGTTATTTATTTCAAAGCATTTTAAAAGTAGAAATAATATAACAAAAGAAAATAGTAAAATACATGTTATAAGTCACTGAAAAACAAAAGCCATTAGTCATATTAATCATATCATACATATACACTTATCCCTCGGTTTACAAAAAAGATCGGATTCTCTAAAAAGTGAGCATATCAAGGACATGGTCTATCAACCGACCACAAAAACAAGATAACACATGCATGCTGCTGTTGATTAATCTGAATATGCAAGAGATAAATGAAAGCACAAGACACAAACGTACTTTCTACAAATATAACAATGAATAAGTTGAAGTCATTTTAAAACGGAGTTCCTACATGATTGCTGCAAGTACCTCGAGATCGTTCACAATAATTTCGAATAGAAAGCTTGAAACTTAATTAAAAATACATTTGCATAACAACAGATGTCCTAACAATTTCGCTGCAAGCATACAGAATCTCATTGTGAATAAGAGTAGACGCATTACGTAAAGTCTTTGGGGGACTTTGCCTAGATGGTACCAACAACGCCGTAACAGACTTTACCTACAGTTTTTTTTTGTGTTCTTTTATAATCTGAAAATCTCACATAAACTACATAAACATAAATTTCTTAATCAAACTTTGGTTAACAACAAAAAAGATGCATTTTGATGATTCAAACTTCTTAAGCAGATTAATGCTGTGTAAGAGGCACTTTGCGAAAGTGCTTTTGCGATTTTGCTCGGTATGGTTGCCATGTTTCAGTAGGCACGTAGCCACGCATAATTGCAAAGAGTTAAGTTCGATTTGATTCAGTAATTGAGCAATCGATTGTAGAGCTTGTGAACATTTACATACAAAAAACCGCAAACACTCACACACGTCCACTAAGCACCATTCATTTCATTTTCATTTGTTCACTTATTCAGTAACTGTAAAGCCAAAGACCTATTACCTACTTATATAGATATATTTCACGCAACATAACAACATTACAACATAAGTATACTACCTACTAGATGGCTGAACCAAAATATACGTTTAGTAGCGCGGTCAATTCGAAGGATTTCAGACTCAGCGGTAACGCATTCCAATGTCTAGAAACACGAACTGCAAAAGACCGACAGCTGATGAGTCAGGGAAACGTGGTATTCATACGAAAGGGTTTCTATTCGATCTAGAGAACTGTAGTCGTTCTAATACAAGGTTTGGGGATCGAGATTAAATGAGTTTTTCGAAGTAGATAACCAATCAGAATTTTATCTATTCGGGAAAGTAGCATTTTAAGGAATTATAACAAAATGTGTTGTAAACGTGGCATAAACGTTTATTATAAACAAAACATACGGTCAACAATATTTTGAATCCTATCACCGGTTTGAGTACCCGGAAGGACTTCAATACAATAGTTAACATGCTTCATGAGGAGCGAATGCGCAATGGTATGTAAAATCTGTAGAGACAGATATAGATTTAGATCACACAGTTCCAAACGATCGCCACAAGAAATTGCGATCGCCACAAGAAATTGCATTGAATTTATAAGATCTTTAAGATATTTTTAGATTAAGGTTGAATGACTCAGCACGGGGAGAATTGAAGAATAAGGCTTTAGTTTTACTGGAATTAATGCACCGCATATTGTCCATCACCCAGGAGCTAAAGAGTGCTTAATATTATTTTCGAACAAATTCTAATTATTTGTATCATCTTTACAATCGTCGTCGATGCTCAGCAAATGCGCAAGATCATTTACTAAGAGATTAAGCAATAGGGGGCTGTGAGGGAACAGTTAGAGACATTCACGGAAACAAAATGTGTACGATCCGAAATTACGACCGCATAAGCTTAAAAGACTTTTGAGAATAGTTTAGTTTTTCATACAATTTTTCAATAAGCTTACTGTATGGGACTCTGTCAAATGCTTTCTTTCGATGGAGAGCGATAAAAACACAGCTCTTATCAACGTTGGTGCTATCCTTAGTGGACTCTGTGCGGGAGGTTAGAAGCGTCGTGGTGCCACGTCTAGACCAAAAGCCGAACTGACAGACAGACAGAATTTCCCTTTGTGCTGATTTCAAAACTTCCCCGCTTGAAATACCGTAAGTTTAGGCAACTAATTATTTGGTGTAGTTTACGGGTAAACGATATAACATGACCGTAGTTTCAAAGGTAATGAAGATACAGTGATTGTAATTGATTTCGAGTTACTTGAAAATGACTTTTTATTGCGGAAATTAAGCGAATTGATTGTCAACAATACGTTGCTGTAACTCACACAACAATGCTTAAAAGTTCTGATACTTTCGAGTGAATTTAATGTTGAAATAAGGATGAGTTGATCAACGTGATTTTCCAACCAGATCTCTTAGCGGAACTATTTCTCTCTGGAATTTCGTGAAGGCATATCGCCCACGCGTGTTAAGTTCGAGATCTTAAGGATCGAAATTCAGAATTAGTATCACAAATTCTTCCATATTTATTTGCGAAAATACAATCATTTCAAAATTATCCAATGACGAAATCATGAAAAAGGTAGGGCAAGTTTAGACGTACGTGCAGTTAGCGCCACTAGTGGGAAGCGTAAAACAATAAAGAAGTGTGTGAAAATGAATGATTTCAGAAACCGCATAACAATGAAATTGTGTAAATCGAGGGATAAGTGTAACGAATTCAACTTTATAGGGACGTAAATGGTTGGAATAACAAAGTGTTTGATGGCAATCGTCTTAAGAGTGTTTGCGTTTCGTTTCGTTTCGCTTTGCTTAATTGAAATTTAAAATAACTTTAATTAAAAGCAAACATTTTTCAAATATTTGTTACTTACTACATATACATTTTTATATGTTCTGATTTTGCTTACAGACTTCATCTAGAATATGTGGCATGAAGGATGAAAAATTTTCACATAAACGTAGCTTGAATGCACGTCAAAATATCTTTTTGCTTTTAATTTCCAATCAAAGATAAAATCAAGCGAAAAAAAACAATCAAATGGATATAGTATTGAAAAAAAGGGAAACATTTCCACACCCTATTGATGTGTCTTCCACGAGAGTCAAATTTACGTCGAAGTGAATTTCTAAAACGAAGAAGTCAGCTTAAGAGAATGAGATGAAGTGAGAAGGCGAAATGACTTCCGTACTGAAAATGTCCGGATGTGAACGGTTGAGCAATACCTCAGAACATTTCTTAAATAATGTCCCAACAAATTCCGCCAACAACTAAAACAAATAAAATTTCTATTGCTTTAGAAAAATGTACAAGAAACATACGCCGGAACCATAAAATGAATATATTTGTGAAATAAACGGTGGACGAAAAAAAAAAATAATGAAAATACAAAAATTAACTTGAAAATAATTTCCGCAGCACAACAACGCAAATCGTTTCGTAAATCTCTAACAAGTTGTTGTAAAATGTTAATAAAAATCAACAACAGATTGTCAGCGGACGTGAGGTGTACAAGAAGACACCTTCCATTATTTCTACTACTAAAAGCTTTTGCCAGGTCATGGTAGTCATAAATAATTTTTGTAAAAACTTTTTCCACGCTGCACTATAACATGGAAGAAGATGTTGTGTATGTTAACGAAGTTGATAGCATTTATAACGATAGTAATATTTGGGAGCTACAAACGGTCACCAGTTCAGAAGAACATCAACTCGAAGATGCATTGATGGTTTGGTCGCAAAAACAACAACAGCAACAGCAACCACATCGACAGCAGACTCAATTAAAATTATCACAACATAACAATAACACATTTCTTTTTTACAACAGTAATAACTTAAACGCAACAGCAAATCTTAATTTGTGGTACACAGAAAATCAAATAGATTCGACTTTACTATCGTCGCCTTCGTCGTCGCAGTTATCGTCAGTAACAACAACACTAGCGACTTTATTTTATGTCAACATTTCGAACGCCACCATAGCCAACCTGGGAGACGCAGAGTTGTCAACCTCTTCTGTTGTCATCGACAACACCACCAACAACCATTTGAATAACTACTGGGCTTTATTGGCATTGATTTTAGTAATTGGCACAGCAGCCGGCAATATACTTGTCTGTTTGGCCATTGCCTGGGAACGCCGCTTACAAAATGTTACCAACTATTTTCTGATGTCGTTGGCCATTACTGATCTCATGGTTGCCATACTTGTTATGCCTTTGGGTATACTAACACTGGTCAAAGGTGAGTTCAAGAACTGCCTGCCTTTAAGAAGGTAAGAAAGATTTTCAATTATTTATACAGTTTCGTCTCAATACTAAAGCACTTATAAAGGGAAAGAGAAAACAATTGAATGAACTGGAAAATAGGATTACATCGAGAGTAGTTGACTGCGTGCAATTTCAATGTTTTATCATTTTATTTTTATCATTCTCCACTTTAGAAAATCGTATTAAAACAAGAAAACTTGTTAAAGGCAACTACGCAGAATAAGTTTTTGTATTCGATTAAAGGAAAAATGTTAAGGTCCGCCTAACGCTGTCAGGGTATGTGAATTCTTTAAGCATTGTGTCATGAACTTGATTTAATTAATGTCTTGGTTGCGTTGTCATTGGCTTTGGCTACGTTGAATGACTGATAATAAACAAGTAAGAAAATTACATTCAATCGCGACCGAATCTCTTATGTACGCCACCATTATCCTATAAAAAATTGAGAAAAAGGAAAAATATGGATTTGCATGCACTAAAGTATTGGGTGGGCGAGGCTGTTTTTTTCTATTTTGTTGGAAAAATTTTTGGAAATTTAGTTTACCAGAAATGAGAAAAAGACAGGGAAAGCAAAGGTGTTCTCAGTTTCGATTACATAAACATGTGGGCGATGTATGCGCGGGCTTGACCTGTTTGGGCTACTTTCAGACCAATTAGCGAATTTGTAAGCGAGATCTTCATTTTTGCGAACGGAAGAATGCTTATTGCAGATACGCCACAGTTGGGTAGACGGGCACGGATGGACACAAAAACTGACGGACAAGTTGAGGCGTATTCCGAATCCGTAAATAGGCAAAAATATATATACTTTGTGGGATTTTTGAAACTGCCCTTTGCGCGTTATAAAGTTGCTGAAAAATAAATTAAATTTTCATAAACAATAATACTGCGTAGGCGCAATACTATCCATTTTCGCATAGGTACTACAGCGTCGCCCATGGACTATGCGTATTTTTATAGATTTATCTGCTGTAGTTTATAAGCAATGAGCGAAAAACCAATTTTTTATTTCTTTTGAAGACCGGGTTGGTGTTGTCAGTTTACGTGGTACTGTAGGCATGTATTTGAGTGGATTTGCTCCATTTTCATTACCAACCTGCTTGCAAAATCTTGCAATGTTTCTGCCAAATTTAAAGTCGATAGCTTAATTTTCGGGGTCAGGCGAATAGATACGATACAGACGGACAGACAGACATGTTTAGATGGATTCAGAACTTGATGACGATTAAGAACGTGTGACCTTTGTGGGCATTCTGCAGTTTCCTTCTTGGCATTGCAAACGTTTTGACAAAATGAACATACATCCCATCTTTTGGTGGTGGGTATGAAAATTATATGTAGTATATATTATATGGTGTAGATATTATATACAGCATATATTTATTTGTGTCGTTTCAAGTGCAAGAAACACAGAAGGGTCGAAAAAATCGTCGAAGGTAACAGTTTCCGACAAGTTCTCGCGAAAAACTAATACGGAACGTATTGTTACTCGGCATACTGCTTTCCTTACTATGTCGCCTTTTTATCCACATCGACGTGTATTTCAACAACGCCATCTAAGCCTTGTTAAAATTTTAGAATTCACTTGCTATATGTTTAAGTCTTTCGCCTATGGCTGAAAAATGGATTTCAGTGAAGCCTTTCACCGAATTAACAAAAGGTTATTACATCGTAAGCTACGAGGGTCTGACTTTCCTTTATACTTAGCGAGATATGAATAGACCTTTTACAGTGCTTTTTAGCTCTTTCCCTTCTAGTGAATTTTCAGTTACGTCAAGTGTTCCCTTAAAGCAGCAGTGTCGATGCTATTTATTCTACACTTTAACGATCTTTCCTCTGTGATCAAGTCAACTCATATACGCAGACGATATAGGGTAGTTCACATAGTTACATTTGGAAGTCCAATTCCTGTTTTCCTCCATGTGATTTAAAAATTCTGGACCTTAAACCTTACCAACCTTAATCAAGCTAATTACATTTTTCAGCATTAAATTTAAGAAAAATGTAGGAAGCTGTCGTCTACTGCAAGGAATTTATTCGTAACAGAAGACTTGATTTACATAAACTGTGAACTTGGAATTGTTTCTTGATCTAGATACGCTTTGATAATAAGTTCCACTTTATTTTATATAAACTCTCCATAAATAAAGCAAAAGTGATGCTTAGCTTTCTTAAACGCTATTGGAGACAATTCAATGAAGCATATCTTAAAGACCATAGAAGAGTGCTTGAGCTGTGCGATATTTGTCCTATCGTTGCTGACTTAGATCAATCGAATCTCTTCAAAAACAATTTTTTCTTTTCGTATTAAGCGACTCTCCCTCGGGTGCATTTACACTATATGATTGTGAAAATAGATTATTACATAGTTTCCGTTGAGAGAAGCTGGAGTAATTGAGATATTGTGCTTCCTGATAAACTTGCCTTGAAAGCACTTGATTAAAAGAAACAAGTTTCAGTATTTTTACCCGTTTTTCAAAGAACTTTCTTCATAAAACTTACCCAACCTAGATTCAATTATCAATTACTCAAGCCACTTGGGTTGCTTTGTTAAAATATGAATGGTGTTTATAAGCTAATCTCTTTATCGCTTTCGATACATATCATCATATCAATAACTTGTTAATTATTTAGGAAAACTTAAATTCGTTAGAATATCATTTAAACCTTAACGCATATATATGCATATAAGAAGTAATCCTCTCCGTTCATTTGTGTAAAATTTGTACATAGTTTTGCGATTAGTAAAGTAAATTAAAAAGAACACATAAGAAGGGAAGTAATTACCTTAAGACGATTTTCGATATTTACTCAACATGTTATGGAAAACTGTTGAAGTAGTAAGGAAAGTTGTAGTGGAGATTTTTTACAGAGAATTTTGTTTTGAATTTACTGGGTATATTCGGGCTGATATATATATATATATATGCTTTTCTTTTTGTTTTATAAATGGAAATATCAGGAAATGTTTGGTGTGTTGTAAGACTCTAAATGTTTAAGACTTGAGGGCGCATCATGTCTATATTCAAGCGTAATTAACTAACGTGGCAGCATGGTTCCCTTTATATTTACTTTTATCTCGTAGCAAGCGTTATGAAGAGATAGGCGGATACACTTGTATGGGTTTAGATTTTCAAATTGATTGGGATAACACAGAATGCCAGTACAATTTTAGCCTCTGGGAGTGCTGCTTTTTATTTCGTCAAGTGAAAAAGAGAAGTAATGTAAGATAATCGATTGGAATATAAAACTTGAGCCAATTTCTTCTGTTTCTCACTTTATTTGCTTTTAATTTTTATTAGTTAACTGCGCCAAATCTAAGTTCAATGTATATATAAAAAATGCTATGCCCCTTTATTATACCGATCGATTCAGAAACACTTTTTGAGTGGGTTTAAGTTTGTCTTTCCGTTTGTCCGTCTTGTTCTCTAGTGCAACTTACAGCCTACAATTTTTAAGATATTTTGGGGAAATTTGGGACACTAACGTGTTTTGGCCCAAGTAGGACTATTATTGAATAGTTCTGATTGGTCTATTTTTTCGACCGCTTCCCATATAACGTTTTATTTTGGAAATTCATCATTTAAATGAATGTATAAAGCGAGGGGTCTTTATTGGTGAGTCCTGGCCGACTGTAATTTTTTGTTTGTTTTCCGTTGCCTATTTCACACCGTATTTTTTGTAAAGTGACTCTTTATTGCTTGTACCTAAAAGTTGTTGAAACTCCACTACTACACCACTACTATTTTGTCACCACTCTGCATGACTTAAGTGCAAAAACGGCTATGACAGTCGAAGGAACTCGCGAACTGAAAATGACAGCTGAAAATTCATGTTTAACCCGTTAAGCAACAGCAGACAGTTTATGTGTCTATAGATACTCGGTTGATGATGATACATGTTTGTTTTCCGTGGGAACAGCTGCAACGAAGGCGTCAAAGTAAGGGATTCTTAGCGTCATTTTTTTACTGGTTACGAAAACCGAAAATACGTTGAGTATAAAGTTCGGTCACATATTATCGCGCACACTACTCTCAACAGTACGATCGAGATAATGTTCCGTATTTGATAGAATTAGATATGGTCACGTGAATTCGGTAGATGTCTATGAAGTCCACTGCAGCAAATCAGTGGTGAAGAGATCCAACGGCGATTGTAACGAAACTTGAAGAAATGTATAAGAAGACACTGATACAATGACCTTTTAGCATGATTCTACTGCTAAGTCCGTCAATCCTTCGGTTATTCGGGCTTAGTACACATGCTAAGTATTCTCTGCGAATATTATCATTTCAGTCCGATTTTTGATTTATCTATCTTCAATGGATGCATCATTCTTCCAAGCTTCGAACAGTTGCATATTTGACTTTTTAAAGTAAAGAAAAATCCCTTCAGAATCCGCCATAATATATGAAATGATGTATTCATTCCTGAATATGCACTTATATTCGATGTAAATGAATTGATTGATGATTGCTTGAGATTTAGTTAAGCCGCTTCCTCCCTTCTAATGCGTGCGTGTATCAAGCGTACATACTATAGATAGCAGAATATATTGCGTGCACAAAATGTGCAAATTAATTAATACCGTGTAGATAAATTGTTTTGTTCATTTACCTAACGAGTGAACCTTAGCAGTTATTAGGTCAACAAAGTAGAAAACGACTGAATTCGATATGTGCAGAATACTTAAAAGCTTTCACTTAAAAATGTCTTATCTTCGTTTGAATTTCTTATTTTCGCTTTTGCAAATCTCGCAATCGACTGCATTTTTCTAACTTCGCAAAAAAACTTCGAGGTGTTGCTTTATTACATGCGGTCATGAAGCAGAAGTAATCTAAATCTTTATCGCCGAAAGCTTCTGCTTTGAAAGGCGATTTAATGCTTGGTCAAGTGCTGGTTTTTATAAACTACGGAAAGGAAAGGGAACTAATCCATCCTTCATAAGACTTCATATTTTGCATGCTTCTTACGTTGTTTCCAATTCTTTCGCAACATGTACAGAATTGCTCGAGATTACTACTACCGTCGCCTAATACTGTAGCATTGACGATTAGAGTAAGCGCGTTAAAGTGTCCAGTTTGTAGAAGTGTTCTACGACATCAATCTATAAGAAGCCGTTAAAAATGAATGATATGAATAAAAAGATAAACACATTATGTGTCCTCGTAGGAGTGGGAAAATGCAGACAATTACGTATTTTTACGAGTCTAAACTGAATTATCATTTTAGTGAAAATGCAAAATCATGTATTTACCATATTATTGCGTAGGGTTCTCTTTTATACGTGAATTTACATTCACGCTGTTTATAGGTATACTTTTTTACTAGGTTTTAGAAATTGGCATTATACTGAGAATGAAAACAATGACAAGCGAACAACATCACCATAATCATTGTTACCATTTCACCATTATTGTTGTCATTATTATTATGAGTATGCGTAAATTACCACCTATTGAGTTGAATGTACATGTGTGCGTACTTAAATGCATTACGTGTAGGCTTTTGTGAGTGAATATTTGTCTTTTATTTAATGTTCAATAAAACTTTTACATAATTTTCACGTTTATATATATGATATGAACGTCAAAAAGTAGCGGGAATTTTAAAATGAGAAAACTGCTTTATTATTATTATTATTATCATTAGTTTGACAAAACAAGATCTTAAAGCACTGGCATCTGAAGCTATCGGCTTTCTTGAAAACTCCACGGCACTTGAGATCTGAGCGGGCGACCATTGATTTGTTAGTCGAGACCCTTAACCTATTCGGCTAATCAGGCGGATCTGGGCAAAAAATTGGTTTATTTTAAATGCGTATATGAAACCCGTAAACAAAAAATTAAATTAGAGTATGACAGCTGTTGTAGTTACTGCTATCCTCATGAGTCTTTTATCATTGTTTTGCAACCTATTTCCGTTCCCGTCTACCGAACGCTAAGCCCAAGTACGTGAGGCTAAGCACCTACTCGCAAGCACGTTATTAATGGGGATTAATGTCTCCTTGGGTTCTCGTCCGTCCACTTGTTTGCCCATCTGTCGTTAGTATTCGTTAGTAAAGAGGTTTTATTTTTACAATTCACCCATTAATTCGCTTAACCGCACGTGTGTCTGGCCATTCGCTTCTCCGGTTTGTCGCATAGATTATTTCGAGTGTGCAAATGTATTACTCAGAACAGTTTTTACACTGAAAATGAAATTTGACGAAACAAGCAAGAAAATTGTATTCGTCAGCGACAAATAGTAACTTTATTGCAGAAAAGTCTAAGAAAAAATAAAAAGACTATATTTACACACACTATAATATAGGATGGACTTGACCGATATTCTCCCTTTTTGTAGAGTCTGCTGGTCAATTTTTATTGTTCTGTTGCAGGTGTTCGCAGGTGGACAAAGACCCAGTAGGCAGAAGCGTTTTCAGATTTGATGGGTTGAGTTCATTTTGAATACCAACAGATTAAGTTTTGCGATCGGCACCGTATATACCACAAATGTTACACAGACAGACTGGCTTAAATCTATTCAGAATTTGATTCTGATCAAGGGTTTATATACTTTATGGGGTTTCTAAAGCCCTCTAAAGCCTGCATTGCGAATGTTTTGACAAAAGTAATGTATCCGCGTCCTGTGGTGGTGGGCATAAAAGCGATATTTCGATATTTATTTTTAATAATAAATTATGATCTCTGATCTAACGATAAGTCCCGATATTTTTTTGACTTGCTATCCTATTTCATGCTGAAAATATTTGCTCAGCTACCTACAATGAAAACTACAAATATTTCCGTTTCCGTTGAATTGTTTGTAATATTGGTTTACAAAATATATTTTTATTCGTTTAACATTACATTACATTTCATGTAGAAGCACATGTTCTTATATATATTATAAATAAATTTCATTGTTTCCGTTATAAAATATTTTATAAAATTTAAAATAAAACAAAACTTGAAAGTAAAGCAAAACTTGAAGTGAATCTTAAAGTTTCTTGTATTTCGTCATCAAAAGCTTAAAATTTCTCCTGCAGTTCCCATAAATCACTCAAAAAAAAGTTTCAAGTTTTAATCAGCGATATTGATTTCGACCTTTTTTCTTCTTTTGTTTCGTTTCTCATAATATCTCGAATAATGATTCAGTTCATTTGCTAGGCATAAAGCAGTTGTGTAAAGCAATTGTTGACTTCAAAAGATTTTCACTTTATTATGTTGAAAGCAAAGCTGACACACAAAAATACAGAGTTTCTAAGAAAATTTGAGATTATGTTGTTTATCGTTGTAAAGGTAGTTAGTTGCTTTTGATTTCCTATTGATAGCAGCTTCGGATGACAAGCAAAACTTTTCAATTTTCCGAAAACTAGATGTAGGTTGAAAGTAAGCAAAAAGCTAAAGAAATAAAATCGCGATACTATAGATAACAAACTAACTTTGTCAAATGTTGACAGCGCATCATTTTAAACTACGAAATCGTTTATCTCTGTCTTCTTTTTCCCTCTGAAAGTCTGAAACTCTTTACGGAAGATAAGCTTTTCTTTTCACAACATGAATTTTCTATTCTTCATGATTGCGCGGGCATACGAGCGCTACAGCTGCTGGTTATATGCTGTTGGGTCAATCCTTTACCACTTCATCTAACTTACTCTACTAACGAGATGCTAACTTATTCTCACAAACGAGGCTGGCTTTAACACTTAAAACGCGTCTTTCTTTCATTTTGGTTTGTATTATAATATATTTATACCCTACACCACTTGTGGTGCAGGGTATTTTAACTTTGTGCATACGTACATATTGATGAAATTTGGTACACTGACACAAAAATGAAGGCTATTGAAAGTGGTTTAGATTCGTCCACTCTCTCGACCACTGCCCATATAACGTCCTATTTTGAAAAGTCGTTATATGAAAACATTTCAATTTTCAAAATTTCTCGGTTGTGGAAATTTGGTTCGACTGTGGAAATTTTTTGATTCCTCTCTGATATAAGTGCTCTTTCAAAAACTGAATGTTTATGAAAAGATACAATTTTTTATATTTCTTGGCGGACATTAGTAATAGCAAATCAATCTTACCGAATTTGGATCAGGTAGATATATTATTTGGATGCACGTCTTCGATACGCGGGCTTTCCTGAAAAGTGCTCCTTTGCATGAAACTAATGCGTAACTTTTGGTATATTATTACCAAAACGAGTGAATAACTGTAATTAGTGGACTAACGTAGGGTATCTCATAGTCTATATGTTCTTATTTGTTTTTTGTTAATATTAAAAAAAAAGTCCGAAATTTTAAGAAAAAATTTCGTTGAGCTAATGAATATAATTTTCACCGCTTCTGGACGATTCCAAGCATTATTTACGCCAATAAAAAAACATTTCGGAAAATTTTACAGTGGCGCAGCTCAGCACCTTGCAAAACCTACGCGCAACGGAATTTTGAAAAAAATTATTGAAAATTTCGATTCGAAAACGAATTGGCGGTGAACGACGTCGTCTTTTGTACCCAACGCCACTACCACTGTATCACTCGGTACAGAGTCCGGACACCCAGGATGGCTTTCTACACGTATCGCTTCAGAATACTTCTCCCAATCGTTTTAAGCATTTCTGCTCTGTCTGTCAATGTATTTAGTATTCCCAAAGGTCGTAATTTTTGAAATATTTTACGTATATTTGTTACCCTCGCATGTTTTGGCCCAGGACCGCACCCTCATATGAACAAAAAATTGCACTTTTCAGAATTTCTCGCTAACAGATGTTTAGTAATAGCATTTCGGTATTTTAAACGAATTTGAGGAACTCGGATCGGATAGGCCGACGTTATCCTACGAAAACTAAGCTTTTATATGGCAAAACCGACTATTTTTTAACATTTCACAATGAGGATCGTTCCGTATTTGTAGTTGAAAATTGCATCAAATTTAGATCATGGAGGACTGTTTTTTATACCGACTATAGCTATTTGATTTCCTTTTTGAGAGATGCTACATAAATCCGGCTCCAATGAAATCGCTCAGTCTTGACTCCGTTTATGGTCTTGCAAATATTTAGTTATATAATTATATCTTTTGATTTTTCTGTGTGTTTTACTTTATTTTGTTGCAGGTTGTTTTCCTATTTTAAGCAACTTTTAATTACTAGGGACTGTTGCTTTTATGTGTAGGTATTTCGTTTGTAACAATCAGAAGGACAAGTAAGAAAAAGTATAAAAGCTTTTTAATTAGCCTAAGATTCCAAATTATTTATTATAAATTTGAAAAGCGCGAAAAGCCAGAACTTGGCGCCCAATTTTAAAAAAGGGCGTGATTTGCAATCGACAGTAGCTCACAAAGAACGAATGAATAAAAAACAAAGGTTGTGTGTTTCTATTAAGAATTTCGAATCTGATTCATTTTAAATTAAGTTGTTCGACTAGAACAGAAAGCCGTCGTCTAAATCTGTTGGAGTGAAACTATTTAAGGTCTGCCACCAGTTTGTATTGAAAAGAGAAAAATTTCAAAATATTTTTACATTTGTCACGTGCCCTCCTTCTATAACTAACGAATAGGTCTGAAAAGGCGATAATTTGCTGTTGAAAGTCATCTCTGAAATTTTTATTTCACTCACGGGAGTTCAGGAAAAATAATTTTTCGGTTTAAGGTTTGTAGGCGTAGAGCTTTATACGATAAATAGTGTATGGTATTTCTTTACTCTCCGGATCACAAATGCGCTAACATATGGTACGATATAGAATATGCGAATATATAACATTTGGTATTAAATCTTCATGCAATTTCTCAGAGTCGCGTAGGTAATTGTAAGACTTTTCTATGTATATCTAACCAATATCATAGTAAATATAATACGATAATAATTACGATATTATTTAATCACAGTCCGTAGGCGCAAATAAGTGCAAACATTGAACCATTCTGTGTCCATGTGTTCTTTTTATATATTTAATTGAGATAGAGGGCATTCAAGGCGGACATTACTTCCTTATATGTTGTATTTATTTTTATTTTAATTTTAATTCTTTTTTTATTTTTCGGTTTTTTGTTAATAACTAACCTGCGGCCACTTAAACTAACATTTGCTGCATACTATGTGCTGCTTACATTTTTGCTTGTTCTACATACATCCGTCCGTTCTACTGTGAGCAAGGTTAAGGTATAGCCTTTGAAAGGTACAAAGCCTTACGTTATCCTCATTTTGTATGCATATACATTGCTATATACCTAAGTGTGTGTGTGAAGATGTGTGTTTGTCTGTACAATTTATTTAAATATCTTTCAAGTACATTCCTTTTAACTATTTTGAGGTCATTTCAAATTGCTTCTCAGATGGATCGATTCATTGTTGTACAGGGCATACGTGTATTACGTTTCTTAAAGATTAGCGGACGTTTTACGAACTTGCATAAAATGTCACTAATGTTTAAATACAAACATGTTTATATGTGCAAAACTATGTTTTCACAGATTTATTGATAAACCATGACAAGCCAAGTAAGTCATGGGTTATGACAAGCGGAAGTTTCATTTGCTTTGTAAACATATTAAATTTTGAAGCTTTGCGTTAATTGTGTGTGTTAGTGTAGATGAATGACATTGGTGGATGCCTACGAAAGTGACTTTTCGTCTGAAAGACAATTTTATGTTTATTGACGTGGTACTGTTTTTACAGCGATAAGTAATAATAAGTGATATTATTTTTTGTTTGTATTGTACTGGAAATTGTATTCCATCGATTTCTTAATTTGTAATTTAATTTTAAACAAGAACTTAAGTTGCACTTATGTTAGGAATCGACTAAAGAGACTCTGTTCGCCATAGCGGAAATCTTACTCACTCATGCCTTCAAATCAAATATTTCCGAAATTTATTTCTTTATATTCTTTTTTGGCTGCAATGCACATTCAGTCGATTTATATTCTTCTCTGGCTAATATTAAAGACTTAAAGTACGACATTACAAAGAAGAACAGCAAATTTCCACTAACCAGTTCTTACAATATATTTTAGCGTTCAAATACTAAAAATCGAAATTAGATCTACGCGTAATATCGCTCAGAAGCAACAACGAAGTTCAAAATAAACACTCAATAAACATCTTTTCAGGTTTAAAGAGGATTAGCAAGCAAGTGTAAGTCTAAGCAACTGTGTATAAAGTTACTGCCGAATATAGTCCACCGTACCGAGAGTGAAACTCGCGATGCGGTAACCCAGTGTGAAATATTCTGCAAAATGTATACCAACTTGTTTATGGGTCTTGCGAAATTATCAAGACTCAGATCAGTACTTCTCCAAGTCTGTGACATTTTTTGTCCATTCTTTCCCCTTATAGATGTTTTGTCAGAACAATATTTCACATGTAACGTATTGTATGTTAATCTTTTCTGATTGCCCTGAACATAGTCATGGACGTATGACGAGCACTTTCAAATTTTATATATGGCCACCAGCTGGAGCGAGGGCCTCTGCAAACTTTCAACTATCTATCGCGATTTTCGCGACTGTGGATGTACCCGTAAAAGACGGGCAGGCGAAATTGCTTCAGAAACTTACATTAATCAAAAATATATATACGTTGTGCTGTCTGGGATCCATATTTTTGATTGCGACAAACACTCATACCCCTCTCATTCCATTCTACGACGATTGGTACAAAATTTTTTATCATCATTAATGCCCGTTCTATTATTGTCGCCTATTCATTCTTGTTTAAAATGCACATGTGCATTTTACAGACACTTTTAACTAAGTGTTCGATGTATATGTTCAGTGTATATGCGTAGTGGAAGGAGTTTTTCACTTTAAAATTTATTCAAAATACAAAATGAATGTATTACGTAACCTAAATATTTTCTTTTTTATTATATTCGCATGTGATTGAAATTTGAAATTGTGTTATCCGGAAATCCCAAATTGTTGGAATACAATATTGATTTTATGTTAGTTTACAGATTTATGTCGCATTTCGAATGCTTGCGACATATAGCAATTATGACTACAACTTGGCATATTGTAAAGTAAATCCTTGTTTAGGGAAAACTAACTAAATGCTAGAAGTACTGCATACATGATAAGGAGAACTTGTTGTCTTCAAACATATGAAATATGATAAAATACATATCATTAATAAATTACAAATATGATAATCACTACCGCTGCATAACTATATCTCATAAGGCAAGAGGGACTGTTTTTGTGCTCCCCACAATCGCTTATCGTCATATAAAAGCAAAATACATTTATCATACTGGATTTAATTTTGCTTTTCAGATTCCAATAATTAACTACGTAACTGAGAAAGTAAAGGGAAATCTTCAGGATTTATTGTGTGGTAAACAACTATTATTACTTTGAGCAATAAACAAATTTTCGGGTTCTGATGGGCCAGGGCTGTAATAGCCCTAACAAAGAACAGCCTAAAGAACAGGAGATGGAATAGTGGAAGAAGAACAGGGAGGATCGAAATATGGCTGCTTAGATGAATAGACGAAATGCGAGGTAAATGGATGGACAAACGTGGACGTTATGAATGTGCTGCCTTATCGAAGGGTGGTTTCACGAATAGATACATGAGCAGCGGAACGATGGAGAAATTTAACTGAAGTAATTCGAGTTCGTATGTTCGTATGATGAAGAACGGGAGATGGAATAGTGGACGAAGAGGGACGGAAAGGACAGGGAGGACCGAAATATGGATCCTTAGATGAATAGACGAAATGCGAGGCAAATGGATGGACAAACGTGGACGTCATGAATGTGCTGCCTTATCGAAGGGTGGTTTCACGAATAGATACATGAGCAGCGGAACGATGGAGAAATTTAACTGAAGTAATTCGAGTTCGTATGTTCGTATGACGAAGAACAGGAGATGGAATAGTGGACGAAGAGGGACGGAAAGGACAGGGAGGACCGAAATATGGCTGCTTAGATGAATAGACGAAATGCGAGGTAAATGGATGGACAAACGTCATGGATGTGCTGCCTTATCGAAGGATGGTTTCACAAATAGATACATAGGTAGCGGAACGATGGAGAAAATTACCTGAAGTAATTCGAGTTCGTATGTTGGTGAAGAATATATGACAATATGTACATTTGCGAGTCTTCGAAAAATCGAAAATCAAAAGAAGTACAGCGCAATTCGCCGATGGTGATATAATGAACAATTCAATGTAATTAATTTCGAAATAGACACACATTTTGAGTTTGACAAGAAAAGAAATCTTCTTTTAAAATGATTGTTGTTTAAATATGTTTTGTTCGTAAAACTTGTTAAATTTCTAAGTGAAAGTATTTAAATATGCATGGTGTGTATGTTCTTGCGTAAGCGTGCATGACAAAGAGTATGTTGTCTTAAAAGGAACTGAGTGCTCAAATTATTTTTTAATTGTTCTTAGACTTACTTTAGTTTATACGGTAGGTAGACAGCAGCAGCAGCAGCAGAAGCAGAACGAGCAGTTTACGCAACACAACAGCTATAAGTTTTCATTTGAGATGCGAAAGACATTGAAACTCTTACACACACAAACACCAAACACACTTGTATGAAAATGAGGGTTTACTTAGATGAGGGGTTATGAGTAGAAAGCTTTTGAGTTTCGTACTTACATGAATGAATGAAGAGCTTTTCGTCTAATGTTATTACGAAGAATGTGTTTGTTCAAAGGCTGAGGATACGCATATATATAAAAACACACAAACACAAATACCAACACCAACAATACATCTCTTAAGTATTACATTTCATATAATATGTTGCATTAATGCCGTGGATAGCTGTGACATTAACCAGCCGCATGCTATTCAAGTGTATATCTGCAAAATAATTATAATTTAAAAAGAAAAAAGAATTTATCTTATGTTTTTTGTCTTATGTAATGCCTAAAGTCTGCAGGTATATTAATTGTGCATTTCCCTTTGAAACTCTGGAAAATTTTATATATATTGTGCTTTGACAATGTCCCTGATGTCTAAGTGCATTGGTTTATTTCGTTCGGCTCACAATCAAGTTAATAAGTTTTTTCTGTTCCCAGTCATTGGAAGGCTTATAAGTTTTTATTGCTGCCCATCATCATGTGTATTGACAATTGAGAATTGGTTTTGTTGCTACTTTATCTTTTCTCCATATAAACTAAAACACTTGAATACCGTTTAAAAGTGAAGATATTAAACAAAAACTTGCACTTTTCCGCAGATACCTACCAAACTTCCGAAACAATTTCCTTTACTACCGATTTGGTTTTATTCGCAATTTCAAGACGTAAGCAGTAAAGTTTTGCAGCGACCACGAGCTGAATCATGTACAGATTTAATATATTTTTCTGGGATTTTTAAATGCTTGCTGTGAGCATATTTGTTCGAATTCTTACTGCATTTTAAAGAAGACTACGCTGATGCTCCATGAGAATTGTTAGGAATATTCAGTCAGAATGCACATCAATGGTTAAGAGGAATGAATACTCATTGAATGATTGCAGGCATGATAAAAGACCAGAGTTTGGAAAAGACGTCGTTCGCTTCGTGCAATGTGATTGCAAGAAGATAACAACAAATTTCTTTTTTATGCGGTGAAGAAAAGTGAATCAATTGCGATAGTTGTAAGTGGTACAACTTCGTGGAAAAATTTTCGTTAACGCCGTATATCCAAAGCAATCAAACAAAGCTAATCGTACATAGAATATCAAAAAATTCCAGCAAGCCGGGAAATTAGATTATCCCTTCGCCTTCGCTTCATGTAATGCTTTGTATGATCGGTGCTGCTCTTGTAAGATCTAGAATCATGATAATTAAAAATCAGTACAATAAACAGACTGAAAGTTTTTGAGATGTGATTTTACCGCAAGATTGTAAAAGTATCGTACGCAAATCGCATATCCACTGATTAAGTCCTGGGAGGAATAAACTCTTAGCGCGAATTATTAGAGTGTATTGAAGAACGAAAGACTGTGTATTTTGGGCACGTGGTACATGGACAAGAATATGAATTCCTACACTTGACAGTGGAAGGCCGTATCGAAAGGCGTAGAGGCATGGACCATAGGTGAATTCATACACACAACAGGGAGCCGATCAGATTTTTGGGCAGTGATATCATAAAATGTGAAGACAAATGTGATTATCGTCCAATAATGGATAGGTAATAAAAGAAGAAGAACAAATGGCGCTAGATAACATAATTTAATTATGAGCTAGAGTTCATAGTGCTGCCCACATAAAAGAAGACTTTATCATACCCAAATGAGTGGACTATTGTACTCATTAACTAAAATGCAATATTTCAGTTTCTTTTGATAATAAGAACAAATAGCTACTCAGTTTTACAAAAATATTCATTCATTTGATAAAAACTTGTATGTAAATATTATTGAAAACTAAGACGCGCTGGTAGTCGCATGTGGATATAGATTTGCCTATTGACATCTGCAAGATTTCAAAATTTATTAAAAAATCAGTTCAGTTCTTCCTCACTAATGTACTTTGCGCATGATCTTGCGCATTAGCAGTTTTTCTTCACCAATTTTGTGCAAGTTTTTCTTCTACGATATCCATTCCTTAAGTATACATAATATTGTTTTCTTCATAGTGTTTCTCTGTCGTATCATCCTAATCTGATGGCGAAATCAATAGCTCAGCTATTTTTCCCGTTGTTTTGCCTTTTCTGTTTTTTTTAATAATTTTGGTCCGAATTGTCTTCATATCCAAATTATGATTCGAGGATTCTTCACTTATTACCGATTCTCAAAGGTGTTATCTCTACAAACATAATAAAAAAAAAAAAATTACTTACGAGTAAGGATATTATAATAATAATTTCAAACTAAGATGAACTTGCACCCCTTTTACGACAAGCTGTTTTGTAGTATCCTTAATGGGAAAACTTTCATTTCTCAAATATTAAGCTAACTGAGTTTTGTTGAGTAGAAATTTTTTCAAAAATGGACTTGCCCCATATACGAAATAAACGGTTCACTTAAAGAAAGCCGTAAGTATTTAAGGCGTAAATAGGTTTTTCTTTTGCTTCTTATACATAAAAGTGTTATTTTCATTTTGCTATATTCGTTCTTTTATTTTTTTTGATATTTTATTTCCTTGTAAAATGCTAATGTGACACAATATTTTAAACGATAATGTGAAAGAGAAACGTAGAAAAAAGAAAAGAAAAAATACGAAAATCAAGAAATAGTGTGCGAGTGATATGTAAAATCTTAGTTATTGCCCTACGAGAAGGACATGCGAATCATTCATTTGTTGGATCTAACTTGAAATGTTTCTATAGAAGCACTACTGCGTATACATGTATATATGTGTTTATATGTACATGTGAGTTTTTCTCTTGGCCTAGCAACATAAATCCCGGTTATGAATAAAAAAATTGCTCTTTTCGCTCTCATCCATATTTGCAATTTTCTTTTTCTCCTTGCGATCTAAATTTGTTTAGGCCGTAGAATCGACTTTTCAGACTTTTCCTTCTTTAAAATCTGGGAGCCAGCGCGAGAGTCGAATGTAACTGGCAAAAGGTCATTCACATTTATCGAAAATTCTTCTGCAAGATAAGGTTTTGTAAGTACGTCCGTCTCGTCTCAGTTTGTTCATTACACTCACCTACGAAGCATCGTATACATGTTATATACAATTTATTAAAGATCTTTCTCATTTCAATGCAAGCTGCTTTTTTAGAGTATTCAGTTTATCGTTCAGGCTTCTTTTGGTTAACATTGAGAAAATTGGCCTTGGCTTTACTTTCTTTACATTTCGTTCCACTTATCTCTAGAGTTTATGTTTGCTAATAAATTAAAGCAAATTTCATGCCTATTTCACCCTGCCTTTAAAATTCCTGACTTAACTTTTGGCCCATAAAGTTAGTAGATAAAAGAGGAGGACTTGGAGAACTTACTGCCTTGTTTTAATCAAGTCCCTGTCGTGTCTAACAAGCAATCTGAACAACTTAGCATACTCTCTTTTTTGGTATTAGGCATAAAAAGTTCGAAGACATGAAAAGCAAAATATCGCGTAACTTTTCATTGTCTAATGTTGAAGAAGCGAATCGTGAATAGAAAAAACAGGCAAAAAAAAAAATGTTTTTTTCCCGCAAACTTGTAAGCAGCTTTGTTTAACTCAAGTTTTTTTTATTATCCTAAAAGAAAAATTTCTTACACCTACTCACTCTCGCATTTAGGCGGTGGTGTACTCGCGTAAATTGATATGAGTTTGAAAAATTTAATTTTACAAACATAAGCAGATACTTTAGTTAGGTGTATTTGCAAAGTGTGAATAATAAAATTATCGGGCACATAAAAGAAAAGGCGAACGATTTTGTAGAAAATTTTCATCGAATAAGTTTGTTAGATGTAAACATGAAAAGAAAAATTATGATAATATTTTTCATTAAATTCAATAAATTTTTTTTTAAATAAGATTCTTAAGTGTTTAGTATTATTCTTTAAAGCAGCATATGTGCAAATTTCACACACAAATTTTTTAGATCATTGAATAATTTTTATAATACTTTTAGAATTTTAACAAAAGTTGAATGAAAGTGAACCATAATGTGTATAAGCAGCACATTGCGAACAATACTTATCAACAGATATAACTAAATCATAATTGTAAGCAATCAGAACACTTATCCGAGGGAATCTTAAATGAAAATCTTATCAACAACAAAAATTCCGAAAAAAATCGAAGTTCAATACAAAATTGTACAACTAGGGTTATCTTCACATGTTTTTCGTTCATTTTTTATTTCTTCTTCTTCTCTGAGCCAGCATATCAACAACAGATGACTATATATATATATATTTTATAAATTATTTTACAAAGTGTGGATTTATAGACTCTGCTGGATAACTCAGATCAACTGAGATTGAACACTCTACCGCACTTGAGAGTTGAACGCGCGACCATTGAATTATTAGCCGCAATCCTTTCCCTCTTCGCGGTTTTTTTGATTTATATTTGTTTTTGTAGCTTTGGAATCTGAGTTATTTTTTGAAACGGATTTATTTTGTTTATTTGGCGTTCTCTGCCAAGGTGCAAATGAGTACATGTCATTTCCATGTCACATGTATCGTTTTCGGTACATGAAATACGAATTTAATAATTTTCAATATTTTTCGGTGTTTATGAGAACAAATACATATCCTCAGACCATGTAGTGATACATACACACATACATACATACATACACACATATGTTTCGTATAAATATGCAAATAAGAAAAACTTCGAAACAAGAACCTAAGTAACTGAAATATTCTCCCGCCAAGCTGCATATACTCTGATCACTACACGGTCTGAAGCCGTGTTGCACACATCTGGTGTCAAGCAGATTTAGCAACAATTAATTTTTAATTCAAAAATTGAATATTGGCGTAGAAATGAGTTTTAGCCTGCACAGAAAACGGCAGGCGACGTTAAGATCACCTTGCGTCAATTAATTAATTCCTTGGTTTCGTATGCTTAAGGTAATAGATAAGATGAAAGAGTCATTTGCAATGAGCAATACTCCCATCACATTATGTGAGAAGAGTTACTTTTTAATTAGAGTCAATCGAAAATCTTGCGAATATATTAACCATTTGTTTTGATTTTACAAAAGTCTCCTTGGGAATGAACCGATATAATTATTACCACTATAAGTTAGAGCGTTTTGGAATGTTCCTGTTGCTGTAGCCTATAATATTTAAACCTATTCAAAAACACTTACTTCTATAGAAATCTAGTTATGTCGACCGAGTGAGTAGCTCGCGGGCTTGTTGTGCCCCCTAAACGAGGGAAACTTTACATTAAGAATTGTAGGGATCGTATCACATTTTTTTTATATTTAGTTGTTGCATTTAAAAAAAAAAATGTGAAAGTAAAGTAAGAAGAAAAACAGAAAACAAAAAAACAAAAACTAAAGCAGAGAAAAAAGACATTCGCATAGGAAACGTTAATGGAAATTTTTGAAGACATGCCTAAGAGAAAGTCCACAAATTAGAAGGAAAAGGAATGAGGAAATTAAAAGAAAAGAAAACAAAATCAAGAGAAATCAAGAAATTACAAGAATAAATAAAGTGATCCATAAAAACAGTAGTAAAACACAATAATGAACACACAAATATATCCAAAGGATAATTCCACTAACTTCCTTGAAATGGACCAGATGGTAAATATAAAATTTTAGTTTGAATCTTTTGAATGTATTTGAATTCTTAAAATATTTTTTATACCATACACCACTTTTAGCTTTTGTACATTTTCTCTTTCCTTTCTACGTTATTTGACGCGCCATTTATTAGTATGTTTCTTTTTCGTTAAGTATAACATTTACATAGCAACGAGTACAAACATATACTACACAAGAGACGCATAATCCCCAACTGCTTTATTAGAACTACGTACAACGTCCATGCCTTTATCTCAATTTTGGTTTACACACTATGTCAAATTATGTACCACATGAAATCTGCCTAATAGCAATAGATGTGAAGACAGTGAATCCGCGCATATCTTTCCGATGGAGCGAAGGTAGATAGAAACCCGGGAGAATCCGAGATTGGAATTTTATCGTTCGTCAGTTCGATCAGCTGGTACAAGTTTCGGTTAAGATCTTCTGAAGAAAGTTACGAAATTTACCCAAAAAGTAAATGTTTTATCAACAGGGCAAAAAGGTCGACGATGTTTCTAATTTGCTGAAATTAGCAAGCAGTAATTGGGAAGAGAACTTGTTTCTTTAAGAGAAGAATACAATCTATCTATCAATTCTCGATCAAATACAGATCGATCAAAACGTGATGTTTTCAAAATGGGATCTTGTTAAGAGATATTACCGAATTTTTATGGCTGAAAGGACATACGTGAAACAGCTATCACAACACCCTTTTAAACGCTCGATTTCGTCCCTATGCAGTTCGATTGAAAAATTCGGTACAACTTTTGACAGATCGCTCAAGTGATGAATTTTTAGGCGGTTTGGAGTTTGATTCGTTTCTGTGTTCTAGATAATAGTGGCAACGCAGAGCAACATTTGCAATAAATTTAACAAGTGTGTGTTTGACATATCGGGCATTCATTGTGTAGGTCACTACATTTCTATTAAAGGGATAAAACTTGATGAATAAAATGAAATGTATCCACAACTTCGGATTACCAATCACAATAAACTAAGGAAGACAATTTTTAGATCTCGTTAAATGTTATCATCGATGTATGTATATACAATTTAGGCAAAAAATGGTAGAATGGAATGAAAACTCACGAAATTCTTCTACTCTCATAAATCACACATTTGCTTGCAAACTCTTACTAACACAATTTAATAGTAAAGCACAACTATGTGCGTTCGCTGACATCTGTAGCCATCTGTAGCCAGTCGAAGTGTATTCCAACAACATTAATGAGTAATGGTAGTAAATGTCGTGCTTTCGATAGAGAATTAGCAGCCGTGTATTCCTGTATCGAGCATTTCATACATTTTCTTGGACGACGCGGTTTCATCATTTTTACAGACAATAAACCGTGAACTGTAGCGCTTGATTCCAAAACCGATCGAAGTTCATGACAAACCGGACAACTTGCTTTACTGAGGAGAGTCAAGCTTTTTAGCATTTTGAAAAACTACACCGTATTTCTCACCTCTGTATAAGAGCCACAACGGGCTTCGTGTCAAGACGTTATTTCCAGCCAAATACGGTATACTACCTCATAAACTATCAAAACTTTGAATATAGTCGCACCGATATCACCTTTAAAAGCGCGCTGTTATTTATTCACTTTCATAGAGTAGTCAGACGCATCGGCCAGAAGGGTTTCCATTAAGAGATATTTCTCCTCTTACTACTTATATCGTTCTAATGCTACTTATATCGTTTCAGGGTTCCATTCACAAACACCATCGACAAAGAGAGACAACTTTTGTCTTATGTATTCACTTAGCTACCAAAATCCTGTGATACACACAAAAACACGGCATGCGCCTACCAAACACAAGCTAACGAAATTGGCGACCGGCTGCAGTGTCAATTGAAAGCACTTCTTAGAACTGGCGCCAACACTAATAACTAGTATCACGAATTGCCAATAGCTCTTCTAAGTTTGAGATCGACATTCACCGAAAATTTGGGACTGGCTTAGGAAGAAAAACTGCGAGCAGCTAGCGATTCTTTGGTTACAAGCATTAACGATAATACTAATGATAACTTGTTAGGGTTGAAACAATTAACTCGATTCAAGTATTAACTCAAATTTATCTCACCATAGGAATTTCGATGGTAATATTGATATCGAGTTATTTAGAAAATTCTAGTTTTTTTAGTCTCCGTCAAGATCGTTAATAAATGTGCATCGAAACTGCGGCAGGAAGTAGTATATGGAGCAGTTTACTGAGATAACAACATTTTCAAAGATGAGGTAAACGGGTATGGACAATTAGTGCCCACAGAAAGGATCGAACCGGTAGTACACGGCCCGAACATATCTCCACCACAACACAATAATGTAACAAAAATTAAAAACTGCGTTTCGTTTAATTTATGATTTCATTTTCTGAAAAGATTATTCTATGACATTCTATATTCCAAAAAATAAATTAAGGAAAGCTCGAAAGCTTTAACTTGTATAAAGCCAAAAAGTACTAACTCCGTCACTGTTAATTAATTAAAAATTCACTCAATCTCCATTTAAGTGAATATGTGGATGCCACACGTACACTATTTTATAAATAAAAAAATGCGCAATGGATAAGCGTTGGGAATGGGTATCCGAAATTCGACTTCAGGCAAATAAATTTCTGTTTTATTTGTCTTTCCTTTCATTCTTTGTCAGCTCAGTTTTTTGCTATGAATTTTTTTATGAATAGAAACCTGCCAGTTGATTAAGTATGAAAGCCGTGATTAACCGAAAAAAAGGCACTGTTGAGCATTGACTGTGAAAAAGTGTGCACTGCTGGCGAACGAACAAAAACAAAAAGAACCAAAACATTGAACAAGATAAACATTTCATGCACTATTCACAGATTATTGAGATGATGCATGTGAATGGTGATGTTTTTAATTAACAGTAATGTGTATGCTTAACTTTTAACAATTTACTGAGAAGTCAGTAGGGAGGAAAAAAAGGTTTTTTTTTAATTTTAATTAAGCTAAATTAACATAAATGAAATTCGAGCCATGTTCCATCGCGCGCTTACAATATCAATAAAAAGAATTCCAGTTTCAGATATCTTTCATTTGCAAAAGCTAATTTTCGATATCCAGTAGGAAAATATAAAATAGAGATGAATAACTTTTTAGCGAGAAAGTGCTTTTAGTAAACTTCAAAGTATCAAAAACACTCTAAACAACAAGACGATGGTAGTATTATTACACCATTGTCGCCATGATCAGCCAGCACAATTGTGTCAGCAAATAAATCATTGATATCAGACTGCTGACGGGTTCTTGATTTCGCGATGAGAAAAAAATTGTAAAATATATTTGGAAAACGAAATGCAACTCAATGCACAATAGTGGTCACTAGCAGGCATATATATGTAATATTGTTATAATAGGTTTAGGTTTACTTGTGTGTGAAAGCTGGTATCATTACGGGTTTTGTGTAAAGAATCTATGAAAGTATTTTGTAACTTTATCCTTTTTTTATTATTATTGGGATATTGCATAAGGTTTCCTTACTTTCGACGAAGGAGCGTAACTACTGGTGTAGTATGTTGAATAATGCTTTACTCTGAAGCACTAAACACTGAAGCTTATGCACTATAGTTTCTCGGAACTTCGAATACGTCAATTCAATGGTAAAATTCTATTCGCCGGAATCATTACTTCCTTTACTTAATTCGAAAGATAATATCACTGAGTCGCAACTGATGGTAAACATTGGATTCCTTAAAATATTCAATACGCAAATCGACGACATAACTGACCATGACGCCTATATTTGGTTTTAGTGCATTATGAGTTGCTCCAATCGAAAAAGAAGCCATCACCACGAAACGCTACTAACAGCAACCGCCAATATGCCAAATGTGAATACGCAAACACAAAGGTAACACGCTTTTTGGTACGATAACGTTCGGTCCTAGGTGATTGACAGCACCAAATGACGATGTTCTATACCTCCCTTTGACTTCACTTAACATTACACTTGTAGATTTGCGGATTTGGTTGCAATTGATGAACTTTTTCGAGCCTTTACTTTCTTTATTTACAACTGGTTTCTTCAAAGGTAGGATTATGTACATTCTATTTTGGCAATACTCTCGACTTCTCAACTCTAACATTCTTTTTCGACTCAAAAGTTCCTGCCCGACTGACTCTACCTTCCGCAAATGGTCTATTTATATACATTTTCACAAGCATATTCCTATTACCTAATTACCTACAAATATCATGGCTTCATTTCTAATCCGTTAACCTGCTTTTCCACTAATCGTTTCCCTCGGCCGGCAGCTGCATGACGCGCCGCGATGTGTACATGGGTTCTCGATCTCTAGTGAATTTATTATTTTGGAAAATTAATTAGTTGGCATGAACTCGATTTGGGAGTTCCGCAACGGCATCTAATTGAACAAAGTTTGCTTATGGACAAATGTTCATGCAAAACAGTAGCTGCACTGTTTTCTTATATCATTAAAGTTTCAGCGACCCTACGCAACTTACTTCGGGCGACCACAGTATCTAGGGTCATCGCGTTTACCGTCAACAAAACATCTGTCTACCATTTGTCTCGATGAAGCAGAGTTCAAAGGTAAAGAGTAAAGCCATTGCTTTGCTTGAACGATATTCTCTTGAAATTCAAATGTTTTCCTTATTTCCAAAATTACAGAAGTGGCGTCACTAAAACAATTGTAATTTGTGAACTAATGGCCGGAATGTAATGAAATTTTAGTACACCTCTTTTCAATGTCGATATTATTCCGCATTAGTAGCGACATGTATATCTCATATATAAGAGCTTATGAAGCGATGTATTATAATGATATGCTTTGGTAGTTGAGATGCTATTGAGAAGACCCGTAGTTGCTGCTAAAAATTCGATAAGACTAAGATCAAAGTTTGTTAATACACGATCTCTTAACCTTGTAAATGAATGAGTGTAAGCCCTTTGCACGGCGCCAATATGCATATTTCCCCTAAATACCGATGTTGAAGTTATGGAGTCATTATTAATATTGTATCAGTTGTTCGTTGCTTCTCAATAATTTCTTTAAAAAGATTTCCTTAAAAAATCGATCTTGTGATGATGTACTTTTTCCAACTGCGGCATGCTTAGCGGTGGCGCAGCAATTTGCGGCAAGAAAATTTATATTTTGCTATGTAAGATACTCAGGACTTACCTGAAACAGGTGTGCACCACCTGGAAATGAATTCGAATGCTGTTTTGTTTAAAGAAGGCCCCACATTTGCAGCAAATATCAATTCATTTTTACCGCTCATGGTTGACTCCCTTGTCTTGCCCGTATCTTCTCGAAATTCTACGCACTTTTCTTGTGCATGCTTTTTTTACTCTTTATAGACCATTTTACCATTTTTAACTAAAGGACAGTTCTCGCAGGCCCCGGGGGGAAAGCCAATCTAAACTTTTCAGACCATATGTTCTAATTGGCCTATCAGATGTGTTGATTCTTTTAGAACGTGTAGAAGAAAATTCATTAGCTGCAATCAGTTTTCTTCTTGAAATTTTAGGTTTTCCCCCTAAGAACTCTTAAAAAACTTCCTGTGTCAAAGGATTCACTGCCGCGCACTTGCAGCCTAATCTTTTGCCTAGTGATTTCTAACTTCTCTATTGCAGTGGTAGAGGCTTCGCTTGTGTAAAACGGTATATGTAAAACACGGTACAAAATTTGCTATTAAACCATAAAAAATCGAATATATATTCTCGTGAATCTTTTTCAGTTGATCTCTGTTTTTATTATACCCATCACCGAAGGATGAGGGCTATATCCATTTTGTCAAAACGTTTTCAACGCCCAGAAGGAAGTAGCAGAGGACCCACAAAGCATATAAGCATTAAATTCTAAATATATTTAAGCATGTCCGTCTGTCCGTCTGTATAAACTCTCCAAAATGAACCTATCGACTTAAAATTTGGCAGAAACATTAGAAGTTCTTGCACGCAGGTTGGTATTGGAAATGGGCCAACTTGGCTGAAGGGATAGCCCACGGCACCAGATAAACTGAGAACACCTCTCTTTTTCAAAGTGAACGAAAAATTGCTCGTCTGGTTATTACTCATAAACTAAAGCAAATAAATGTACACAAATTTGAAAACATATTCTATGGGCGATGCTGTAGCATCTGTGCGCAAAAGTGGAAAAAATTTACCACGCCTACCTAATTTTATAGTGTATCAAAATTTAATTCTTTTTTCAACATCTCTATAACACTCAGAAACTTTAAAAACCCCACAAAGTGTACAAATTCTTGGCCAATTACAAGCCTTGAGTGTACCTAAACATGTCCGCCTGTTCGTTTGTCCATCTGTCTGTGTGCGTAACTTTGTAGTATTTGTGCTAAACGTTCTCCCGTTGGTGAAAATGAAGACGTCGCCTAAAAATTTGCAAAAAAATTTCAAATTGACCTAAGCTATTCAAAGGACACGCCCATAACGCTCACATGCCTCTACGACAAAAACCTTTATTTTGAAAATGGAAAAAATCAATTGAGCCCACTCTATATTATAGAGCATGGGAACTGTGTTCTTTTACTTCTTTTGTCTTTTTTTGGGGTAAACAGTGACCGAATTTAAATTTCTTACTTGTTTTTATTTCGTCGTTAAGTTATTCTAAAACTAATGGTTTTTTTCATTGTAGGAGTTAAAATGTCGCGATTGAACAGTTGTTCACTCTACTCGACAGATATATGCATAAAATAACCCGACGATTGTTCTTTTAATCGTTATGGTTTTATTTTATGACACTTGTAATGATTCTTCTTAGGTGTGGTATACTCTGAGCTTTACAGAAGGTCTGTTTCGAAGAAATTGGCAGGATACAAATATTTGGATCTTCGAGTGTGCTGCTACAATTTTAATTTTATTAGTTTATAGAAGAGTTGGTATACACGAACGGGAAATGTGCTTATAACTCAAGAATACAGAGACCAAAAAAAAACCGGCAGAGTGATGCGGATGTTCGACTTTAGCTCCTATTTCGATTATGATTTCATACTCGCGATTTCATGGGTTAAAATGTCATACTTCTGCTCCTGAAAACAAATACTTTCTGTTACGGCTGCCAGTCATACCAAAGTATCCGGGGCCATAATCTACTACATTCCGCACCTATCGACCCAAGTAGTTTTTCAGAGATAGCGTCTATGCTAAGCCAGCTGTCCAGTAGAATCAAATAGTCGGGATCAACGGCTAACTTAAGGCTGCTAACCCTGTTTGGATAGTAAGTCAAACTTGGCACTGCAGATCTTATCTTCGTGGCTGATGATCGATTTCGGGCTTTTACAGTTGAATCTAACATCACTGTACCATTACATTATGTGTTTATGTTTAAAACGTTTATTAATCACATTCAATGCTAAGCAAAAGCGGTTTGCCGATCTATGTATATGTTCATATGACTAATACAAGAACATAATAGCTCTAGGTTCATTAAAAGGAAAATATGGTCGCGCCTAGTAGGAAGGTCTGCTTATAGCAAAAAAGTGTATATGCAAGCGTATGTGCCTAACAGTACACTTAATAAAAAGAGATGATGTTTTCAGTCTAGTGACAAGAGTAAGTGAAGCTATGCTTATGATAAGAAAGAAATATGTGCCTCACACAGGAAAATAATACAATAATCCTTTGCTGAGTAAACAGAGATTACGGGGTTTTGCTTAGTAATAAGTATAATTATGCTTTTATTAAAAAACTGTGTATGTATATGCGATTTATTTAGTTTAATTACATTATGATTAGATGACTAAATTATACACTAGATTTGCATACAAGAGAAACGAAGGATTTTTAGGAGGGTGGCTGTTTGGCTGTTTGTTGTTGTGGCAGAGGGATAATTGATGGGCCATGCACGCAGACGGATAGATTTAGTTCCAGTGAGGGAGTGAGTTTCCTATAGAACTACAAAGTAACTTGTTCTTTCCAGTCTTCCGACATTTCGGAGGAAATCTTTCAAAGATCGACTACAAAACGGCCACCGATTTTCATTTTGGAAAAAAATTAAGTCGTAACATTTAATGTAAGCCCAATTTTGAACCCTAGATTTAGAGAGAGTCTGACAAGATCAAGAAACTAAAACTTGAACGAACATTTACTTCACTCAAAGAAAAGATGGGAATTTGGATCGTTTGGAAGGGGGAGGAAAGCTTTTATTGATTGCAAAATCATTGAACATAAACGAGGCTATTATAACGTTGCACTTATGTACATTAAAAAAAAAAGGAAATGAGAAATAATATTGGTGCCGGTTGTTCGCAAGCTGCGAAAGCTGTATCCCGCAAACGAAACATACCGTGAAAATATAATAGTCCATGCTTTTATACCGGTTCCTCACTCAAATTTAATTGATCTGTAAAAACGGATTATCTTTAGCTTTAGCATTAGAAAGTTTTTTCTATGCAAACCATTGTTCAATAATACGTAACAGAAAATTGAAAAGAGAATTAGAAAGTCCTTCACCTTCTAATAGAAAACTTCTAACAGAATTGTAAGATCGAGCAGGCAGGTAATTGAAACTGACGTGATAATTTTTGTTATGACGCAGAACAACAACAAGCAAGTTTGAGAGCAAAAATGTATTCGTTGGAATGTTTGGTGAGAGCGATGGTGACAATTAATTTTGTGATCTTTTCTTAAATATATTTTGTTGCATTTTTTTCTTTTTTTGTATTTCATCAAAAAATTGAATCACATTTTTTTTATTTTTAACAAAAACTTGAAGTTAGTTTATATATTATACCCTTCTATTCTCATTTTGTCATAATATTTCCGACACCCAGAAGGAAGCCTCAGAGACCCTGTAAATTGTATCTACTCTTGACCAGCATGGATTTCTGAACTGATTAAGTCATGTCCGTCCTTCTGTGCCTCTGTAGTGTGCGTTGTTGACACTCCCCTAGTTGCAAAGCGGAGGTGGCAACTTCAAGTTCGATAGGAACATTGGAAATTCCTGCACGAAGGTTGGTATTGAAAATGGGGCAAATTGATCAGAACACAAGCCCACTGTGAAGCGTAAACTGAACGTAACTCCGTATGTCTGAACAAAAATTTGTGAGTTTTTGCTCATTACTTATAAATTATAAAAGAAAGAAGGCGGAAATTTTCCACATTTACTTTACGAAAAATTTTATTACTTATATGGAAAAAGGAAAAAACTGCCATGCCCACACGAAGTTACAAGTAATTGAATTTTCTTTTTTTTACTTTTTTGACTTTTATGCTTATTAATCATAAAGTAAACAAGACAGAATTTCATACATTCTTCATGTCGAGACATTATCTGCCCAAAGATGCACTAATTCTAAAATAAGTGCGGAGATCACCAGGACGTGGTCAATTAATTTTTATTAACGATATCATCGATATTGGTATTAAATAAGAAGACTTGGAAAATAATATAAGATACGGCGACCTGTGTTAGTTATAAATTAATTATGGTCGACGTCACGGCTTGGTAGGTTAATCTTTACATTACCTTTTAGCGAAACATAAATGTTATCCTATTCACTTTTATATAATAATAAACAAAAGCATGGTAGTGGGTATGCGAGATTCGGCCCCAACCGAATATAATTTTTTTACTCATTCATTTATACCTTTGTTTGGATCAAAAATTTAACTATCATAAAATTTTACACCTTAAGATTTGGTTTCGATGTAACACGCACATAGGCATTGTCTTGACTCACATTATATCTAAGTTTGAATTATGTAATTCTGCATGACATTTTAGTTTCAACAAAAAAACTTCGTATAAAACGATTTCGATTACGAACGAGCAGTGTTATCCGAAAGATACCTGTGCATATTTTTAGAAGTGCGTTTATGTTATTAGGCTGGAAACACTGTTACCGATAACAAATTAAAAGGTCGTTAGTGTTAAATCCATTTTCAGCTTTAATTTTTGTCATTTACAGTGAATTTCGTCGCTTATATCTTCGCTTGTAGTGATCGCGTTTCAATAAATAAAGGTCCATATCTTAAAATCTTCACTGTTGATAATGTATTCGGAGATTGAATTACACATTTTCCCCTCCGTTTTCTTCGTTATATCGCAAAATATAGAGTGCAAAATATAACGTGCTGGAGTTACGGGTTCCTTTCAGCATAAAATTCTCGAGGAAAAACAATGAGGACTCATTTGTGAACATACAAGAGCGTTCTTACGGTCCCGAAATTGTAGGCCGATGTAGAGAAATAAGAAAAAGCTTATTGCAACAAAAAAAGATATGCCCACATTTCAAAATTTTAACCGCGCTCTTCCCGAATCAATAAACGCACATTTATTTTGGTTCTCACAAAATATGAAATCCGGTAGATCAGTTGAAGGATTCCCCCAAATTTACGAAAAGTTGTATCTAATAACGATTGTGTACTTCTTCAACTTTAGTTGCAACAGTTATCTGTAATTTGTTAAGTTATTTAAAATGAAGAACGTGTTGGTAAGCTATTTAAAATGAAGAGCGCAGAATGTTGGCATGGTATTCGATAATAAGCTTCCCTTTGATTTACGTTGAACTTCGCTTTAACTAAGCTAGATCTGTACTTAGTTTTGTTACACGCTAATCGCATGGATTTGTAGATCCACATATCGCAAAGAAACCACATATGACTATGGTTAGATCAGCGTTGGAATACGATTTCATAGCGTGGTCCTCGGGCCATCGTTGTCGTAGCAATCAATTGAATCAGTTCCAAACCAATTCTTAGTGTTTTCGTTAAGGAATCTGCGGTGTGACTCTTATGTTACATTGCTACTGTGTGAAAACATATAACTACTAAAAGCTTTATCTTCCCTTGAGGTTCATTTGGAAGTTCATTTAGGATATCATAGGTATTTAGTAAAGTTGATAAATGGCGCTATATATTCGCGTTGTTGGATGAAATTACTTTCATTGTTCCTATTCAAGGAGTTATCATTCTAAACTTCAAATTTAAATACTTCCTTATAACGCTCGAGCAGCGTCGATGTCATACTTCAGCTACACAGTTAATTAATTAATTGAAAATCGTGCATCGATATCAAATAACATGTGATGTTAAATATTGGGTTGCCAAGTAACGGTACGTTTGCGGTCACTTAGCGATAGAATCGCATACTGATGCTTTTTGTTGGTGGGGATTTGGATGTCGTACGTAAACATTCCTCTTATTCCTCTATTTATTTTATTGCTTTCCACTAGTAGCGTTTGTTTATTGACGAAACATAGCTCGTAAGCTAATAGCTCCTACCTATTGCAATTTTACGAAATATTGCAAACTGTCTTATACACTATACCGCTTGTGGTATAGAGTGTATTAAGTTTTTGCGGACGTATGCATCAGGCAGAAGGGTTTAGGATGGACCCACCTTTTATTTATTAACGAAACTGATTATCTTAATCGATCTAACCCTGTCTGTCCATCTAATGTCGGTCCATGTAAACTTTTGTTCAAGCTATAGTTCGCAATTTTCGAGATATTTTGATGAACTCCCAAAGACGAACGCTATTGAAAATGGTTTGGATCGGTTCACTTTTTCGAAAAATGTTGCAATGCTGCCCACTAGTATTTGGACGTCCATAATTTGTGTGAAAAATTTGTTTCGGCTGGGGCAGTTTTTTGAATCTCATTTTATATAACCGTTCTATGAAAGCTGAATGTTGAAAATTGGTGCACTATAGTAAATTGGCAGAGAAATCAACTTTATCGAATTTGGACCACGCAGGTATATTTTTGTGATACCACCGCATCTAAGGATCTCTCCAATATGGGGGCTTTCATGAAAAGTATGCCTTTGCGTGAAAATAGTGCGGCGTTTATTAATTGAACAATGTGGTGTAAGGTGTCTAATGGCGGCCTTGCCCATCTATAATGCTCTTATTTGTTTTATCAGACAACTTGCTGAATTTCGCTGAAATGTAAACTGCAGCGTAATTGAAAAATAAATTAAATAAATAAATAAGCAACTATTGCTATGTTTTCGTTTACTCAGACGAAACAGCGTGGTTTTCCTTTTAAAAAAAGAACATTTTTCTAATTCTATTTCTGTGTTGACATATTGTACGCTCACATAATGGAAACAGTAAAAAGTAAATGATTAAATTCATCAAACGTGGGTTTGGAATTACAGTCGATTAAAATTGGATAAATAAGTAGATATCGGTTTAGCATGTTTGACATACTTTTGTTTAGTCAGTTCGACGTGAAGCTGTAGGGATATGATTAGATTTTCTTGTTGCGAACATTTGTTGCGGTTCTATGAGCGGTTTCTATTGAATTATTGTTCTCTGCTGAATTGCGATGAAATTTGCTAAACGATTACATATATATATAAATAAAATGTAACGGTTCTTAAATTTCCATAGATTTGTTTTTAAGTAATTTCTGATGAAACGGCAGCAGAGAGGAGAACGCTTTCGTGAAAACTAACTCAAGATGAAAACTAATTTCATCTAATACCCTTGGAGTAAAAGTTTCTGAAAACGCAGAAGTGGTAATATATCATATTATGCTATATCTAAGATTCAACATTAATAGATAGTTCGACAAAAATTTTCAGATCATTTAAAATAAATTAAACGAATTAAGACATTATTTTCAAGCCAAACCTACCACTACATCTTCACCATTCTTCACCATTCTTCACATAAAATTCATAGTTGGTTAAGTTAATATCTTATACGAATTCTTTGCATTTTGTTACTGCCTAGAGGATTATATTTTGTACGAATGCGGAGAAAATTAAAAAATATTCAAACCCTTTTCAAATTTTCCATTTTAATGTAGTACATCAAAATACCACTTAATACAAGTTTTGGTCGAAAAACTTTAAAAATGAAAACTTTGTGTGATGTGATGACTGTTTTTGCAAGAATGCTTTATGCAGGCTAAGGTACTTTTTCGTCTTAAACTGGAACTATGTTCATGAAAATATCTCGAAATAGCAAACAGGTGGACAAACAAGCCCAGATCTATTCCGAAAGTGATTATGAATCATTTTCTGTAATAAATTATGAATTTATATCCACTTGCCCTTGACGTTGCGTCATCACAAACTAGACAAATTCTTACCACAAATAGCCTTATAAGATTTTTAAAGCATTACTTATGACAAACAATGATGGGAAAATCCAAGACGAACTGGAAAATGAAATTGCAGCAAGTAATCAAAAATTCAAAAATTCTGTCACAACGAAGAAACCGCTGAATGATTCCCATACGAACGTTAATAATAATATTTTTATATCTCTTATGTTGGCTTCTCTGGGATTTAAAAACAAAAAAAGGGATTTGCGAGATTTTTTTTTGTTTTGAAAATTTCAACAAATTTTTACGTATTTGTTCCTTTCAGGGATTCGCTGTTACGATTTGGCAGACAAAAAAGTCTTTTTTACAAAGAAAAATACTCATTGATTTGTAATATAGAGGTTTCGAAGAAAGAAAAGAGACACTTTTTCCAGTTGCTTGGAAAGGATTAAAAAAACCTCGAAAAGTGCTGGAAGAAAATTATTAGTCATAATGCAACAGCAATCATCCTGTCGGGTTTCGCGTAAAATTGTAAGTCACTGAGATTGTGTCAAACTGCAACAAATTGCGCTAGCTCCCGGTGAAGGAGAAATATAAAGATAAGGATATCAAGATGCTAGAGAAAAAAAACAGACATATATTCTACATGTCTTGCTAGGTCAAATTCCGTATATCAAAATTTTTCTTGATAACTTTCCTAAGACGCCTGCGGTTCGAGTCAACTTTTCACGCAGAAATTCCAGAAGTTCTAATGTGGTGATATAATGGTCTACACAAAAACGGTTATTAATCGAAATGGTGCAAATTTTTTAAATTAACTTAATTTCAAATATGAAAGAAATGTGTGCGAATTTTGGTGTAAAAACATAAAGTGTTTTCCTTGTTTAACACACATTTTCTTTTCTTTACAAGGTATTTGTTGCGAGTGACAAGGTATGAGTGCGATTATCCGATAAAACTATATTTCAAGTACAGAAATCAACAAAGTATAATCGACATTTGTAATATATTTCCATAGGTCCTCGCATGTATTTTAATCATCTTTTCATTCGAAAAAACCATCTATTGAGAAAAATTGGTACAATGGGTCCATTACGTTCTACATTTTTCCATATTTCTGACAACATGGCGATACCGTTTCGAACGAACGGCGTTAGTTTGGCAGCGATCCAAAAACGGAACGATTTTCGCACTTCTTCAGCATTTCGAAATCGTGTGCTAGCCAAGCCATGCTGCATCGAGCTGATGCAAGTAGTAATGGAAGTGGCAGAACTTCCCATTCAAACTGCAAGAGTATATCTTTGAAAGCTCTTGCAACGTGTGGCCGAGCGGTGTCATGCAAAAGGACGACTGGAAAGGGAAGCTGTCTGTTAATCGCTGTTGCTTGACTTTTTTGCAACAATATATCGTTGAATTTGTTCAACTGACGTCGGTAGTCATCTGCAGCAACAACTTCGGTTTTAGCAGCTTGTAATACGCTATACCTTTCTGGCCACACCCTACACACAGCAAGACTTTATAGCCACGACGATTCCGCTTCGGTGTCGATACACGAGGCTCTCTTGGACTAACTTATTACCTTTTGTTATAGTAGACCCACTTTTCATTGCCAATCATGATGCGTCACAGAATACTCTTCCTTTTTTGTATGGCAAACAATGAAACTGCGCTGTTGAAACGGTTCGAAATTGCATTTTCAGCCAATTCGTATGGTAGCCATTATCCTCCTCCTTTTGAATCTTCCCCATTGCATGTAAATGTCTAGAAACAGTTGATTCATCAACTGCTAAACTGTTGGGAAGTTTAATGAGAATTTGAGCTGGGTTTTCGTCCAAAAGTCTTCCAATTTATTGCCTTCGACCTTTTTCGATCCTCCAAGCCGTTCTTTGTCATTTTAATCAATCCGTTGAAATCAAAACCGACAATTAGGGTATGAGGCAGCAGCATCACTATAAGCTTTTAAAAATGTTCAATGCGCTTCGGCAGTATATTTCTTAAAATGAAACAGCAAAAGCATCGAATATCGAAAATGCAATGCAATGCAGGGTTCCATGATTAGTGTCTATGTACACTTAATAACTCCGTAATGCTAAACCGGAAAACTGTGGTTTTATGTAGAGAAAGGTAAAAATCATCAAATTTAAACCTTGTGCACGTTAACACTTCGCATTATTTTATCATTTTCACAGGAGATGTCGCTGATCAAAATAGATGCAAGCACCTATTATAATAATCTAAACAATTAAATCGTTACCTTGAATTAATTATCGTACGGCATCCTGCCTAAACCCATACAGGTCTTCTTCTGATTATTGAAGTATATCTAAATAAAAGTAGCACACCTTACCTACTCTTCAACGCATTAAACCGATGTAATATTTCACAAAATATTTCATGGTAAAGAAAAAGTTTTCATTAATTAACATGAATATGAAAGAGGTTTCATTAGGTGTTAAAGTTGCCTTAGACGGAACAACAGAGCAAATGCAATACTTAATATTTAAATGCTTGTCTGTCAACCGCATGATGTTACTCGAGAGAAGACAGACCTTTTAAAAGGAATTTAATGTCTTTTGTTTGTCCTGAGTCAAAACGAAATAGTTGTGAAATGAAGCACTACATCACAACTTATAAAGGGCTGAACATAATGAAGAATAAAACGAAGTGTGTACAAAATGCCAAATTGCTTTGTGTTAAGTTTAACACTAAGGAGAAATTAGTGAGTATTTCGCACATAATTCATAAACAACGTAAGACATTGCACTTAAAATCGTTAATGTTTATTGCATACACATTATGGATTGGCGGAAGGCCAGTTTAGTGTGTAGGGATCAATTATTTTTTCCCGATCCTTATTTGACACAAAAATTGCATTGTTAAGTTGTGTCATCTGTCATGTCCAAGTTCCTAAAAAGTCAGACTGCGTGTTTTGGGACAAAGTAAGCTGTAAATTTCCGTTTTCAAGTTGTCTAATAGAAAACAAGCCGACATTCGTTGGCTGAGTTTCAGATCCGCAGGAGTTCCCAGCAGACCGAAGCCTCGTCGACAGCAGAGTTAACGGATTTCTCTTATATCTTCCTATTCGGCGCTTTACTCGCCCAAAACGAACGAGAGTTATCACCAACTTTAATACGGGCCTGGATATTGACACGAACGTATGATGACAGTGTATACTTGCAAGGTTCTAGACAAAAATATAATTTCGAGGTAAATGAAGGTGTTCGGAAAAATCGCTTTTAGCCCAGGACGAAGTGCGGATGCATCAAAATTTCCCGGTCAAACTCCATCAATTTTGATTTAATCATTGAAAATATGGGCAATCTGACAACATCCCGATGGAAGAATATTGATCAATATTTGGACACTTTGCATTAATTGTGCGGTTTAATTGCATTAGTTGCTGAAAGTAAATCCGCTGTCTGTGTAAGTTACAACAACTCTTGATACGTTCCCCGGTACCGAGTTGAGCTTTGCCGTCTTCGTTCACCTTGGACCACGATTTTTCTGCACATCATTCCTATAGGTGATTGACTTTCCATCATTCATGATCTATATTTTCAACATTTCAGTCAGTCCATAGCGATTCGAAGATGGAAGATAAATTTTTCGCTCTTAGCTCATATGTCGAGTTTTCTTTTGTTTTCAGCCTATAAAGACAAGAAAAAATTATATGGTTATGGGCTAACCTTTTTATAAGTCATTACATCCTTGGCAAGACTTAACTAGCCGGCATATTTCAGGTGTTTATCTCTTTTGATAATTATATCTACGTTAGCAACTCGAACGAATGATAAAACGCGTTATATAATAATTCAAGTTTTACAGTTGATTTACTCAATTTACCATTCTAGAAACGTGTTTCATATATTCTCTCATTCTATTCTCTTAGCCCCGTTAAAATTTTAATTAATTATCATCATCTCTTGCTGTAGTAACATATTTCGCCTGCTTCGCTAATTCAATTTATTCCTGTTCGGTTATTCGTAATTTCATAACCTCACATCAATGATATATGTTTTGAGCGAGTTCTATGCTCACCTTCACGATCTTACGGGTTACCTTTGGGAAAAGATAAGCTGCGTTTGATCGAAGAGTCAAAAATCAGGTATTATAATTCCAGGTAACTTTCGACGAATTTAATTCACAGATGCATGAATTACGACGGTTTACATTATTTTCATTTTTACTTTGACGGATTGATCCCGCGTAAATTCCTACATCTTAGTTTTTCGAAAACTAACCAACAGCCTGTTAGAAAACGCAAGCACCGCATCTTCTCACTTTCTTGCCAATCGATACAAAATCACATTCGAAGTGATTTCTTCAGATTGCAAATCAGGTCGTAATCACATATGAAAAAGTTAAGTTTAGTAAACATAGTTTAAAACGAAAGCGAAAGCTATGTATTGAATATGGTGCTCATAGTCAAGTGCCTAATTTGGCTAAGGACTAGGGATAAGAGATTCTCCATTTTTCGAGCAATTTCTTTGACTTTATCTACAATTGGGATATTAGAGTGCAACACGTTCTTAGCATCAAAATTCTTGGAAAGGAAAAAGAGCACGTCATTTGCGTGCTGTCGCCTTTTATCAAAGGCGACTAATGACGAGTTTTCTCAATAGCCTACGGAAAATTGCCATGTTGTAAAATGGGCAATCTTTCCGAATTTTCATTTTCGAAATGCAATTTCTTTCAGTCCAGTTGACAAATGTTAATGTTCCATTTTTTAATTATCTATAGACGGGTCAATGACCCATAATAGGGCTTGATAAGATCGGCAGTAAAGTTAAGCGACCCTTCAAGCGTCATTACGAAAACGCTGCAAATCTTTTCCTTTGTCATTTGCGAATGATTTTTCTGCTTGTTCACAAAAAACTTTCTGCCCAACGCGAATTATATTTGTCAGCTTTAAAGTTCTGAAGTATTCATTTTCTAAGCAAAATTTAGTCTATATTAACACCTTGATGATGGATAACGGGGTTTTGTACACGCGAGTAGAGCTCGGGCTGTGTTCTTAAAATTTATCTTAGTCGACTCCTTTCCCATATGCATTCATATTTATTTCATTTTTGTTTGTTTTCATTCGAATATGTACATGACAAGCTACCGTAGGGATTATGCGAATTAAGTAACACTTAAGATTAAGAGTTTATATTGCGCCATAATAATTAACGATTAAAGAAAATGAACAGGGTTATAAAACTACAAAAATCATCGTCATCATCATTAGCAACAACAACAACAACAACAACAGTAGAAGTCCAATACATCTTTCTTTGTACAGGTGTTTTTAAAATTCTGTTTTTATGTTGTGAGTACATAAATTTAAATGTAAGTAGCTAACCTGTCACGCTGTTCCAGATCGCTTTCAACGAAATTAGCGAAATTCTTTGTCTTGTGCTGAGCATCGAACACTGTCTCTACGCAGACGATGTATACATTTTTACAAAAGAAAAAGATAACACAAAGGCAATCAATATCCTCGAGTCTATTGGAAGAGA
>KK499872.1:470162-564816 GCA_000688715.1 Glossina pallidipes | reverse complement strand
TTTATTAAAACTACTAGGCTCAATATCTAATGTAATTTTATAAATTAGAGCCGATAGCCTGTGTTGCTAGTGCTCAATGTCTTTTTGTTTAGTCTAAGAATTTTTTTCATTAGTCTAAAATTATAATAATAATAATAATAATAATAATAAGATTGCAAAGCATTTTATACGCCTTATAAATGTTTGGTGTTATACAAACCGTGCTAGTTGCGTCGAACTGAAATAGAAAACCGTGGTAGTTGCGTCGAACTGAAATAGAAAACCGTGATAGTTGCGTCGAACTGAAATATAAATGAGAATTGAGAAACACCGCCTGTGGAATATATAGAAAATAAACCGTGGTAGTTGCGTCGAACTGAAATCGAAGTGAGAAACACCACCTATGGCATATATAGAAAAAAAAAATGTAGGTGCAGAGGCCGTTTTTTGTGGGGTGTAAACGTCTACAATATGCATCATCAAGGTGGGGGACTTTTAGGTTGGTATGATCGACCTTACATGAGTAACGACATCTTAGGAGATTCTGGGATATCTCCAGGTGCCACTGTTGATGCTAACGTGGACCCAAACTATCGCCCATGCCCTTCGCGCCAGCTTCATATAAGCTATTGAAAACCTCGCATCGCATGAATTTTCGAGCACTTTCAGTGTAGCACTTTATTTTGAAAAGGCCTAATACGAAGAACTATATCAGGCGATATAGTTGGTGGGGGTGGGCTGTATCTCACCATAGGGTTTTTACCCTATGGTTATAATTTGGTTATAATGATCATCAAAACATTTCCTTTCGTTTAAAATGTTGGTCGTTTAATTTTTTATTTGATTTCGAATAACTCGACAAATCTTGAAAGGAAAGACAAAATCAGTTCCTGTTACGAAACGAAATTAAATTTTTTATTTCCATTTTTCACATGTCAATTCAATTCAATCTTTAAATGTATTTACATGCTTTTGCCTATAGTTTGATATATTGAAAATTATGTTTTTAGTTCCCGTTTTACCCACCACATAAGGAAGCTTCAGAGATCTTATAAAGTACAAACATTTTTGAACTGGGCGAAATTCGAATTGATTAAGCCATGTCTGTCCGTCTGCGCGATGTGTGTTGTTGACATTCCCCTGGACGCAAAAATGAAGAATTCGTCTTCACATTTTGTAGAAACATTGAAAGTTTTTGCTTGCAGGTTAGTATTGAAAATGGCCAAATAGATCAGAGCACAAGCCCGCAGTGAAGTGTAAGCTGAACACAACTCCGTTTCTCTAAAGAACAATTTGCGGCTTTTTGCTCATTACTTGTAAATTATAAAAGATGGGAGCCTCAAATTTTCCACATATATTTTACGAAAAATTCTGCAATTTATGGAAATCGGCCATGCCCACACCAAGTCACACTTTTTGATATTTTTTGCTTATTAAACGTAAAGTAAACAAGACAGAATTTTTAAAACTATTTTGTACATTCCTCAAACGAAGACATATTATATGCCTAAAAATGCGTTAATTCTGAAGTAAACGACTTGCTGGATTAAGTGTTTGTTAATAATGCCAGCGATGTGGATATCAAATAAAAGAACTTGGGGAGTAGAAGGCGACCAGGGAGATGTGTTATTTCTAAATTAATTATAGTGGCAAGCCGACATTGGTTCGCTGAGTTTCAGATCCGCAATAGGGTTAACAGATTTCTCTTATATCACCCTATTCGACGCTTTACTCGCCTAAACCTACTTTGACAGCCTTCTCAATGTAACGATTTCCAGTTTGTGTGGGAGTCTATTTATATTAACACCGGATATATGTATCTCTATTACCGAACGACAATTTATTGTTCTCTCGGCTCTACTTAGAGACTCCAAAATTGCTCATAAACGGAAATTAGTCTGCCTCATGCCTAAATGTGTACATTTCTCTCGGTGCTGGCTGTTAGCAATTATTCCCGCCGATCACATTCAGGGTGATGACGTGATGACTTGGGAACTCCATCAGTTTCATTATATTATATTTACGTTTCTATTTTAGTATCATTACGCTCGCGTTCTCACATGAATAAATAGAACTCAGCAAAAAAAATATTTTCAAACGATTTGAAAAATTTTTCAAGATTGTTTATGACATATATTAAGGTAAGAAGGGTATCATTATTTGTACGTAAGGGTTTATTATGAACGCAAAAGTTGATAATCCCTCATGTGGCCATGATTTATAGTTTACTGCTTCCTAATATCAAACTTTTTGCAATCGATAAGACCTTGATTATGTTGTTATGTTAAGTTTATTTTCGAAAAAAAGAATAAATCTTAGTGAGAGATTTCAATAACATGAAGTAAGTAAGAACATCATAATTGGGCAATGTCGGCTATTAAACACCTTATACCACTTCGCCTAATACAGTGATTCGTTGGTTGGGTTATAAAAAAGGCACACTTTTCATGAAAGCTCTCTTATTGGAAGAATCCTTATATGCGTTGGTATCCAAAAAATAGACCTACCGAGTAATAATTTGATAACAAATTTACATGGATAAAGACACGTCTATCGTTTTTGCGTGCCTCATACATCCACACAAACATAATGTAAAAAGGACGCATAAACCTGCCTTAGATAGTAAATACCAACTTCATTTCGTGTAAGCCAATTTGTCGAAGGATTATAAGTACAACACATACAAGAGTATATATAGATAGGTTGAATGACAGGCCTATGGGTAATTTGGTTTTCTCGAATTTTTTTGACGCCAGAATGATGACAGGTTTCTTTTTCTAAAATGCGATTGGTCTAAGCCCCTAGAAAACCAAGCTGATTATTTCTGTTTTTACGTCCTCAGTGTTTATAAGTTGCTTTTTTTCTAGTTTCATTCCGCAAATTTATAATCTTGCTTTTTTCCAATGTTACTCTTCAAATTCCGCAACAAATAATAGGCATAGGATGCCAGATAACACGAGTAGATCATATATTTAGTGATTAGGGTTGAGTGATCCCTTCTTTGGTTGATGAGTTGTTCAGTTGCCTGTGTGCAAAGTGGACCTTAGTTTGGATTTTAACCACAATCTCAGCACGGACAACATCATGGAGCATTTCTTAATGGTTTTACTCGATTTGACGGAACCAATATGCACGATTCCGTCTTTATTCCAAAACATTCTGTTCGTAATCCTCTGGAATGACGTTTGCTAATCTTGGCGACGCACAGACAAGAATGACAAGCAAGCAAAAATAGTAACTTCTCCTATTTAAGATTAGAGAACAATATATCCAAGTTCTTGTATTTTTAAAAACAAAAATAGGCCCTAATTTCAGTTTTTACTCAGGCGGCAAGGAGAAGCCTTCGGTCCAAGGCGGTTGGTAGTAGTATTGGTCAACTTCAATTGAGACTCACCAACTCTTTTCTTCGTTTGCTAATCAGACAACGATTTGCCATGATTCGGTTTTACGCAAGGCAAGACGCTAACTTGTAAGCTACGGCATAGAAATACCCAAAGTTTCCAAATTTTTTGCACGGCGAGCACTGTGCACGGATTTGACATTGAATTTATGTTCTTCATGTATATAGAGATTGTTTCGCGCATACCTATGTGAGTCTTATGGGCTTTCGTCCGCTGAAATTTTTTTCGCAAGAGTAAAATTTGATTCTTTTCCCTTTTTTTAAATTATGGCCTAAAAATTTTTGAAATGAAAAGGTAATTTTTCCTTGCTAAAATGTTCACAATGTTCGACGATCGGTTGAACCAGACAAATGGGTCCCCGATTTTCAGTCCATACACCTGCCTACACGATCCCGCGAAATCGTCTAGCAATTTATTTCGAAAATACGAGCGAAATGTAGATGTTACAAAGAATCAAACTTGGACAAATGGGGAATAACGGCAGGTAGATTGATGGGCCGTGGTAAAGGAGATAAAGGTTTTATAGAGAATGAGAACTTTGCACATTTTTCAAAAAGATACCAGCTATTATCTATTTAAAATCCAATCGTCGTTAAGTCTAATTAACCTTCAAGCACATCCTCTATAATTATAATTAGCGACTTCAAGTTCATCACTGTTTTCTTTATTTTGCAAATATACCTTAACAATAATGAAAGTAATATTTGGCTGGGGCCGAATCTCGCATACCCGCCGCCTTTAAAATTTTTAGCGTCCCCTATTTTTATTTATGGTTATAAAAAAGTAAATGGGATAAAATTTATTTTTTAATGCCCTAAAAAATATTGTTAAGAAAAAATTAACCCAGCAGGTCGTGTGGTCCACCATATTTAGTTTAGAATGAACGCATTTTTAGCACATAATATACCTTCATTTGGTGAGTGTGCAAAATGATTTTAAGCATTTTGTCTCGTGTACTTTATGATTAGTAAGCACTAAAACCGCAAAAAAGTGAAAAAGAAAATTCAATCACCTGTAACTTTGTGTGGGAATAACCGATTTGTTCCGTTTTTGCACATAAGTGGCACAGTTTTCTGTAAAGCGAATGTAGAAAATTTCAGCCTTTTATGTTTCATAATTTGTAAGTAAACAGCAACAATTCACACTTGTTTGATTAGAGAAACGGAGTCGCGTTCACTTTGCGCTTTGATGCGGACGTGTCATTCGACCATTCGGCCCATTTTCAATGCTGGTCTGCGTCAGGAACTTCCAGTATTTCTACCACATTTGAAGTCGACGGCTTTATTTTTGCGGCGAACAGAGTATCAACAACGCTCATCACCCAGACGGACAGGCATTAATTTGGCTAGGAATGCATACACTTTATATGGTCTCTGAAGCTCCCTTTTGGGTGCTGTACACATTATGACAAAATAAGTATAGCCTCATGCTTCGGTGGTGGGTATAAAAATAAATGGGAATGACGCCCGTCTGCACAAATTTTGTGCAGAATCGAAGACGTTGAAAGTGGTCTACTATTAACTTTTCTATCAGCAACACAGTACATAAATCGCGTAAAAATCAGAGTGTTCCTCTGAGAAGAGTTTTTAATCTCACCATTGTGAACGATTCCGTTTCACTGTAGCATGAAAAAAGCCGAACATTTTATTTGAGGACTTGTCAGGATCTTCGAAGATTTCTGCACAAATCAAATGCTTTGAAATGAAAATCATTTTCCAGGAAATCACGGAAACGTTAATGATTACCGATTGTGTCTGAATGTCACGTATGACGAGACAAATAGATTTACCATCATGCGCACCTGAAATGATTAAAAAGCAATTCTATCTCAATTGCTGCAAATCGTTTTTCTGGTATATCTTCTTGTCTGTATTTGTCTGACTTGGCATATCTGTGAAAAGCTTGGTCCTAAACCATTATTCATTACCTTTGGAAGATGAAGATGTAAGCCATTAATCAAACATACTTATCGTGAATACATTTCTCCTCCTGGCAGTAACAATTGGACTACTGTTTGCTTTACTTATCTTTTTAAGTCTTTTTGTTCTCTAAGTTTGATATGAAGATTTGCTTCCACAATAAAGGAAACAACAAAGAGACAAACTACTAATAATTGAAAGAAGGCATTCTATTTTTATCCGTTACGTGCGGTGGATTACGGAGAATCTACGCTTTATCATATTTCTATTAAAATTATTAGGAAATAAAATTCTTACGCCTTTCTACTGTCTTCGCGTATTTCAGAAATTTTTATGCGAAAGATTACAAAATGCAAACAATTTTTATTGCGAAAATTGTGCAAATATTAATTTATTGTTTTACAGCTAATAGTGTCTTGATATTATCATTATCCTTGTAAAAATTTTTTTTTTTTTTATTGTTTTCAAATTAAGCTCTGTACACAATGAAAATGTTGTTCGCTTTTTTACTTAATGAACGAACAAGAGCAATTGTTCTATGGTATTTTAATTCTTTATTAATAGCTTCTCATGAGGTTGTTTTAGGTAAAACAGGATAATAGGTTTACGTATACATTTAGTTAAATGTATGGGACGCTTTTCTTCTGTCTACGTGCTTGGTGTTTGAATTTTCAGAAACGCAAAATTTGGGAAAAAATCATCCAGAGAAAATTTTTACATATATTTCTAGATGGAATGTGTTCTCGACAATGTCTGTCGGAAACCACTATTTGCTTCCGCGAACGTGCTTTGTGGTAAGCTGTAAGTAGTCAGGCGAAATATACATTTGTATCAATTCAAGGGTCGTGTTATTTATTGGTAGATTCTGTCGGGATTGAAAAGAATTATTTGTGGATCGGTCGCCTTGGGTTTCTTTGAATCGAGCGGCAATTCATCCACATGTCAATATACACCCCGCTTTTTTTAAATATAATGACGTTTAACACCAGATCTGTTTATCTGTATAAGCAAAAGTGCAATTCATTACCTAAGAGATGATTGAGAACTAATTTCAGAAAGAGCATTCCACACATACGCAATGTTGTCGCGATGTGAACTTTTCGTGAAGGTGAGACAGAAGTGAGAGAAGGGATAGGGATAGGGACGTGGTCGCGGATGTATACACAATCGGTAAGTGTTGTGTCTATTTCGATTGAAGACTTCCAACGAACTGATTTGAGCCCAAAAAAGGCTGACTTGGTTTCCTTTTCCCTGCTCATGTGGACGGGTATGTATGAATAAGCCTACCGTTGCGCAATTCAAACCCCGCACTTAAATGTACATCGACAGGAAATATAAATGATGTAAGATTCTTCGTATCTCAACACAAGCTATGGGTAACAAAAATTCGGCACAAACTAAAAGTCACTGTTGTTTTTCCGATATATTTTTTTATTAATATTTAAAATATTTTAATCGATTTCTAATGGGTTTACTTTGGTAAACATTTTCAACACGTTCGACGAGATAGTTTAATAAAAAAAAAAATAAATAAATATATGTATATGTGTATATTTACGTTGTAGTTATTACCGCTCCAGGGGAAACAACATAAAATCAATAATTGCATTATAAAGCGGTATACAGTGTTTGTGTTTTTTTACGAACTATATATTTTTTGCATTTGCTTTTTATTTGAAGTTATTTTATTTTATTATGTTCACCGCAAGAAATTTATTAGATTTGCCCAATGCATGTAAAGCATAATAATTCGCATCAATGATCTCAGTAATTATGTTTTTATAAATTTCAAAAACACGCTATTTTTTGTTTATCAATTTTAAGGAGTAATACTATCATGTAAGCTCGAAATCATGAGCTACTCTCGGTACTTTATGTACGAAATATTATTCTTGAGATTACTTGAAATTTTGATTGTTGTAATAATGACTTAAGAAAAAAATGATGGCTCACAAGTTCAGAAGAAGAGAAAGAGAAAGAGAAAGAGAGAGAGTCCAACCAGGTACCTTCTCGTACATCACAATTGGTATTTCGACAGTCAGCACACGGGACTATATCCTCATACGAGGTTGGTGATTTCACCACGGAACTCTGTTCTTACATACTGTAAGTTAAATAACAAAATAGATTTGCATTAACAGGTCATAGTTTATTCTATTTAATTTTATCCATTCGTGTTCATGGAGCCTATGTAAATTCAAATACTTACATTATTAAAAACCCAGATATTCATATAGTCCACATCAGTACAGTCGTTCCGTAGTATTTTAATATGTACCCTTTTCTTTAAACTGACCTCAATTTACAGCTGTCGATGTCGAGAAAACTCGATAAGTTTAACGCTTGGGTTGGCAGCTGTTGATTATTGTGTTACTGTAGGAGTAAGTAGAGACTTTACTGTTGTCAGTTAAGTATGCGTTTTTCTTATAATCGAAAGAAAAACATTTCCGTCGCAAAATTGTTGTCGAGTTATATATTCAAAGGAAAACTAAAGCGAAATTTTATTACGAAAGGAACATATGTGACACAAATAATGGATATAACCCACGTAGTCTTGCTAAAAACGAAAGTTGCTGTCAAAAAGAAATGAATGCAGGAATAACAGGAGAAAACTAAGTGAAGAATACCAAGTCATGTTAAGATGTGCGCAGCGGTGACAGTCCATTGAAGAAAAAATTCAGCCATTGCAAGGCAAACGTATAATCCAATGTCAAATGTCAGGAACAAAAACAAAAGTAGCAATTTTTATCCCACAGACACTCCACAGATGATTACACTAAAGACACACGTCCTAAAAGCCTTACGAGATCAAACAGAGGCATGAAGCTTACTTATCGGATGGGCTGGTCTTATGTACTGAGCCACTCTATACTCTGGCCTACCTGTTGTCTCCTTCGCTTCATGATTTTGTGTGGGAGACCGCGAAATTGGATCCGATGATCCCTGTAACCTACTTTGCTGTCATAAAAAATTAATAAATAAATAAATGACTCACTGAACTTTTTTATTCGCCCGTAACGCATTGGATTCTCATGGTTTATTAACAAGATTTTTCACAATTTACATTTATTTGCAATTTGGCAACTCTGTGCGCGCGCTGCGGTCGTATCTTTTACAGAGTGTGTAGAAATTTTACAATTCTTTTTTATTTTTATTCTTTATGCGGTTCTAATTATAAGAGTGTTTAAGTTTATTGAAATATATTGAACTTTACTTGTAATTTATATCTATCGCATTGTTCTGTGTGTTGACATCATTTTGGATTTTGCGATCAGCACTTTGGGCTCTCGTCAAAAAGTGTTTTTTTTTGTTTTTTGGTTGTTATTGCTTCCAAACGCCTGCCTTGGTTTGCGGCGTTTACAGTATTCTTCTTGAATTTATTACCATTGGGGCGAAAATTTCCAATAAATGAGTAACTTGCTCCTATATGCCCTCAAATTCGGATATCTCTATTTGTAAGAAACATGTTGCTCTCATTTGTGGCGTGGCCGAAAAGTCAACATACTGAAATAGTAATAGAGTTGGGGATTTCAATTTGACACAAGTCGCTTGGTGTTATAGTGGTAATTTTGGCTGTATTGTCCACACCCCAACATCTGATAAAGCTATTGTGTTTTTGAATGGATTATTTAATCGTAATTTACTTCAATACGACGATGCTTCTAACTGTAATGGCCGACTACTCGATCTTTGCTTTTCGAATTTCCCAGAGAAAGCTGTAAACCGCTTTCCATCTTTTAGTTTAACTGAGGGCCCACATTATCCAGCAATTTGCATTTTGTTTCATTATAGGCATAACGGTTCGCTGAATCACTCTAATTTGTCAAATTTCACTTCCTCAAATAAACATTACGATTGTAATAAAACCAATATTTTGCGGATGAGATAGATTTACTGTCTCACACTATAAGGAATTTCTTTTGAAGTTAGGTATTCGCTAAGCGGATGGCTTCGAGAATCGCAAGATATTCAGGCGAAAATATAGTGCTACATGGGTGATTTGAGAAGTAAGCCTTTATATTAATATTTGGAAACCAAAAACCGCTGTCTACAACATCGGTGTTCGATCTATGAGTAAAGATAAGTAAAAAATGTTTCCATTTGATATTGACCAAGTTCGAGTAGCACTTCTGCCAGAGTAAATGTGGATTTTCTCACTGGTAAGAACTTAATTAGTGGCCGAATATATTGATATTGATCGGGAAAAGATAGAATTTTATTAGACGAAAAATTGGCTGGTCAACGAAAACTTTCTTGCAGAGGCATTTTTGCCATCAGTTCCAAATTTAGTGTGTGGGTAGATTTCATGCCATCAAGAGAACGAATGCATTTCCATTCAATTCCGCTTAGTTTCAGGAGGTGCGTATTTGAAATATCCAATAAGAACGTATCTTAATTTTGGCCTGACTAATCCGAGATACCGTTTAATCGTACAAGAAAGGTTGGAGACCCAAGAAATACCACAAATAGATTTCCTTACGTCAATGAGTTGAAAACATTGTTTGAAAATATTATCAATATGAGAGAAAATTTCGGGTGTAGCACGAAGCCTAAAAAGTCGAACGTTTTAACAAACGGAATAGAAGAATCATAAATGAGAGGAGAAGTGACCGTATTAGCTGAAAGTGTGAGTTGGAGTGACTTAAGACAAGAGCAAATAGCGTCGAGAGCAGATTCCAAAGGAGGTCTATACTAAGAATGACAAGATCGTCAACTCAGCCTTAAATTGAGATGTTCTCAGGAAGTGAATTGAATATTTTGTTAATTTATAAATTAAAACAAAGACGACTCAATGCCCCCCTGAGGGGCATCTGTGAAAGATTTCCTTTGTACAACAACATTGTTGTTAATTAACATGTTATTATAGAGAAAAATATCTTATAGTAAATTGGAGAATTCAGTAGGGAGTTTCAAAGAGAGTAGAAGATGTTAATATTGACAGATTCAAACGCTGAAGTTACGTTCAGAAGTACGCAATGAGAAACTGATTCTGGGCTGAAAGCCGAGTTGATTGCTGATCACAAAGTGGCAATGTTGTCTTGGACAGATTTGGAACATCCAAAATAAAATTGAAAGTTGCTGAGGATACTAAGATTCGAGATACTATTCTATTCTAAACGCGAATATGAAACTTTCTCGAAAATTACTAAGGGAGTACATCTGTAGGAATTACGATTAATTGACGAGCTATTTTTTTTTCTGTTAAAGTGAAGATTTGGAAGTGGTACCAGAAAGAGGGTATACAATCGGTAATAAGAATGTTGTTAAACTCCTTTGGTAAAATTAATGTGTTTTCAATGTTCAACATCTTGAGACGAATACCATCTGAGCTCAGAGAATTATCTTTTGTTCTCATCAAGCGATACAGAGGGGATTATTGAACCAGAAGGTCCAGCGAGCTTGTCACAAAACTCGTTAAAGACCTGTGTGGGTATATAACAATGAGAGGAACTGATGCCTCTAAAAATTCTCACGGTACGCCAAAGATTAGAAACTGACTTGCCGCTATTGACATTTTCACAAAACTTTTTCCAGATTTTACGTTTTTCCAGCTTGAGAATATACCTGTATTCCTTTCTAACATCGGCCAAGCAATTGAAACTTTTACATTTATTTACAGCGAGCCTAAGTTTGGCAGCGACTCGATTACATACGTTGCTCCACCAAGGATTAGGAGGGTTTGATTTTGGAAAAGCCTTCCGGCTCAGAGCGTTACTGAAAGACTTTGAGAAACTATCGTAGGAACAAATAAACAAACCCGAAGAGTCATTGGCTTGATAGTATTGGAAATGTTATGGATAGCATTTTTAAGAAAGAGGACTTAATATACTTTGGAATACGGGCGTGCGAGTGGTTACGGTCAAAAGGATGCAAATGAAGACCAATTTCAAGTAAACGATGAGGACTACCTAAGATATCATTAAGGATCTTCCAGGCACTGCGAGAATTAATATTAGGTATACAGATCCAAAGATCTATGCAAGAAGAGACGGAACCAAAATGAGTAGGATCACCATTATTTAGTAAAACTAAACTGCTGCTTTCAAGAAAATCTTAAAGTCGTTTGCATCTTCCATTAGAAAAATGACTACTCCCACAGACATTATGAGCATTAAAATCACCACATATTAATGCGGTGACTACAGACATTATGAGCATTAAAATCAACACATATTAACGCGGACGTTTCAGATCTGAAAAAAAAATAAACTGTTAATTGCAGAATCAGAAACATTACAATTAGGTGAAACATAATAAATTGTGATCAAAAGCTGCCCAAAGGATGTGAATGATGCAGCTATAAGCTTCAATCGGCTGACAATTTGCAAGATTGGAAGCGCAAGAGAATGAAGGCTTATTTGACATAATTAACGCCACACCACCACCATGAGAAGAGTTGGAGATACGATCAAATCTTACCAGGTTGTAATTTTTAATAGAAAATGACTCATGAGGCTTAAGAAAAGTTTTAGAAAGACAAGCCACGAAGATATCATTGCAATAAATATATTGTTCAAGCTGTTTGGATTTGTTACGGACGCTACTACAATTGAGTTGAGCTAATTTCATTACTGACAAAGTGAGAACTAGAGTACGACCCAGAAGAGGGTCGTTGATTAAGAATGCTCTTATGAAGCTCGCAAGATAAACGCGTGGCAGAAGTAATAATAGAATTTGGCTTAAAGGAGGGCTCAATACCATACAATTTTTGAACAAATTTCAAGACCTGAAATAAATTGGCGATATCGGAAAAATCACGAGAAGAAAGATTGTCTGTAACGCGTTTCAGAGTGTCAGGAATAAGAGACTTTACATTAGAAGAAGAGGTGACGATCTCAGGATTTATCGTCTTTTTATTTGGAACCGAAACAGCTTGATTATCGATCGTGAAGTCGGTGGAGACAACTTAGGGAAACTCTCTAGAGAAATTAAAAAATTATTGTTTGGATGAACGTAAATACTTTGAGAGAAAGTGTAACTTTGAGGCTTCAGACGACCGACGATTTTTTTTTGAAGTTTGCAATTTTTTTATAAGAAAGACAGCTTTTCGAATCACCCTAGCCTCACCCTAGCACTTCATTCCTTGTTGATTTCTTTGCTCTTCTTTTCATTTATTCACACACCAATGATATCACAAATATACCGTCGCACATGGAACAAGGAAGAAACGTTTTTTAATTCGACATAAACCGACCCATGTAAACTCACACGATGACACTATCGAAAAAGAACGACTTCGATATTGACATCTGTAAACCTCTCTGGTCTCTGATCTCTGGTTAATGCCCTTACTTGTTAATTCCATTAAACTGAATAATAATTCATTTAGCAACAATTTCCATCGCTGCCCTTTCCGTAGTCAATGTTCTTGTTCACTATCTTGCACTTTACTTCATTTTTATTTAACTTCCTTCGCGATGTTAACTACAATCCTGTCCTTAATGTGCCCTTAAGCCTAGCGTAAATATACTCAAGCTGAAAAGAAGTTCACGATCTTTTAATGAAAAATTTGTTATTTTTCGAAGATTCGTTCACAATATATAAAACAGGGCAAAAAAAAATCTACGAGTTTTGAAAAATTGTATTATAAAAGTTCCGTCAAAGTTTAAACTTAATTGACTGAGAATGGAAGATGTCGGATTAAAGTTTTACAAACTGGTTTTTTAAGTGGTTTTGAGCAAGAAATCAACCTTTCTAGCCACATAAGTGTTTGTTAGGTGCCTGTACTGAATAGATTGTAACGAATCTTCTTATTCGGGGTATGCTCGGGGCTATCCAGGAAGTCCCTTTCCAAGAAAATGTATCAAAAAAATTCTTGGACCTTCGTATTTTTGTCGAATTTATGTTTACGAGGAATTTGATAGGTATTTTTTTATTATTTATCGTAATTATAATTAGGATTTATCGTACGCGATAAGTGATTTTCGCAGAAAGGAAGGAAAAAAACCAGCGTGGTGATTCGCGACTCGACTCTTGCTCGTAGTTCTTTTATTCGATATTATCTTGCGCGTTTCATACGTACAGAGTCCTGCGAGAAGTTTTGTAAAAATACGCGAGAGATGTTATGACAGCTTTCCTTTTATTTCCCCTAAGCGTTCGAAAAGTTATCGAAGAGAGTGGCCCCACCTGTTGCTTGGGGATGACGACTAAGCTAAACCTAGCATCTCCTATCCGTAAGTCAAGTACCGTTCTGTCGTTAACTGACTAAACTGAGCGTGCTATCCCATACCCGTAAAGTCTAGTAGTCCTATCTGATGTTCGGGGATGACGACTAGCTCAGCCTGCCATCCCCTATCCGTAAGTCAATATCCTTATCAGTAGACTCAAACACAAGGAAGTGTTTTGTCCGATATTTTTTATCTCCTTCGCTCTTTTATAGTCGCGATCGCCATCGCTGTTTAGCGACCAGCACTCATTATAGAGTCGGCTAGAGACTAGCACTCATTATAGAGTCTGCTAGAGACTAGCACTCATTATACGATGTATGTGTATCAATGCTTACTTATGAATGTATGCGTTGTAGAGATGCTATCTTATGCACGTACAAGTATACGTTCATCACTTATAACCAAAACATATCATCATTCTTGTAAGGAAATTAGAAGTAGGTAGCAAAAATAGATATATTACAATGTGTAGTCGTTAATCTCTATATAGCGAGAACAATTCCATATGCTAGCCTTAGCATATAATACTTCAGAAATGAAGGTAAGTAACAAAACATATAGATCATTATGTATATGACTATACCAGAAAAACTCAACGTACAATCATTACCATATTGACGGGACTATCAGTAAGCAAGTAAACGTTTAGACATATGATTTTGCGTGTGACAACAATAAGGCTATGTACCACTTATAGTTGAAATATATTAACATGTATATATATTTCTCTTTGTCCATTTCCTTATAAAAGAAGATGCGACATAAGGCTTTGGTTTCCTATAATTCCTATTACAATATTGTTGCAGCTCCTACATCTTCTAAAAATAGACAAAGGGGTTTATAAACTTTTTTCAAAACTTAGCAACCTTCTAATACAATAAGCCTAATAATCTTTTCATTACGCCTTTCATTGCCTTTGCTATGTTTAGTTAGTTTATTTACTAATTTTCTTTTTAAGTTTTATTACCAAATACCAATCTTAAGAACTCAAGCTCATTCGAAGACCAATTCACGTTCAGAATAGGTTCTTTTGGATTTGCAACACCAGTTATTCTTACATTAACCAGTGATAGCTAAGTGCACGAGTTTGGTGGAATAGGGTTCTGCTCATACTTCTCTAGGATTATAGTTAGCGTCCATTTTCCTTGCTTCTGAATATTGCTTACAAAAAACGATTTAGAATAATTTGGTACAACCTATTAGCGTGTACATGAAAAGATTAGAAGCACTTGCTAGGCTTTGATGGTGTTTGCGTTAATTGTCTTAGTAAGTAGGTCACCACTTCCTCCTTTGAACATGTTTTTGCTCTTCTTTCATTCGTATCTAAATAACTGTCGCATTAAGTTCTGCGATGATGTCGCGACATTTTCGGTGAAATTTCCTTATTAATACCTTCGCAAATCACTAATAGCAGTATTTGCGAGAGATTTTGGAAATTGCATTGTTTTCAATATAACGACTTTTCAAGGTAGGACGTTATATGGACAGTGGTTGACAATGAGACGTTCAGTAGCGTTTATTCTTGGGTCGAAGCATGTCGGTGTACCAAATGTAATCGAAATATCTCAAAAGTTGCGATCTGTAGCTTGAACACAAAAATACATTGGCAGATATCAAACGCATAAACAAGCTTAGCTCGGTATAATAAAAGGCGAGTCTGCCTTAAGCTCTCCTGGGTCCGCGAAAAACTTGATATATCAAAGCTGATGTAGGGTAGTAATAAGTTCACCACGAACGTTGGCTTTAAACATGTTATGGTGGCCCTTGGTAGGGAAAGGAATGACGTTGAAAACTGTGGTTGTTCGAATACGACACTTGCTTCAGAAAACATAGAAAAGTCGCAAAAAATGTGCAGAATCGTTTTAACAGATCATAAAGTGAAGTTGCGTGAGATAGTTGACACCTCTGCTCGAGGTGGCTACCACGTTTACTAGCTTTTCGTCAAAAGTGTGTGTTGATCACTCGGACTGAGGAAATTCATGAATCATGTGTTCATTACTACACTCTAGAGCAAAAATTGGTAGTCACCCGATTATACAGCAACCGACGATCGCAGTATAAAGAGTTTTAAAACAACTGTAACTTGTTAATGTTAATGGCGAAATAGCATGAAGTGTTGATGCATATTCTACGAAGGTGGCCATAAATTCATCATACCGGAGATTTATCGACCGAAGTTTTGAGCCACACATTCCTTTACGTTTTGGATATTTCATAATTCACGGATCCTTGCCATTCCCAATAGGAAGTGTAAATATCCGACTAAATTTCAAGTCTGTCAAGTTTCTGAAATACCAGATAAAGATCACACGGCCCTTTCCTCCCTAAAAAGATGCGACCTATTTATCATCATATTACGCAACATCTCTATTTTCCTCTCCATCTTCAAACACTTTTTTCCAGCTGCCAGGGTAGGCATTGGTTGCTGCAGCATTTATTCTAGTCACACTTATATTCAAACGGAAAATATGATTCGAAGAAAACTTATTCCAGAAAACTGTGTACAAAACCGCATCGGAAAAACCGTTTACGAAAGCAACGATGGTGTGCAGAAGTAATAAAAAATTTAAGGAAGTGTTTATACATTCAAGTTTCCAAAGGTAATGTTTTGTCAAATCACCAACAAAAGTAGGGTAGAGAGGTAAAACAGTTTATTGTCTCTCTCTGCAAAATAAAAATCGTTGCAACATATGGTTGTATTTAATAATTTTTGTTAAGAACATAACTTATGGTACAGGAGTTGTTAATGTTGTTCGTTGACGTTTGACGTTGAGGAGATTTTGGCGGGTTTTTCGTCAAATTTCCTTTCTTGTTTTTGAAAAGCGAAAAGAATGAAAATAAGAGGGGAGCACGGGGAAGAATGACGAGAAAGGAGATTTCAAGAAAAATGTTTTTATATATGGATAGGAATGATAAAAGAAAGAAAGATGGCATGATGTGAGGATAACGATGTACGAGCGTGGAGTAAAATAAAGTTTTAGAGTTTTTTGTGAAGCACACATCCTAAAAGAACTACAAATGAAAGAGGAATAAAATGTTTCATTGCGTGGCTGTTTGTATTTTTTCTTTTCGTGACTGTGAGCTGTGCATGTATCTATCATGCGAATAAAAGATAATAGAAGAAGAACCGTTATCCTGTCGCCTCGATTTAGCACAAAAATTTCAAGTAAAAAGGTGTTGGAAGCTAAGTTAACAGTATATTCAATTTGCATTATTTTCTTCTGTATTGTCATAGCACAAACAACGTTGACAACTAAACTCCTTTCGCTATGAGGATGAAAATTTTTATTAAACTTTTGATCTAAATTTATGATCGTTATTTTCAAAAGCAAAAAGGAACAAATTTATTACTCAGCGTAGAAGGTCACAAATCTTAATATACTTTAATGAAATTTCCCTCTTAATGTAAAGTAATTTTGGATTGGCTATAGAATACAAATGCGCTTAATAATTTTTGTAATAAATAAAAAAGAAAATTTTTTTTTTAGAATAACCGACTTCAATTATATGATAAAAAAATAAATTAAATAACAAGATTGTAATAATACACAAGTAAACAGACATACATAATCAGCTAAGAAACAGGAATTAAGAAAGGCAAAGAAAATGCACAAAATCTTTATTTTTCATAGTTTTTTGTGTTTGGAAACAATTAAATTCAATGGTTTTGATATAGACTGCATCCTGGTCGAATACAAATCACCCCCGATATGATTAAAGAATGTTTATTTTCGATGAGTTATCCTGATGATTGAATGCCATAAGAATATGATACTTTATTTCCTACATGTGTTTTTTGGTTCGATGCTCTTTATGGTGACTTATTATAAAGTAGGGAAAGTATTAAAGAAACATGTATCTGTGGCTACATATATTTATATTCATTATATTTGTATAGAAGCAATTTACCTCTATTTTATATTAAAAGTTTTTGTAAATAGATACATTTATTTACATGCAGACATATACATGTATAATTAGAAGTAAGTAAATTAATCCGTAATTATTACATATTTTAACATATTAAATTCTGACTAACTACTACTTCTACTAGCTAGCTCAGCTAAGGCACGCATGTCAGTGTCAACAGCCTCCGATCCGCACAAACCGGGACTGAATAGTGACCCAAATATTTTAAAATCCGTTATCGATCTTTTGATTAGTTGGACAGAGATGAAGGTTTCACAGACATCGCGTGCTACATCGTGTACCAAATTACGCATAAATTCAAAATCGATAGCATGCGAGAGATATCAAGCACGTAGCATTTTTATCCTATAATTGCACTTTATTAGTACGTCGCTTATACGCCATGATGCATTTACATTTGTGTTGCACGATTTATTAAGAATTTTGCAATAAATTGAGTTCAGCCAACTTGACATAAATAGATATTGGATTGGATCCACTTGCTTTACGTTGTTTTGTGAATGGATTGCAACAAGGATAAAACCGCGTAAAACAATAAATATATTAGTATTTACTCTGCACTAGCAAATAACTCTGAATGCATGCAATGTGCGTAATTCTGCTAGCAAATGTATACATCTATGTACATAAGGAATTATATGACGTTGAGTTATTTACTGCAATTCAAGATATCAAAATGAATCATTCGCAATAATGTATGCCTGCGTGTGCATATGTACATATATGGACGCACGTACATTGAATAACGAATTCACCAGCTTGTCTCTGTCGACGATAATCATGTAATAAGAATACGACTGATGCACAAAATAACATGTACATGTTTCATAGATGGCTTGAAAAATATATCTCTTTTCTTTAAGTTTCCTATTTGATGCAATATCACCTGAAAAGCAGTTTCATGTGAAAAACCATCAAAACTTACAAATGCTTAGAGAAATTTAATTTGAAAAGAAATGTAAAATTTGTTAATTGAGTGAAAGTTCCCTTTTCAATATATTTTGCTTTCAAATGTTTTTTTTTTTTTTAATATGGAAACTCTTTTCTTAACTTTAACTTGATGGCTTTTCAGTAAGTTTGCTATTTTCTGTGCTTATATATGATTGTATGTAAATGGATATTTTCAGGCAATTTAACTTAAAACGTATGCGAACATAAACATGCGGATACAAAACCCAACACTTGAGCTTATTTGCATTTGTTCGTGCTTTCTATAGTTGCTTATAATTGTCTATATATGTTAGAATGAAAGGTGCCCTTAAGCTATAATCACCATCATCAACCTTGTCATCATCACCACGTAGAGAGAAAAGGCAACAAGCACCTGAAAATGCCTCATGCCATCTGTATTTCCGGAATTTTTGTTTCTTGCCCTGTAACATCCCTCACTCAATCACGCATTTTTTGTACGTTTGAAAATGCGCCTAAATAGCAATGAAAAGAGTAAAACAAAACGGAATTTCATATATCAAGTCATGTTTTTATATGCAGACTATGCGGCATGAAAATATTTATTTAAAAATATTGAAAAAGGAAACATGTAAAGAGCTAGAGTCGTTATACGACGAATCTCGGGTACTCACTACTATAATAACAGTTAAAAAAGCGCGCAAAATTCTTTTCCGGTTAATAGTCAACAGTCTACTCGGGTTGCGCTCAAGTTTAACTTGGAAAAATTGCTATCGAATTTTGTATTGATATCTGCTTTGGGCTATAAGGTACAACATATTTATAGTTTGTTCGCTATGGGAGACGGACTGCTGCCTCATTTTCAAGCTTGACTTATTTTTGTGCAACCGTGATGTTTTTAACAACAAGCATCGCCAGCACAATTTTAAATTGATATCTAAAGATATTGACTTTGAATTGATGTATAGACTACAAGCTATAGTTCTTAGACCGTCGTGGGCATATTTGTGGCTCAATATCGAACTCGATCTGTTGCTTCGCAACTGTGAGTACTTGGAATGGTGTTGGAAAATCTTAATATCTCGAGTTTGATGCATAATATAGGTTATATATAGTATAACTCTCTTGTAGCTGTGTGCATATTTGCGAACTATTTTCAGAGTTGACTGAAAGTATATATGCTTTATAAAATGTGCATTTCTCGGTGTAATGAGGCCATATCTTCCTGTGGAACTTGTAAAAAGTAACAAGCAGAAACAACTTTAGTCGTCTAATAGCGGATGTTAAGTATTTTTAACTTGACTGTGTTTTTTTAGTAACATTTGATATCATAATTGTTTCGCATTTGCCTTACGTATTATGGAGAATTTCAGGTCACATTTTTCATTTTTGTCTGTTTATTAACTTTCTATATTCTAAGAGGTGTCTCTTAATGAAACAAAGATTGCCAACATGATTTTCCTTTTAATATTGGCCTAAGAAAATCATTGGTATATAGCCAGATAGGAAGTCAGATGAACGGTCATATTAAAATCTATATGCAGACACGCGTGTGTGTGCCCACATGAGCATACGGACGTATAAAAATGCTGTTAAGAGGAAACAAATGAACGATCCCTGTGCTGATCAAAAATACAGCAGCATTTACGAGCATTTGCTTCATGCATATCTCAAGACCCAAAATAAGGCGAGATGATTTCAATTCCGTGCTTGTAGATGATGTGACGTCGCCATATTTTCCTACGGTGGATCTGAAAACTACAGAAAGTCGTAAGAAGCTTTGCAATCAAGAGTTTTTCGTCGTCACTTACATAATTATCTGGCATTTAGTCTGCGTGTTGCACTGATTATAGAAATCGTCTGATTATAGGAGAGACCGTCACACCTATGACTACAAGAACCAATTTTCTTTCGTCATTTGCTTTCTACTTTTTACCTTAGTGGCGAATTTTTAAACTCTTTACAATTTTAAGCCGTACGCTTACCATTTTATTCTTTATAATGAGAGCAATGCAATTTCTTGCATATGAATCCACTCTATGCACCGAAATATTGAAAATGTTGTTGATTGTATCGTAGTCTCTTAAAATGATGTGTAAAGCAATCATCGGGCTGCTATAACCGTTAAAATAAAGTCAATATATTTCCATTGTATGTACCGACGAATGCGAAAAGTTTGCGGTTTAAATTGGTACACTACTACTACTACTAAGCTCTTTCATATGTATTCATAGGCTTGTAAATTTGTAATTTTTGCAAGCGTTTCAAGGATATTTTTAATAATTTGTAAATATCAAACACTACCATAAAGCACTGAAGGATTTTCTCTATATGTATATAATAAAAGTTAAAATTGTTTTTGCTGTTGTTATTTATTTTATGGTTTAATAATTAATTAAACGTTTAAATTATTTTAATTGAATTTTATTATCTTTGAGACTTCAATTGAATTAAATCTGTTGATATTTTCATTAAATAAAAATTATTTAAAAGTCATTAAATGCATCTAATGTACGAATGAAGACAAAAGAACAAAGAGATTTTGCTTATTAAAAATTTTATTTATACAATTAATTATTTGAATTTTTTAAAATTTATAAATTATTATTTTTGTATCATATGTGGGTTGACAAGTCATTTATATTGCAATCAACCATTACTGCTCTTCAAGCGATGCAACACATCCGTTCCTCCTTTTCTCGATATGTCGGCTTCTTTCTATTTATTCTGCAACCAAAGGTCCTGTTTTTCCTATTTCTCTTTATCAACTGAGATGTTAAATATGGTAACATGACCTTTTCGGGCTTCTTTTTTTCGTTGCCGACACATTAAAGTTAATGCACTTACTATTGGAAATATTTATACGCAATATGTAGATACATTTATATGATCATTGAAATCTATTGAACTGTAAATGATTACAATACTGTGTGTGTCTGTATACAGTAATTGGACAACGTTACGATTTGCAATGAAAGGAATAATATTTCTTTCTCTCAGCTTTATGAAGCATAGTTAGCCAATATTGCCGACATCTGTGTAAAAGAGTTAAAGGGTCTCTTTGCGCTATCGAAGTAGTTATAAAAGATAACATTTGAGTTCACTGAAAAGCCACCAGTTCGTGACTATATTGTTATTCAAAAAGAGCGATTTTTTTGGTAAGAATACTCGCGCATTAAAATCCTTTTCCCATATGTCGATCTTATCGTTGGGCATATCGCATGGTGTACATAACATAATTCGACGAATGATTTCCCATTTCGAGATCTATGATCCAAGTGCACCTTAGTTAGCGATAGTTATGAAGCTCGTTCTGTCACCCTAATCGCTGATTCTCCGTTACCGGATTACCTTTTCGACAAATCCTATGTAATTCAATTTCTCGATGACTACATGTACGCTATAGACAAATGAGGAACTATCATATCGTCCGATGGACTTCCCCGTTATGTTGGATCTTGGTTTGCTCGGTTTGCTCTCTCTCCCCCTCTCTATCCCGCCCTGTTGGCTTTTTCTGCTTTCCGCCCTTATCATGTTTTCTTTTACCTCCGCAGCTTAAGCTAGCCTTGTAATGCTCATGCCATTCTTATTACTATGCTTGTCATTGTTGGTTCATTCTTTGTTCATGCCTCCAATACGGTAGAGTTTACTTTACTCACATACGCAGTAAGCGTTTCATCGGTAAAGACATGACACTTGCTGATTGAGCATACAACCGCTAGAGTGCAGCAACTATTTAAAAAGACATATAGTGCAAGAATTGTTTCCGTATTCCTTGCTCTCTCCACACTTCTTTCTGACCGTCACCCTGTTACACCCTGAATGACGAACATCCCGTGAATGATTGATTATGTTTAAAGAATGAAATAAGTAAACGCATTGTAGTGGGACAAGGCTGACCATTAAATACCCTGCATCTCTTTACAGTTATCCACACATCGGTTTTTCAAGACAATGCGTTATATGAGAAATGGTCGAAAAAGCGGTTTTCAATACCATTCGTCCTTGAGCCAAAATACGTCAGTCTACCAAATTTCATCTTACTTCACCATCAAATTTTAACTACGGCTTGTAGGTATGAACGCAAGAAAATAAGACAAGCACGCCGACAGGCAAGGATAAATCGGTACATAAGAGTGTAATAAAAGGTGGCTCCTGATATTATATTTTGCAGATCAATACGATCAAGCTGAAAGGTTTATTTACGGCCACTAACAGCAGACGATCCAAAGAAACCGCATACTATGTGTATGCCCCCCAAATAACGATCTGTCAAGAGCCTTCAATCATTTATATGAATTCACATACAATACCTGAACAACGTCGAGGACGTATTCCATGTTGATGCTAGTAATTCATTCATTAAGAAATGCGAACCAATATCGTACCTTCATGCTTTAAGTCTCCCTACATTCTAAGAAATTAGCTTTAAAACGAATGGAGTGATCGAGCATTTCTGCGCTGCCTGCTGCTTGATCTGATATTTTTCAAAAGGCCGTAAATGTTATGTGCGAAGATAATCTTGATTGGCCAATAAGTCAATAAGCCGGTACAATTTGCTTAATACATTTTATGTTACCTTAGTTGCTGGGTATTCGAGAATCGCTCGATAGCTAACCAATTCACTCATTCATTTACTTTTTATTTATTAATCGGATCTGATGCTTAATTGTTAAATCTCCTTTACCTGCTTTTCAAGGAAACATAACTATGAACTCTTTCTTGTAGATACGCTATGCAAGGGGAGTTAAATTGTATGAGATGAAAACATCATATATTTTATAGCAAACATATCAAGTTAACTAAAGGAAATAAAGAACGTAGAAATATTAAATGCACTCATATAGAATTCCATAATAAAAGAAACACAACAGAGAACGAGTGTATGTGAAAATTATATTACTTTCATTTAATTTCAATTTCAGCAAGTTTTCTTCTTTTTTGCATATGATATATTTTTCTTATCTGGTTTAACCTTATGTCTGACGCTTGCTTAAAATTTCATGTTCGTCGAAGCGATTCTTGCTTGCATTCAACAGTCAAATTATTATTATTATTATTTTTTTTTTTTATGTTAAAAAAACTTGTGTCTATGAATAGCTCAACGACGTTGTTGACGTACACAAATGTTTCATATCGCTAAGGCAGTATTCATTCATTATAGTATAAGCCTATCACGTTTTACGAGTTTTTATCGATTTACCACAAATTCAATGTCAGAAGAATTTCGTATAACTTTGGTAAGTTTTTCGCGCTAAACAATACCTAAAGACAATACGAATTATTTATACTCTTTTAATTATTAAGAAAACATTATGTTTTCTATTATTTAAAATTATGCAGAATTTGTTTAAAGTTTCTTAGAAAAAGCATAGCATGATATTTTATAATTTTACCATAAAAATACAGATATATATACAGATATATATATTTTTATACGAAATTTTCAACATTTTCTTGCGAACAATTTTGGAAAAAAGTTTGCTCTACGAAATTGCTAATGAAGTTTTATTAAAAGCAGTTTTTAAACTTTTTGAATACATTTTGTAGCGCTGAACGTGTGGATACTTTGTATACCTATCAAAATGACGGAGTCATATATTATAACATTTAGTGTAATTTCCATTGCGAATTTTGCGTTTTTTTTTCAATTAGCTTATCGGACCGGTTTGAATAGAAAAGACTTTGTATTCATAGTTATTTGAACATCGAGCTTCGAATGAAAATAAAGGTAATTAAGGTTCATATCGTCAGGAACTAGTCATATTACAGAACTAGGTAACGGCCTCTTGGGATATCTTATGGGTGGTGTGAAAATATTAATATTAATATTAAATAAATAGCAATTATCCTCATACTCTAATCTTTTCTTCTAAGGAGGAAGGCACTATAAGAGCCTACAAACAAAGCGTTTTTTTTTTCAAGCGGCCCCACTGGAGCCATTCTCGCAAGTTCATGATGCTTATTTAAACAAAAGAAGGAAAAACAAGCATGTAATTTAAACTCCTATAGCTAATGCAATATGTAGGGGCCTTTAAAAATATTGATTTTTGCATGCCGAGTGGTTAAATGAAAAATTTCAGTTTTCGATCAAAAAAACACAATCTTTTGTTAACAAATAATACTTCAATTAACTCACACACACTCCTACAGAATGCTATTCCGGCATTCGAGTCGTGGCCAATTTTCAAAAATCGCGTAGTAAGAAAAACGCATTTAAAGTTGTTGAATGTCTTAAGGAAATGTTTTTTTATTATAATAAAGATTTTATTATTTTTTCCATTGATTCCTTTGCGAGAAAACGAAAGTTTTGCTACACCTGTCAGAAACAGAGGCGCCAGTGTTACACCTCACTTGTTGTGAAATGACATGAAGAATGACAAGTGGAATTCATAGTTAAATTTAAAGAAGCAATGATGCTTCTTGAATCGCCTACACTTTCGTATTTACCCAACTGCATATGAGATAATGCTCCGCTACAGAAGTATCATCTAAAGACACCTTTTAGGGGCGTTAAAGAAGTTAGAAATTAACAGGTAAGACGTTACTAGGCTGGAACTTCTCAACAGGGACTCATTTGAAACAGTCGGTACTGTTGCGGCCGTTCGGGAAATGGCTGCAAACTTAAAGGAAAAAGCTTCGTTTATGTAATAAACTTTTCTCCATATCGTAGGAGGTTCGTCTCAAATCATATATTAAGCCAATAAAAAAAAAATCTGAAAAATTTGCGTTGACTTCACGGCTTGTGTAGTAATAATAATCGAAATCCGATAAAAAATTTTCACTGAAATTTGTTGAAGCGTCTAACGAGCATAATACTTCGAGTTCTTAGTAAACGGTAAGTCTAATCAATATTATATGGACAACAATTAACAAAATTTATGATATTGAAAAGCAAATAATTTATATCTTAGCTATAAGTGCCTGCTAAACAGTCTGTCTGTCAGTTAACCGAAAGTTTACATTAAGATACTGAAAACTGCCCTAAAGGTAAGTTGATATAAATGGCGAGAAAAAAACGAATTAGATTTGCCGCGTCATCTTCGGATCCACGTACATGGACGTTTAAACACGGAAAGCTACATGCTCATGCCTCTTAAGTGGCTTAGACAAAAGAAATCTTGTCCATATAAATATTAAAATGAAAGAATAAGGAGGTAAATGCATACTAAGGTGACAACACGGTTAGTCCTCTTACGTTACTTAAAACTTAGTTCTATTGATGTGAAAAATGCAGATTGTAAGGTTAAATTTCTCGATCCGAGGGAGCGATAAGGCTAAAGAAAAGTTTTTACATGGACGAAAATGAATGAATATTAGGCGAGGTGATGTAGGGTGTGACCGAATGCAAGTTTTCTGATTTAAATTAAAACTGCAAACGGCAGGAATTCGTGAGAAAATCTGAGTTCACTCACGACGTTCAGTGGAAGAAGTCGTTCATGTGTAAATAATTTTTGTAAGTCGCTTTTTCTAACTTTGTAAAAAATTGCAAAGGCATTAAAGATATTTGACGTGCACATTCCTTGGAATCGAGATCACCCCTTGTGATAGTTAGGGACGAGTTGCGTGAAAATATTGAAAAAAATAAATCGTAGTGAAGTAACTTTTGGTGATATTATCACTAGAAATGTTGTGTTAAAGCTAAGAATAGGTAATTTTGGCCAGTTAGGCACTTTGTGTTTAACGTTAATAGGTACCAGAAGAACTGAATACATTATTTTATTTACTTTACGTTGGTAATGCCCGGTAATAAAAATAGTTTTTATTTATTTCTATAAAAGCTAGAAAATCGTTTTAAACGGAGTCGTTTTAAAGGAAAAACTAAGAGACAATGACATCGATAGTGCGTTGAACATACAGGTAAATTAATATCATTAAATGGATTCCAATTCACGGGTCGGATTTCTGCAGTCTATTGACTAGCACTATAAAATCAATGTAAATGTAATGTGAAATGAAAGCGCAGCTTATTCTACAGTTACACTAAAGGAATTAAGAAAGGTGTGAATGTAACCGTAGTACCAAATACATAAGACTATTGCTACCCATTTTGTGAATAGTAAATAATGAGCAGGTTTTTATACTTTCCCTCGCGATAATAACCACAAAGAATAAAACATCACAATTTTTGAGATGAAAGGAGGAAATCAAAAAGACCCCACACGGACAGATCGTAGTAGCTAAATCAATTAGGGGACTTACTTTGATCGTACATAGATATGAGATATGGTGCTGATGAGCACTTCTATGACTTTGAAGCGCTGTGTCTCAGAAATATTCGCTTATAAGGTAAGCCTTAAGTACCTGTTAAATATCGGAAATAACCTGGCGTGACGTTAATACATAATACGTCTGTCCGCAAAGGCGGTCTATCCTCGCGTTCGTGGCTTTTCTCTTTTTTTTTTTTTTTTGTAATTATGCGCTATACAAACACATGAAGAAGTAAACCACGCGTTATGATTGAAAAAGGAATAAGAAAAAGTTTATTGTTAGTACAAATAGTTGAAGCTATATATATGTAGTTGGAAGCAATTTGCAGTATAAAAATAAGCAATGACACTTTAGTAGGTCACGTCCCGCTATCAAATACGCCATTTCGTAAAGATATTAATATAAGGGCTTTTCAAACTAAGGCGTTATATGGTTCAAAAAGTATAAAAGTCATCTGCAGCGTTCGTCCTTAGGCCAAAAGACATTGACGTACCAAATCTCATCAAAACATCTTAAAAATTGCCATCTGTACGTAGGAATACAAATCGGATAGACGGACACCCAAGCTTAAATCGATTCAGAAAGGGATTCTGAATCACCAAACTCATCAGCACAAACAATAATGTACCCTCGCACTACTAGTGGCGGGCTATAAATATATTTTAAGCAAATTTCAGAGGAATAAACATATTTCAGGTTTTCAGGGATAGTTTAAAGATATTTATATAAAAGTGGCAGTCGTTTTCTATACATAAGTAATTTTTGTGGTGATAAAGCCGTGATATTGCAACGAAAATTTTTGAAACATTGTTTTGATACCTCTGAATGTGTGTGCGCTAAGCCTTATCAAATGTCTACACTACGTTTATTCCTCTGAAAGCCTTTATAATGCCCTTTGTGTATTGCGCTCCCTCATGGAATGCGACACTTCCGTGCACGAAATGCTTACATAAATAAGTTTGGAGTAAGATATTTTTAGAAAAATCTTATCTGTAAAACAAGCTTTTTGTTTAATTCTATATCATTAAATAGAGATGTCAAGTTAAAATTTTATTGTCGCGTCGTGAGTCGATTTAATCAAATCATGATATAATTGAATGAAAATTGCATACGTACATGAATAATATACGCGTATAATATTCATATACTTACTTATACACACTTCAAAACGCACCCTTTCATGAATAATGCTCCCCAATAAAAAATGTTGTTCATGGCAATAAAAGTAAAAGCAAAACATTTGTCTGAATCTGAACAAGGTCTGTCAGCGCTGACGCACAAGAGAACACCGTTTAAAATTTAATTTATGCAGGATTTCCATATGTTTTGCATGCACGTACAGAGCAACAATAATAATAATAATAATAATAATACCACCATTAAGTACAACTTAAGTTAAGCACTTGAGGAATAATGTCAGTTTACCGCAATATTTTAAATCAAAACAAATATTTAATGATTGCGTACCATTGGGCGGAGAGAGAGTGATAAGATTGTAATACGAATTTAACCCGAGAAATATCGACGTTTTAAATATAGTCATTCCTAGTAAATGTCACTTTTTCTGACTGTTTGGTGGAGAATTGAATGCAAAATCTGAGATCGCTATCGAGCAAAAAAGTGGACCTGATTTGTCAGCAATTTTCCCAAAAGCTATAACATAGTTCGTAGAGATTCTCTAATGCTTACAAACAACATCTACAGATAGTACGCTGGCAAGCATCCCTTAAGCCTTGAACTTTTAGATAGCTCTCAGAGATAATTGTACTTAATTGACTGTGAACATCCGAAATGGACAGTAAATATGAAGAAAGTCTGAATGTTTCATGTCGGTTCTCCTGGCCTTTTCAACAAGGAAATCACTTCGAATAGCCTCAGATAGCCTTGAATGGAGTCATCCATATCCACATCTATAAAACTGAAACTAGAAAAGAAGATTTTTTCACATAATTAAAAGTCATCAAGAACTCGTGCAACGTTATGCGCTTTAGAAGCATTTTTTTAAAGCGGGAAATTTGGGAGATGTCATGTCGACAGATAGGTAGTTTAAATGTTATATTTAAAAGCGATAGAAACAAGTTTTCAATGCGCATTTAACTTCAATTATATTCTGCACTATAACTAGTACGTGAAAGTTATTGTAAATCATTTTTGAGTGGAAATGAAATAAATTTTTTGTATTAAATGAAATTTAATGTTCATCTGCATTTTATCTCACTTCCCACTTTAAGATATAAGCAATAATGAATAAAATGAAAGCCATATAAAAGGAAATTGCGGTTACGCTATATCTGTTATGTGGAACATTATTGCTCTTCGTCTAAGTAAATAAATGCACGAAAAAAGCCAACAAACTGCCAGCAACTGTCACTTTTAAGTATATCATGTGTGTGTTGATCTTTCTTTTTTTTCCCTTCTTCGCACTCGTGACAATTGCTGGCATTAACAGATATTCATAAGCATATGCATGTTGCTGTGGTGAAGCAGAAAGTAAGCAAACGTTTGTAGGTTTCTGTGATAAATTTAGTAACACTGGCATTAGCGCATGTTAATGTGTTATTTTTAGCGCCAACTTAAGTATTGCCTGGTTTCACATATACTTTTTTCCTGCTTGCCAGCATGTCTTTGTAAAAAGTCTAAGAGTTTCTCTTTATCACTTATCCGGATATGTAATAATTGCGGTAGGTTTAACAAGTTCATAGTTTCAAAGCTAACATCTTTAAAGCACAAAAGGATATTTTAATATGATTGTTATTAAAACATTTTTTACGTAGTTCAGTTGCTTGTTTGGAGTAATGTTGTCTCAATATTTAAACTGAAAGTTGAACTAGAAAAGTTTAATTAACAAACAGCCGCATAGTCCTCGAAAGGAGTAGAGTTTGTCGAGTTACTGACCTCAATATTAGTTTCGCTAACTTGCTAAAACCTTAGCAAGATATCTGTTGTGGCATTGTCCTTGCTTCTCCTACTCTTTTTTTGCGCTCTCCTCAAACTTAAATTGGAATTTATAGGTAATCGACCTTTATTTAGAAAGAAACTTTCTATACCGCAATGAACTATCGAAATTTATTGTAAATATTTCTCTTTCCGTTAAGACAAATTGCTGCATATGTAAAAGAAGTGAAAACGTTACCGCCAAATGAGGCAAACATTAAATATTAAAAATTACACTTTGTTACTAAGTCAAAGTTGACCGTTTATGAGAAGAATTAGAGGGAAGACTGAACGGGCATGATCGACCTGCAGTCAAGTTAACTTTCTTCTCAAACAAATTATTATTCCTTTCCAATTTTTGGCCTAAAACGCTCTAAAGGATTATTTTTGGTGAGAAATATATTGCTCTTACGAACAAACTTTTCTCAGAAAACATTCATGTTGTCCCATAAAGGTTTCCATTTTATAAGAAGCTGTGTAGGAAAAGCTTAACACTTCGATCTTAGTCATAAAGACGAGAAGCGAATCTTTTTTCCTCAACACAGTAAACCGGCTGCTGCAAAATTCTCCCCGTTCGTTTAGTGTGTGCGCACATATATATACATATGCGATGTATATACACCACTGTTTAACGATTTTTCGCGGGAAATATAAGGAATTGCAAATATCTTTAATATAACTACTTGATTTTAAAGGGGCGTTTTCGGAAAATCGTCCTACCTAATTCACGATCAGTAAAGCCCTTTTTTCTACCAAAACTTTGCAGTCTAGTAAAATCCATTAAAATGTCGTTTAAAAATTTGCGGATTGTGCGTTGAACATAAAAGTACGTGGACGAACGGACAGCCTTAAATCGATTAAAAAAATTATTCTGAAATGGATGTTACAGCAAAGATGGGTGCATCTAAAGTATTTTTGGGGGTTGTATATATCTGCATAAGTTTAATAAATATACCCTTACAAGTGCTATAGGGTGCAAAAGCCACGTAAAAATGCAGACATATTGTGTACGTAGACTTAACGGCGCTTCAAAAAAATAACAGAATGTTTACTAACTTCGGACAGAAATTTAATGTCAATAAGTTTATTAGCTCATACTTTAGAGAGTCTGTTGGAATTTTTGAAATTACTGCCGAGAAATTTTAAATTTTAAATGAATAAATTACGAACGAACGAACGAAAACATGAATAAAATATTGTTAAAAAAATCAAATCGCTTTTGTTAATCTTGAATACTGAATTGAAAATATTAAAAAAGCGTTGCGGTAATTAGCTCAATAGCTCAAGCAAAGCCTTACAAATGCCACAAAGATGTTAAAAATGGTAGAGCAGCAGTTGAAGACCAACCACATCCAGAAAGACGAAATGGAAATGTTAGCAAAATCAAGGCGATGTGTTCGGTATTTCCTCGGAAATTTTTTGCTAAAGTAGAGAACTTTCTCTTGAAATTTAAAATCAAGTGTTAAAATGTGCTATATAAAGCAAGCAAGAAAATTATGTTCGGCCGTGAACGGATCTTTTATACCCATCACTGTTATCTTAAAAAAAAAAAACAAAAAAAAAGTAAACAAATTGATTTCTCGTACTCTATAATACCGGGTATGCGTAACTGATTTTTTCTATTAAATCAAAATAAAGATGGAAATTGATATGGTGTATCTATTGTACTTTGTGAGTAACAAGAAAAAACACGGAAAGCAAAGGTGTTCACAGTTTTTGTGACGTTTATACGTGTGGGCGTTGTAGACGTGTTCTTGCAAAGTTTGCGCTGTTTTCAAATTATTTTGCAAATTTGCAAGCGACATCTTTATTTTTGCGAACGTGAGAACAGATACTACACAGTTGTGCAGACGGACACTTGGACAGGTGTAAATGCATGAGTGCAACCGAATTTGAAAGTTCACGTAATAAAATTGTGTGAAACGCAAATGACATCCATTTTTCTATACCACATTGACAAAACCACATATAAAAACTGTACCATAGAAAACCATTGGAAAAGAATGACATTTCTACTAGTCCATCGATGGAAAAAAAAGGAAATCAAGACATTGAATTATTGGTAAAATATTTAACGACTCTTCATAACTGAAATGATATATAAATGATTTTAAAATTTAAGAAAAATCTATAAACCAATCAACAAAGGATGAAGAGTACATTCGCTTTGCTAAAATGTTTGTAAAACCCAGAAGGAAGCTTTAGAGATTTTACAAACTGTATACATTTTTGATCAGCACCATATTCTAAATGGATTTAAGCATGTCTGTCTGTGTGTCTGTGTAAGCATTCTCCTGGCTTGACATTTGCCAAAAGATTGGAAGTTCTTGCAAGCAGGTGGGATCGAAAACGGGACCAATTAGTCAAAGAACACGCCCACAGTAAAGCGTAAACTGGACACTTATCTGTGTACCCAAGCAAAAATTTGTGGTTTTTTCTTATTATTCTATTCCGATTATTCTCTACATTTACTTCATGAAACACCCTAGTGTTCATGTAAAAAAACAGAAAAATCGGCCATGTCCACATGAAGTTGTACGTGATCAAATTTCTGGTTTTTCCGCTGTTTTAACGTTGTTAGTCATAAGGTAAGCACGACAGAATATTGAAATTTATTCTGTACGCTTACTTTATAAGTATTATTGTATTTTATATATGATAGAGTGAACTACGAATTTAATGTAAGGAAATATGATAAGGTAATCGAAATAGGAATGAATGAAAGATTCTTCTGGTTGGCAGCGCCAATCGCAGAGTGATCGAAAGCGGGGAATGAAATAAATCGCACTGCAACTCAATTTTACTTTCAATTTTTTTTTTATTTCCGAAAAAGGTGTTTGATTACAACCCGTATAGTTGTTAGACGTAAAGTGCGTATTGAATATTGATTTGGTATCTCTCGACATCCATTATAAACGCGAGATGAAGTAAAGAAACCGCATATAAGTAAACCGTAAAGCAATGCCCGTCTTTCGACCAGTCTAGTAAATTAAGTGAATATCTCGTGAGCCAATGAATAAAATCTGAAAGAAAGCCGTATAGGTTAATTCAGTCACATGTACCTAAGAATGTTATATTTGCGCAAGACATCAAGTGGGAGTAACGTAGTATAAGAATCGAACCAATGTTGAGTTTACTCAAGTTTTGCTCAAGTTTTGTGTGATCAATATACGGAAAACCACAATATCAATGGAAATAATTCTAATTATCACAGGATTCACTTTAAGGACTAAATCTGATTCAATAAAAGGTAAATTATAATGTTATCGAAAAGTCATAGTAAGTTGAGTTCTGTATCGGCCCTGAAGGTAACAAACTAAAATAGTATATGAACCGACTGGAACACACCATCGAGTTCCACCCTAGCACAAAAAAAATTTTATTCATTACACGTTCCTCACCTGAAGATATGCCATCTGTCTAAAAATTTGCTAATCCTAAAATAAATATGGTGGATTCCACAAGGTGGCGGAATCGTTTTTTCTTAGCAATATAATCAATTGGGTGTCAAATAAAAGGGCTTGGAGAGTAGAATGCTAGCTTGGAGAGACAAGCTAAATGCGTTAATTCTAAATTAAAGATTGCCGGTACGGTGTGTTGAATTAATTTTATCCTTGCCATCCTTATCCATCGATGTGGATATCAAATACAAGGATTTGGAGAGCAGATATGGATAGGATAACGGTGATGGGTATAAAAGAATCGCTCGGGACTAAATATAATTTTCTTGTTGCTTTTATTATTATATTTTTGGTCTTTGTGAATGATATCGTTATTTGAAAACTATCGTATCAATAAAAACTTATTTCATATATGGACATCTAAAGAAGGATAATGCAACCAAAGGAGCATTAGCTGTAATATGGTAAAGGGTGAAATCAAATCAAAAATTAAGTAAATTAATATGAAACTTTCCAATTTAAAGCCTTCACCGAGGACGAAGTATGTCTGGCTGTGCTTTCGGTCATGATATTTCTATTTAGTTTATCAAGCAGGTTCTCCCAAATGTTATTATACCTTTGACTCATCTACTTAATCACATAGCAACTTGATCATTTCCTGACTGTCGGGAAACATCGATGGTAACTCCCATTTGGAGAAAGGCTTCCTGAAGACGTTCGGCCTGTTATCGTTCTTCCTGTTCTGTCAAAAGTCTTTGAGCTGATCAGAGTGGATTGCATTTGGATACTAAGAAGTTACTTAGTGCTAATCAATTAGATTATAAGTCTGGGCGTAAAGTTTTAGAGAACATTCATCCGAGGTATGATAAGGGGGATGTACACATTTTTAGAAATAGTAAACCTTTACGTGGCAGTTATTTTGGTATTTTACGATGATAACCCTTTTAGATTATTTAATGACGCGCCTTAGCCAATTATGATGTTTTAATTTGTTTAAATCTACTAAATCGAAAGACTTCAAGCTTTTTCTTAAACTTACACCTAAACGAAAAGTAAAGTTAATTTTGAAACAAACTGCAATCAGTTGCACCAGTGTGCCCTTCTAAAGGGGATGTTACTGCATATAGAGGAAACAGCGTTAGCCCTATAAGGTTTTATTAATTCTTTAATTTTTGTTGCTATTAAATTTAATATATTTTTAAAATGAAAATTTCAGGTTATTTTCCTTTGGGCTCTGAACATTGTCTAACTTGGATTTGCTTGGATGTTTTATTTTGCACAGCAAGTATTATGCACTTATGCACGATTTCAGTGGATCGTTATTTATCGCTGCGATATCCAATGCGTTTCGGCCGCAACAAAACACGTAGGCGTGTCACATTAAAAATAGTCTTTGTTTGGCTTCTATCGATTGCCATGAGTTTGCCGTTGAGTTTAATGTATTCAAAGGTAAGTTGAGTAGTCGTATAAAAGCAAATCATGAATATTAATGATTTCTATGCATAAGTGGGTTAGATCCAAAAGTGAACATTTATGGTCACGTTATTATATGACTTGATGACATGCTGCTATCTTTGTTAGTTTGATAACCGCAAAAATGAAAGGAACAATGGACGCTCTTATACATTTTTTTTCTTTTGGTTTGGTGTTTGATGCTATCTTTCTCTGATTAGTGACATGAAAACATTATTTTTATTTTTAATAACTGGCAACTGTGGTTTTGATTGAGGACAAGTTCATTAATATTAAAAAGAAATTTATTTTTCAACAATTTCTTGTTTGTTTTTACATATGTATATATATATATATATATTTTTTTTTTTTTTTTCAATTTCATTCCAAGGAAAATTGTTGAAAAGAATAGAAATATTCTGAAAATTTCAATTATTCGTCATAATTCCATACGTATTTGGTACCACCTCTCACTTAATTTTAAAAACTTAACGAAAGAAATCGTAGCATATACTGAACCGAATCATTCCCATTGACTTTGAAGCCAGAAACAGATCCTTTAAAGTCCTTGAAAATATGATGCTGCCATCTTACATTTTGGGCTCATATATCTTCTTAGTAATTAGAGTATTAAGATTAGGTTAGGTTTAAAAGTGCACATAAAGGAGGATGACATTGGCATAACTCACTTGACAACATTTGTACTCGTCTAAGATCTAGGAGATTAGATTGATCTTAGAATGGGCCGCAAAAGGCGAGACATCCGTTTTCCGATTTTCTGGGTAGCCGATAGGAAAAGTCATGGTTAGCAAGGGACAGATATTTGCATACGTCCTAAGACTAGATTCACAAAATTACAAAGTGATATTCTCGATGCGAAATAGAAAATCCACGAAGCAAAAGTGATAATCTAAGGAAAAGGAAAAGATAAAAGATAAAGATACAAAGTCCAAACATCAAATGAATCGAGTCATTCGTTTTGCCAAGTCGGTCCCGGAGAATATAAATTTTCTTGTAGATCAAGAGGTTGGAAAGAGTGAAGAAAAAGATTAACTCTTATTAGCTCAAATAATCTCATCATGATAGGGAAGGAATGAGGGGGAAGGAATTTTTAATAGCCGAAAAGGTCGAATTTTTGAACGTAAACGTAGTACCACTTGTACATGCGAAGACACTCAAAAATTATAAACATCCACCTATAAGGACGTCAGAAAAAAAAATAGCAAACAGTCTACAGGAAACACTTGCCCAAAACCCTGCATAAATGTACTAAAATAATCCTGTCTTAGGGGTAAAAATCCAATTCGGACTGGTCTCAATCAACTAATTGACACACACAAACAGTTCATAAATTGTAGTTATATGTAGTTATAATGTAATGCTTGAAGTTGAAGAGCATCAAATAAGCGGTTCGCTGTAAAATAAGTAAAAATTTGTTACTTGTTTTTTGCTTATTTTCTTCAATACTTGTTTCATTGTTAACAGAATCACGCTTCCGTCCTGGTGAACGGCACCTGCCAAATACCAGACCCGGTTTACAAATTGGTCGGATCGATTGTTTGCTTTTATATACCATTGGGTGTTATGCTACTAACGTATTGCTTAACAGTAAGATTATTAGCACAGCAGCGCCAAAACTTAGGTGGTACAAATCAAGCTGCAACACCTGGCTGGGCTAGCAGTTGGTTGGGACAAGCACCAGCTGTGGGTAAGTTTCAAATTTAATATTCAATAAAAACCCTTAAGGGTGTTTCTCTTAAGGAAAAGTAAGTACAGAGCAAAGAAGAATTAGTAACCAAATGAAAAATGAGTTTCTTATGCAAATTCTCGCAAAAATCTGTTTCAACTGCATATAAAAGAAACCAACATCCAAAGTTTTCCCTTGAATTTTTTGCATTTTCATCGAACTTTTGAAAAATTTATTAACTCATTTACTACTAAGGCTGTGCGACGAACAATCTGCAGAATTCAGTTTTTCATTAACTTTCTTTAAAAAAAACAAAGTATTTTAAATGCGTAATATTCAATATCTTTCTCCCTCCATTAAAAGAACGTCGTTGCACTTGGCGTCGCTTTCTAAAAACAGGTCAAAGTGCAACTTCATCGACTTTGCATGCACACTCGGCGAACTCGACAGATACGGAATTATCAACGCTTGATAACCATGAGTTGTGGTTGCCAGAATCAAGGTAAATAATCCCCTTAGTCAAATCGTTTGTAAATGAATGTTTAGCTATCTCTGTTTTATGTTTACAGTGTGCCTGAACCCACGCCTACCACGATGACTGCTTTACATCAATTCGGAGCAGAAATGTTAAAATTGTCACGCGGTTTAGAATCAGTGGCTACATCGTCAACTGAATCACCTGCCAAATCGGAATTGTCAACGACACCAAATCATTCAAACTATAACACGACACATACCCAAAACAACCCTTATATCACTCGACGGCAACATATTAACGAACAGTATCCAATCTCACAGAGTTTGACTAACGAGCCAAAGCAAAAGCCAGCAAAACAACAAAATCTTAATAGTGCAGACCAAGAACAAAGTCAACAGCAACAACATACACAATTTAGAAAGAATTCATGCTCTAGGCAGTTATTTAACTCGTCTAACAATGTTAAGGAATTTAAAGCCAGAATCCGGTAAGTAAGTGCGTCGTACGTACAATACATTATTATAAACATAGGCTTTTGAAGAATTTTCGGGATATGATATGCACGTTGTACTTAGTTGAGATTTTCATTTGAAAATAATTTGTTGTCATCTTATTATATGGTAAGAAGATAGGCCGAGCAGCTTCAAGAATTTTGGACATCATCACACAGACGTGTTCTTATACACTGATTGCGACTGCGGACGAAATTTTAGAAAAGTAAAGTTTGCCGTTGCCTTACGACACACACATCACGCACCTGGTCTACCTTGCTTGCCATTCTTCTTAACTCTCTTTGTAAAAAAAAGTATATTTACGGGGAATGTGCTGAAAATTGTTTTATTTGGAAAAATAGATTTATACACATCCTTAGATTTCGTTATATGAATTGACTTTATTTAGCGTTAACTAACGCTATTATTTTGTTAATTACTGATTATGTTATACTTGTGTCTAGTATTTCTACGAATGTTATTTATCTCATGTGCATTAAGTCTTCACTTAATGGCACATTTTCCGCGACTTCATGCAAACCAAAACTTCATTTGAACGACTTAACGAAACTAGTTAAAGAATCACATCTGTCCCTAACGACAGCCCGAACCAGAAGAAATTAATACTTATATATATTGGGCGACATAACGCTACAATTTGCTAGGCCAGACTGTTTATTTCCAAACCATTTGAGTTCTCATTCGAAATGAAAAAAAAGTCACTTTGAGTGTCCATTCCGTTCAATACAGCCGGTCTCCAATTAGCTGATGACCGACTCAAAACTACACCTACGTGTCGGACCAAGACGAGTGCGGACTTTGACTCTGACAAACGTCTACTTCAACCAAAGTAAATGAACTCATTTCCTTTTAGTTCAAAACAAGTAAGAAAACTATAATCGGGAAAGGCCGAACATTAGATACCTTACAATACTAAGTCATTCATTCATTCATATTCATGCTAATTCATCAAAATTTATGCAGCATTTTTTCACGAAACCCATCATTTTGGAGGATATTAGAAACATTAACTAACATGGCCCAAATTTAGAAAACTCAATTTACTTGTGGAAGATTATTTTTCAATTGCTTCCGTCATAAAAAACTACTAAACTAAACTAAAAATAAATAAATAAATAAAAGCCGAAAGCCTTAGATGCTAGTGCTTTAAGACTTCAGTCTTAGAATTTATTCTCTGGCTAAATTTATATAATAATAATAATAATAATAATAATAAACTAAAAAAGAGGTTTGTCGCCATAGAAAGTCTTATTTTGTGAGAAATACTATTAATGGTGAGGTCCGAAAAAATAGATCTACATGATCAACAATTTTATGCTGATTTGCTACTACGGACAAATTTCCAATATAAGATATTGAAAATTAGATCTTTTTGGCCTATAAGCGTTCAATATTTTGTGAGTGCGCTTATGCGATAATATCGAAAAAATAGACATAGTTAATCCAAACTTGATACAGTTGAGTTTTGTTGAACTAATTTTCATAACAAAATATCAAGCATTAGATACTTTTCCTGTAGAAAGGGTCTTTTAACATTAGAGCCTTTTTACACGGGTGGGGCATAGATACTAATTAGTATAAATAATTATATTACGAACGAATTTTCATCAAGAGTTTTCGAGAATTAAGCTTGTTTGTCATATTAGGATATAGTCTGCATAGGAATGGTGATATGGCAGAAGCACCAAAACATTGCCTCGTCCGATCCAAGTTTTTGCCATAAAAATTTAATTGTTCCCCATTTGAATCACATAGGTCTATTTCTTGCGCCCCATTTCATATAAGCTTTGTTATAAATAGTAAGCTTTTCAGAAAAAAGTTTAATTTTTAATATTTTATGATGAAAATTGGTCTATAGCAGCAATTTATCACAAAAATATTAACGCTAAGGAATTTGAATCAAACCCTCAGATTACAAACCTTAACGTATACAGGGATTATTACGAAAAGCAAGCTTTCATAGGAAGAAAAAGTCTAATTTCTAGTCTTATATATGACGGAGTATGAAAAATAATGCGATTTTTAGAAAGTAAACTAAGTTTGCAAAATTTGGGTGGCGTTATGTGATGTTTCAAGCATTCTCCAATATGCGGGCTTTTATGAAAAATATGCCTTTGCATGCAAAGGATATTTCATTTTTAGTACATTATTATCAATGTGGGTACTACTACTAGCCGAAGTGGTGTAAGGTATCCAGTGGTCGTCGTTGCCCGAGCACATTGTTCTTGTTTGTTTTTTACTTGATGTAATATTTATCACATTAACATCATTAATATTACTTGATGTAATATTATATCATTTACGCAAATCTCCAAAGTTGAAGCGAGGAAAATGTGATATAATAATAAGAATAATAAATAAAGAAAGTAATGAGGGAATTAAGCGAATTAAAAAAATGACAGCAAGTGAATGAAAGAATCGGGGAAGAAATCTGTTTGTAATCTTATGCGAGTTTCCGAAACTGTTGATGCATTCTTCGCAACATACACAACAAAAGGATGACATAATTGGTGTATCCTCAGCCTGCGATAAATGCTTTTAATAGATCACAACAACTCGAACTAATTAATAGCAAGTATTTTCAAAAAAGTAAGTTTGCATTATTCTCAAAGTAAATCCATAACTCTCGTCTGTCACTTTATTGCAAATAGCGGTATTGAGCTTTATTTTATGTTTTTTAATGCGAAAAACCTATCAGCACAAAGATGAAAGTCCTTCATTTCTTGTTAATTTATTCTTGCAGCTCTCCTTGTTTCTCGTTGCCCTATGACTTTCAATACAATTCAATTTTATAGGAAACGGACGTTTGCTCAATGCTCTGTTTTCTTTGTAGTTAAACAAGCAATAAAATAAAGGTTGTGAACAACATTCATAGCAAAACAATGTAGTCTTTGCGATGTTTTTGTTTTTGTCCTTTGCGAAAGGAAAAACACAAGAGAACGGGAAGAAAATAAAAAGAAAACATAGTCGCTTTTTAAATTCTTTTGAAATGTGAACAGCTTCGTAACATATATCTTTCAAATTTCCATGAAATTGAACAACACTCTCTCTCTTCTCTTATATATAAACAAAACGGTGACAATATCAAAGAACAAAAAGGATGAAATTATTTTAATAAATAATAAGAGACCACATCGCGTATGTATGTACGCTTCGTGCACGAGGATAGAGGAAGTTTCGAAGAATGCGTTTTCCCAACAGTTGATGACCGTCTATTACGTTCATAAGTGCGCAAGTATGGATGTGAAGATTGTGTTGTTTGCATGGTTGGTCGCATTGTTTACAATTTTACTTTTGTGGTTTGCAACAGATGCAATTGTGGTTATTCTGTGATCTATTGTATTAGACATTTCATTGTTCAACAAATGGAATATGTTTTTTAAAAATTTCTACCTGGTTTTTTATATATTACCGTTAATTCAATTTTGTTTCTTTCGTAGTCCAAAAAACCGCGTTTGCTTCACAGCTGCCATTAGTTCGCATTTCAATACGTTTTGCTGCCCGTCTACTTCATCTTCCGCACATATGTGTATCTAACTCTGTATGCTCGTCCCTCGACATTCATACATCTGCACAATTATTCCACTCGTCCATATTTAACACATTTTTGTCTACTTCGAAAACTCATCTGTGCACAAATGCACAGAAAACGATGTAGATTTCGTTGCGAATATTTATAAAAATTCTGTCAACATTTCACATAACGATCTATTTGTAGCAGATATTCTGTCGTTACAAAAAAACAAAACAAAAAAAGAAACGAAATGCCAAGCGTGAAACCGTATCAACATGTTGATATACCTCCCTTAAATATACGTTTCTTTTACATTGTAGTTCTCCTTCACCACGATTTTCGAAGGTGCACAACAAAAGGCGGAGAACTTCGGAAACGGTTCATACCCATCATTTAGTAAAAGCACGCGCACCGTCGCCTATGCCAAGTCGTAAAAGGTTTCACAGCTTGCCCAAAAACTCTTTGTTCGTCATGCGGGAACGAAGGCCATCAAAATGTTCTTTGCCTAGTAAATCGTCCGACGACGAAGAAATACCTCAAGCCACCACTATAAATAAGACAAGCCATTCCGATTCTGAAATGGATGAGAAAACTATACCGCATATTTATTGCATTAATACCAATGGCAACAGTGAATATTTGCCATTGCCCACCGTATGCACGTGTCCGTACTTCGGTAACCGTCCTTTAGTGACTTGCACGAAACCGGCGGAGGTCAAAATCATACCCACCAACTTTATTACAACCACCACAGCCACGGTAACCACCGCTACGACCGATGTCAATACTTTTTCCTTAAATGCTTATACGAAAGCCGCTTTAAGTAAGAAACCGTCGAGCAGTTCTTTAACTGTAGATGCGAGTGCTGATGGAGATCACTATTTGTCAGCCACGCAGACACCTAAACGCAAATTAAGCATTTCGAAAACCGCCTCAATAGTTACTTGGGATACGGACAGTTGTTACAGAAGACGAGGCTCTAGTTTTGGGGGAACGCGGACGTCATTGCTGTTGGCGCCCACCAAAACTTCTTTACTGTCAACTACGGCTGCTCCTTTACATCGTTCAGCAACTTTACGTAACCAGAATATTATCCATAATGACTTGTCAACTACTGGTAGCATCAAATCGAAAGGAAAATCGTCACAGTCCCCTCCTTGTCTTTTACAGCGAAATCAGACTGTACGATCGCAACATTCCCGAAATTCCAGTGTAATCTCTCGAAATTCATCTCGTCACGGACGTATTATACGTCTAGAGCAAAAGGCTACTAAAGTATTGGGAGTAGTATTTTTTACATTTGTCATACTTTGGTCTCCATTCTTCGTTTTGAACCTCTTGCCCACGGTATGCAAAGACTGTGAACAAAATATTGATCATTGGGTATTCGATGTTGTCACATGGCTTGGTTATGCCAGTTCTATGGTGAATCCCATCTTTTATACGATATTCAATAAAGTTTTTCGGCAGGCCTTTAAAAAGGTGCTCTTATGTCGTTATTCCAACAGTACATCCGGTTGGCGTCCTCACAGGTAGCGCGTACCAGTGATTAGATATAATATGGAATATGAACCAAATGAGAAAACGGATTGCACCTTAACCGAGAAAATCACGAACGGCAAATGTCAGCGTTCCAGCTCGATGGGAAAGAATTTCCGGAGCACGTTACGTGGCAGCCAAAGTCGAAGCAGATGAGGGATGAAAATCGGTAAGTTTTTCAGTTCTTGTTTTTATGCTTTTTTAAATTCTAAAATTCCATTAATTGATGATAATCTCCACAAATTCGATAACGAAATGCAATCCTTCTGTTGACAAATCAATATTTGATGCTTCCGGTTTTTTGCAAACTACAGCAACACCCACATTTATATCCACGTTTGCTCATCAAAGAGTTCATGATTGTAGAAATAACAAAAATCCAAGTACGCACAGGTGAACAAATAAAAATTGACATACGCCTTATGGCATATCTTTGATACCCTTCCCATCAAGCCCACCTATTATAATTACATTTCTACACGACGGACGGACGACTGTGGAGACTTTCAAGCACCTTTACAAAGCATTTGTAATAGGTTTTAGATTAATAATAAATTGTAGGCTGACAGATGTGAACTTACATTTAAATATAACTAGTGAAGACACGAACCAAACATTTTTGTAGCCCTTTGCTAAGCCGTTGATAGAATTGCGTTAAGCGAAGTTTCCAAGGGATTTAAGTCAAAATATAGTTAAAATAGAACTTTTCGAGAATTTTTTTACAAAGTATTATAAACAAAATATGTCTTCATGTAAATTAATTAAAATTTGAAAAGAAAAAATATTTACACTATGTCATAAATGAGGTTGATAAGGCGAAAGTTTGCTTAGCTACTGTGGACAAACCATGCCCTGTAAAAAAATGAAACGAGTACGATGTGAATCGTCTATTAATAGCCTTTCCAACGATGTGCAGGTTGTATTAAGTCTTGGTCGAAGAATTTTTGTGCTACTTTCAATTTTTCACAGGGCACGGTTTGCCCACAGTGACCATTCAAACTTTGCTTATATAGCAGCCTATATTAAGTACGATAATTTTCATAGTCCAACAAAAAAATTCCCCGAGCAAAACTTAATATAACCTCCATATCGTTGGAAAGGCTATTAATAGAGGATTCACGCTATGCTAATTTTATTCTTTCACAGGGCGTGGTTTGCTCACATTGACTTCTCAACCTGTCCCCATATGTTAGCCTATATTATGTTAACGGCTTAACACAGCGCTCTTTAAAAAATTTTTTGGTTTGGATCTTTGCTAGTTATATATATAGATAACTTCACACCCTTTGTAGCCTTGTAATCCAATTTTTTCTATATTTCTGGCGTGTCTGTGCGCGGAGCTTCTTTCACTTACATTTCAGATGGTTCCTCTTAATGTTTGTATACAGATCCAGGTCAATATTTCAAGTTGGAAATTACAGTTTTTTGCTGAATGTGAGCGTGGTTGCGGGTGGATCCCGATCGTTCTGATAACTTTAGGCTGCGTTCTTTTGTCTTTACCTTTTCGACCGCGAGCTTTCCAGCAGCAGACATCTCTTATAGGATTTCTGGCATATATAACTGAACGTTACAAGCAAAGTGGCAAATTTGGCATATTTTCTTCTTTCTGTATTTGTATAAAAATTGAAATGACATATTTCGTCTGGGTTTGAGTTTCAAATGCTGTTTTTTTTTCTTTACATTTAGTTAGTTTACCTATATTGAAAATATTTTCAATAAATCTCGATGTCTATGCACAACTATGCAAACAAAAAAATACCACCATCACAAGAATTTACCGACTATTATGTGTGTGCAGTTGAAAGATAGTGTACCTACCTGCAGATTACATTTGGCACTGATTAGAAAAAATGGATACGAATAAAATGAACAAAAGGACATAAATAATGCAGAGAAATCAAATTTAAGTAAAATTTAAGTAAAATTATTTGCATTATTTTTTACTTTAATGCAAAAAGTTCTTCTTTAAAATGAACTCATCAAATAAGTCTTATGGATCGTATTTTTTTATTTAGGGACGTCTTTTCGAACTGCTTCAAGCGCCTTCCACATAATTAACATTTGAAATGCTTTCTATATTTTTTAATTATCAGTCAGTTAGTAATCGTTAGAAATAATAAAACAATAGTAACATATAAGGCTTGAGTTTAGGCAGAACAGTTTGAGATGTACTTTCTTCGGGGCTGATTAGGTCATGCAATATATGTGCACATATAAGCTGGAAAATCTGTCAGAAGAGGACGGGTGAGGTTTAGTCTACGACCAACTACTTAGAATCCTAACTATATCCCTGTTGGGGATACGTGGAAGCTGTTGACAAGAACAAAACGCCGTTATTTTTTCTTCTTATCACTCCAACAATAAACCGTAAAGTGAACTGATCCCTATTCATCAGCTGCTAATTAACAAAAGTGATTAAATAAAAGATTGGCCAAAAGAATTTTGACTTTCTTTGTTTTCGATCGAAGGTGAACTTTGTTTATTAATTACGGAGATCTGAACTGACAGAATGACAAAATTCCTGCAAAAAGATAAATCTCGCAAACGAAAAAATTATATTTCATCAGGGCAATGTGGACAGGTACCTAATTGAATTAACTTAAAAAGCAAGACGTCGGAATATCGATCCTTTCCATTATATTTGCATTGTTTCTGCTAGGGCATGACTTCTATCTGTTCACAAAACTTGAAAGATTTTATTGTGCTTTCCGTCAAATCATGGAATTCCTTCATCAATTATTTATTTAATATAAAATAGTACCTAATATACAGGCAATACCAAGTAACCTTACAACGAGGTGAAAGTAGATGAGCTATACAAAGCCAGATTACATTATAACAACGGAGCAACCATTAAAGTCATGAGAATATTTAATTTCCAGTACAATGTGGCTTTCAATGCAATAATTTATCGAAAATAATTTTAATCGAAATTATATAGTATAGCATTAATTCCCATTCCTAACTTAATATCAAAGTTAGTCTAATAGCTATTACTTTTGCAGTAAGAACCTGAAATCTAACAAAAAGTAAACGCTTTAGTTAAAGCGCCTTCCATTATGATAGCCGATTAACAAACAATGAATATGATGGCAAACTTATTAATAAAGCAATAAGATGTTTAAATAAGCAACTCAAGTGTCATGGTTGGTGTTGCAAGTTCGCCTTAAGGCAAATTAAATTGTATCAAGTGGCCGTTTTAACTGCGTACATTAAGCAACAACGATTTTACAATACTCACTTCGACCATCTATCTATTGAACATAAGTAATAATAATGATTGTATTGTGTACATAAAACACGGAAGGGACGAAAGAGGTCACAATTGCTCTTACATTGCGACAACCGAAGTAGAGGGAAATTCCTTGAAATTCCTAAAGGAATATAAAATCTAAGCTTCCTAAGCAGGTCACTAAATGTCGCCTTGAACAAGTTTCAACAGAAAGCCTATTCCAAGGATCAATCTTCTACATTCGATCAATTGACATTGATGGAAAGTAACCGATGTTCATATGGAGGTAATGTCCTATTAGTTTGCCGTGGCAATCCCCGCAAAGCAAACAGGAGAGATTGTTTATGAATTGATTCAATCATATCAATATAATAATTTTGTTTGAGAGACCAAACAACAGAGAGACGCATATTCAATTAGGGGTCTTATCAACAAAGGGCGAAGATCTTTCGTTAACGAGGGTCGTTGAACTCTTTCGATTACCTTTTCATAAAATCCAATCCTAACCCGGCCTTATACACCATTGATTTGACAGGTGGATGAAAAGTCAGATTATCGGCAAAAACTACACCAAGATCATTGAACGACGCAACCGATGTCAAAGGTTCTCTATGTAAATTATAACTAAAAATGAGAGAGCGCCCTTTTCTAAAAGACGTACATGCACATTTTTTTATATTCAATGCTATTCCATGTGCCTTTACTCCATTCAGCCAATAAAATTAAATCACATTCAAAATTGTTAGGAGAATGAAAAAGCTTCACGTCGTTTGCATACATTAGTACACCCCAGGATATTGCATTGCATTAGGGGGATCGTTGATAAACAGACAAAAGAAAAGCGGGCACGTAGATGACCCATCTGAGGTACTCCGGATTCCACCAATACGTGCTCAGACAGATGCAATTTATATAAAAGTCTCTGTGAACGATCCGTAACATAAAAACCGAACCAATTATCCTTAGCTAAAACTTAGCTTACTAAAATCTATACAAGCGACGTCCATCCGAACCAAAGATATGACATGTGATTTTCAAAACATTAGTAACAATAGATTTGCCATTCACAAAAGCATGCTATGAATCCAAAAAAAAATATATTGAGCTTAAGAGAGATTATACTGAATAATAAAAGTAATTTGTTTCATTTATAGGCTTAAAATGTATTATTTAGTTCTTCTCACTTACACTTCAATTTATTGTAATTCTGTTTATTAAAAGCGTGGGACTGTATAGCAATCGTAATCAATCATCAGCCGGATTAAGATAAGCCCTCCTAAGCAACTATTTCACTTTCGGAAAAATTTATGGGAGCCATGATTCCCACTATACGTAGAGCTACGCTGAACACTATTTGAAATACTATTTAACTAATTTAAAGCGTTCTGCCATATTCCGGATTAACTCAGTTAAATGTAAGTGTAAGTAATTGACGAAAAATGACTGCAGAAGCGCATTCTTAAAAATAAAACTGTAATAACATAATAACATTATTGAATACATGTGCGCAAGTGAACGCTATGCAAATTCGTTGTCATTGGTTTTACACGTAATAATATATTTTTATTTATGTTTTCTATGTTTATACAGTTATTTATTTAAATATTTAATTAATAGTTTTATTGGATGATTTCCTGTTTTAAGTTTTTTCCACACAATGAATTTATATATAAAAACGACATAATGTTGTTATAAGAACAGCTGAGTAATATTTCCATTACTGACCGGTGTTGTCATAACCTATTTTATCGTTTGCATCATGTTTTGAAACATGTATTTAATCAAAAAAAAAAAAAAAAAGATTCTCAGTGCAGGCACTATACAAAGTAACTCATCAAATCATGTCGTTGTTGTTTTAAATTTCAATCATATGTAAATGAAATTGTGGGGAAATTGCTAAGCAACTCACTTTATGAAATTGTATTAAAAACATTTTATTGCCTGTAATGTTTTTCTTTTCGCTTTTATCCAACACAGGGAACAAGTCAATTTAGCTATGTCTATAGATCTGCCTATTTCCTGAAACAGAGAGTGCTTTCTCAAAATATTGTCTAGAGCATGGAATTTTGCGAAAATTCTACAAAATGTCATTGGATCACTGGATCTGCATGAGTAGCCGAGTAGGCAAAGGATAGCAACTAACAATTCAGTTGCAGTAGGTTCAAATCTCAAATGCGATAAACTTTTCAATACAGGCGAGCATATGACCGAAGTTATCTCGCAGCCTTTAAATCCATTATTTTTAATTTTATTTACAAAGTATATACACAGTATATAAATAAAATAACTGGATTTGTGTCAATTACAACTGAACATAAAGTGTAGCTTATTATCTACAATATGCAGTTTATTTGTGAAACAATAATCGCCTTCTGTCAGCTAAAGAAATCCGTTACTTGCCCAGTTTTCTCCTAAAATATCTTGGGACAATCTTCAATATTTCGCCAGCACTATCTATATTATTTCACCTTTCACCTATGCAAAACATACAGTGATCATGCTACAGTTAGCATTCGTATAGTTAAGGTCTTTAAACTGGCTTGCTTTGCAACTTGCGTTAGAAGAGCGATCAGAATCCTACAAAACTTGGAAATGTAAAACCTAACGTAGTCGGTGTAGCAGTCTTTTATAAATGTAGAAATAATATTCGTCTAATAATTCGTCGCATGAATTCATTACTAGTAGAAAACTGGACACTCGTCTTCCATTCGAAATGCTTTGGGAAAGTTTATCAAAATCAGCAATCAATCTTTTCATGATTTAATTCTGATTTAAAGCCAAATAGCTCTTATGCTAATGCTTCTCTGCATATGAATAATGATTACTTAAGCATCAAATACGATGCTTATGTGCGCCACGCACAAAGCATAATGCAAAATCCATTGATCACGTGGCTTGCCTTCGCTGCTAAAGCAAAATCAGGTGGCCAGCGTTTGTTTATATAAACGTTAATGAACTGCTAAGTTAATAAAGCGGAAAAATTGTTTACTGTGAAGAGTAATAGATAGTAACATACTTTAACTATTTCGTAGGCAAATCTAAGCAAGAACACATGGTTTTAGAACCAAAAAGAGAGAAATGAACATAAGTAAAGAATGATGAAGACACATAGAGATAGCCTTCATGGATGTGGATATATAAGGCGAAAGGATTGCAACCACATTTGAAATCGAAAGTAATCTGCAATTGTTGCTTGTTTTTCGCAATATGATATCGAGTATAAACGACAATTTCAAATAAATAAAACTTAGATAGAAAACTTTTAAATTTCAAATCAATTATCGTGATTTCTTTTTCTAGATTTTTGTGTTTCTTTCATTTGTTTGTTTACGTACAAGACCACACTATATGCGCTAATTCCCATAAAAAAATTATGTTATACCTATTTTCGGGGTAAGACATCATCTTAGTGTCACCGTCCTAGATTCATATCACAAATTTGTGATTTTTAGGATAGCATACGTTTTATTTACAATTCATAGGAAATTCTATTCACAAATTATCTACGAGGACTTGTATTTACAATGTTTTGACGCGCCTGCGAATATTACAATTCAACCTCCTTGACTCGACTGACTCTCCCTTTTGCAATTACGGCTTATATTTTATCGGCGAGCCACCAAAGTCAAATTTCATTGTAATATTTTTATTCTAACCTCTTTTGATCGGTGAAGTAGTGTGAATTGCGGTCAATCTTTCCGTCAGCTCCGTTCGCAGAAAAAGCACCGTGAATGTGTATTTGGTTTTACTATTTTTAGAATTTTAGAAAATCCGTTAGTTTTCATGCGGACTGTTTGTATAAAATCTACAATTTTCGTCATAATACGAAGTATAATCCAATTAATGATGAGACGATTGGCGTCAAATTTCTACAGCTAGTTCCCTCAAGCGTTTTTCACTATTATTCATTATTAACTCATGTACTGAGCTAAATAAATACAATTCGTGCAAATCCCGATTTTTCGAAGTCCGCTGGTATTATCTCTGCTGTTCAACCCTCCAGAATACGCTTCCGTTTTGCCGAGTACCTCTTCGTTGCGCCTCTTTCTTGTGCTGTTGAGTCTTTCTTGCAATTTCATTATATAAACGCACTGCTTATGCAATGTCACATTCAATATTGAACCTTTGTACCATTTCAAGAAAGGCGATCAATATTGTACCAGGCGTATCCCACAACAAGGATATCATAATCTTCCCAGCCGACTTATGCGATATTGGTTGTTTTTGACTCCTTCCTTTACGTCTGCTGCTTGCCCATTTGACAGTGGAGTGCAGATAAATCCATTTTTGTATCCTTTATTACATATCGTATGTATAAAATTTGTTGGTACCACATACTTCAGTACTTTTTTATATTCACCATAGAAGACGCATTAAATTTGCAAACTATTTGCACTCCATACAGTAAACGTTTTTTCCACCCACGTGAATGTAGGAATAAATGAAGATAAACTTTTTCTTATGTCTACCGTAGCCCTGTCCCTTGAAATTACGATTTCAACGATCTTAAAAAAACTCCAGCTACAACACTCTCATCAATTAAGTTCGTCATGTTTTGAACATGTCTGGAAATCCTTAGCGCTGTATCGATTATTGTTTATGAGTAAAAAATCGGTTTACGCTCTAGTGTACGGCGATTTATCCCCATTTCAGAATATTAAGACTATGTATACTGTCTGCTCTCAAGCTCTCGCCTAGATGTGGCAATTGAAAGAATATACTCCCTTCCTTCATCGGCGAGAAGAGTTTCTTCTTTGTAGAACGGATCTTAATTACTTGTCGAATAACGGGTGAGTTTATTGGTTCACTAAGCTAACTAGGCTTACTTCTGTTCGCGTTGCCAATTAAAAGTGTTTTTAAGCGAAATATTTCTGCAGCCTCGGACAACATTTGCAGAAAATTTTAAAACAAATTAATTTTTAGTTTTCAGCTTTTATGAATGCATTGTCTGACGAATGGAGGTCATGTCAATGTTTAAAGTGTTGAAATAACTGAGAGAGAAAGCGCTTTTGAAACAAGCTGCTAAGCAGCTAGAGGGATGAAGAGTTAAGGCAGTTAGGAAATCACACCAATCAATAATGTATAAACTTTATAAGCTTTTGTTGATTCCCTCTGAGTGTTACAAACCGATAGTGCAAATTAGTATACCCACTCATGTAGATACAGGAGGTTGTAAAAATTCTAATGAAAACTTTTGCTTACAGTAGTGTCTGAAGTGATTTTATGGCTTCTCGTAAATCACAGCAAAACATGAATACAGTTTGAAAGTAATATTCAGAATAGTTTTTATTTTTTTATTTAAAAATCTATAAAATTTTCCTTTTACTGCACTTAAAGCAACCCAATATGCACGCGAATATTGAATGAAAACCAAGTCAATTTATTTCTCTTTGCTTTCTTTCAGGCGACGGCTTACGAAAAAATGGTAATTACGTAGCAATTAGTGAACTTCTGTCAAAATTTAAGTGAAAAAAAAAAAAACATTAAACAAAAATTATCCAATAGCTGTATAAATGTGTACATAAGTGTTTCTATATAATAAGCATTTAAAAAACGGATAACATTTTTTAATTACTTACCACATACTCATAAAGATCTTTGTACATACGTGTATATTAGTCAAATAGTAAGAGGGGAAAGTCTACGAACATAAAACGCTTTAAAACTAATAAAAAAATGTTAAGGAAAAATCTCTGCTAGAGAGAACGAACGGCTTAGCTGGTGTATGAACGTGTGATATGTGGATGATTACAAGAGAATAAACTCATATAAAATAGTTTTAAGTTATACGATGTGTAACATGTTGTGTACTCTTTTTTGTCCCCCACCAACTAATGGAAAAAAAAACTAAAACATTATTCGCAAACTTGGGATGCTTTGGTCTGAAAATCGCTTTGGATTGAAATTTTTTTTTTTACATTTCTCGCCAGGTAATTGAAAGGACTATTTGAAAAATAATTACCATTTTATCTTGCCTGTGTACGAAAAACATGCATACAACAGAGAGGAGTGTCCAATATTTATAATCATATGAATGAAATTCTTTTATATAATCGGGCGGCACTTTACAGGTAATTGTAGAAACTAAAATTTATCTCTACCTACCCTTTGCCTTTCACATCATTCTTTTTTGTATTGTGGGCCAGGTATAGAGTTTCAGTTCAGTTCAGTTTCATTAGTTCGGATGTTTACGTGGCAGTGTTGCCAAGCCTTCAATTCTTACGATGTGCTGGGTGTACGACCTATAGAGAAAAATCATATATCTTCGGTGTACCTGACAGATGTGACAAAGGTTTAACGTAAGTTCCTGCCTATGTGGCTTAACCTTACGGTACCTGACAATCATACACGCATCGAATCCGCCATTGCCAAATACCTATTCTTTGTACTTAAAACTACAAACGTTTGTTCTTGCAGAAACATAAGCGAACCTCATATGGTCTCCAATACATATGTTTATGCGCTACAGAAATTTATGCCCGAATTTTGAGTTTGATCAGTGGCCAAAGTCCCGATGCATGAAGAGATAAAAATGATGCAGCGCATATGAGCTTGACATTTTGAGCTGAACAAAATTCTTAAAGATGAAGTTTTCATTACAAAGATTTTGGTAAAGATGAAGAACCAAAGCTAACGACTTCATAGAGGAAAAAGACAGACATCTCCAAAAACACTAGGTAACGGACGGATAAGATCAAAAATATGTAGGGAATGATCCACCATTGTTAAGGATTTCTCGAGTTATATATACTTACTACGGATTCAGTAGTTTAGGTTGGATGCTATGAACGAAAATATCCGCAGTTCTTTAGGAAATATATACAAAATTCCCAGATGATATTCTAAAATCCTAAGTGTGGCTTCTTTATCTAAATAGAGATTTGGGTTTGGCCAACATTCGATGTCGTTGACTTCACCATTTGAATTGGATGTAAAAGCCTTATCGATTACTTAAGCCAACCTGTTTAGTTGATTAAGTTTTTAAAATTTTTTCTTGCAAATAATTAGAGAGATGACCTTTAACAAGGACGTATGACATTTATATCAGGCCCAGGTTACAAAAACTGTGCTTATTACCGCTGGTTGGGTTCATTTAATCCTCAGTCTTTGTTGTGATTTCTTTCAAAAAATAACTTTAGTGTTAAAAAAAGCTTACTTAAAATATAGCAAAAAAAAACCTTAAAAATCTTAAAAAACCAAAAGAAAACGTATTATATGTAGCGTTAACCAAATCTTTTAATTCGCTTTACTTATTTATCCCATGTAATAAGGAGATGTATGAGGCTGGAACCGATTATAGTAAACTACAAACGTTCTCGATTGTATGGTTGGTTAACGTGATCCCGCAATTGCTTAATTGGTTAACGTACAACTTGTACTTTCTTGTAAAACTTTTCTTGCAAAAAAACGCATAAAAGCATGTTTTCAATAAGTTTGGCTCAACGCACACACGAGTTTCAATATAAAACGAAATGAAAATCGTATGACTAAAAATAGATAAGGAAAGTTTGTAGTTGAAATAATTGGAAAAAAGTTATACGCTCTTAAGGAGGACCTTTAAGTAGGATAATGCTTATAACTACTCGACACTTAATTGAAAATTTGATCTGCGGGCTTGAAGCTAGTTGTAACCTATGGGTTCAATTTTCTCAAGCAGAAAGGCCCAAGGTTAGGAATTGTAAAAATTAGTATCTTCTTGGCCAGAGTTTAAGTTCGCCATTTGTCCAAGGAATGATGGGCTGTGATTAGAATTAGTCTAGAGATTAAACGGGGACGTGTGTTCGTTGTTCAATCAATAAGAAGAGTTGCCGCGAAACGTCTGGGACGAGTTTTGATCCTCACAATATGTACCCCTTATGGCATATCTGAGGAACACTTTTTTATCAAAAAAGGCAGGATAAATATTGCACATAGCCGTCCTTTCTTCTGGAATTAGTATTAAGTATGACTTTAATTTGTAATAAAACCTCCTCTGATGTCGATCGTTAATTTATCGATATTCGCCGTGCTCAACACTCGCCAAAATATTTATCGACTACTGCCGAAAATCGTTTTGTCGATCAACGGTTTCCGCCTGAACAACTTTTTGTAGTTATCGAAAAATTGCAAAGGCGAAAGTTGCGGATAAGATGCTTAATATTTGCATTACTTTCATGAAGGCTGAAAAAGACGTTGTAGTTCCGGTTTGAAAACAACCAACTAATAGAATGCTTTACAATAGGTAGTCTGCTTTTACCCGCTTCTTTGGTCATAATCTTGATCTTAACAGAGGAACTAAACAATAAATTTCCTTTTCGCTTATTTTTTTTGCATTTCAACATTAAGAAAATCTTAAAGAGAGCGTTTAAGAAATTAATTTGTAGAAATCCAAGCTATCGAAAACTTATTCGAAGTCATTTTCAGAATTTAGTTTGTCCTGTACATTATTGTATCTCAACTTGAGTTCATTTCAGTTTTTAAGAGCTCAGTAATGTCACTTCAAATCAATCGTGTGCCATATACGATCAAATCGTATTAGTAAAGGAAAACGACAAAAAATCTGAAGTTTCACGTGGCTTAATACACGTGGATAATACCTCAAAAGTCACCACATTGCTGCTGTATAGATGACACATCCGGAAGTTTTCAATTCGAAATTTACGTCCTTTAAAACATGTAGTTAAAATACTCTCGTTTGATTTATTGATGAAGGAGGCGCAGCTAACAGGAATGCCTTAGTAGAGTAATGGGTACACGAAATTCGTCGCAAGCTTGTTACTGTTGTCGCATGTTCTTTTTATCGACGTTTTCTCTAAAATGTGAAAATTTGAAAATTTAAAATATTTCACTCAACTAATGTTTACATTGGATATGTATTATAAGACACTCATACGTCCCACATTGTCTTTTTTAAGAAATTCTATGATGTGTTGCTCTCTCTCTCTATAAAACAAATATTTATTCAGGTATTTCTCAATTCAATGAAATTTTCAGAAATTCTCATACAGTGATGTATGAAATTAAATTAAATTAAATTATAACAAAAAATGTCTTGATAATACAATAAATCGAGCAAATAGATATACTGTGGTTGCTATTTTTATTATAAGATATGATTATAAAATTTTCCTTCCTATTAATACCAACAAATAATCAAATTTAAGAAGAGACAGAATTTATAAATATTTCCGAAATGTTTCATAATAATAATCATAATGAAAAACAAAGTAAAGTAATATTCAACAATCAAATTTCCTTTGTTTCAAATTTTTACCCTCTTTCTGCACTTTTCTAACCACACCACACTCTACACTATTCCTTAATATAAAATATAGTCATAATCAAACTGTTGTAGTAACATAACGAGAGAAAATAAAAAGAAAATTATGATGATAACAAAAGAAAATTAATTGTCAGAGACTTCTATAGGAAATAACTTTCAGTTGTTGCCTGTGTGTAATAATTTCATTTAAATATCTTACGCCGTTTGTATTTCACGTGCGGCTGAACATCCAGCTATGTGAGAATAACGCACGTGGGCCTGTTTTTACGCGCTGAACATGTTCCAAAAAAAGTCCGTAAAAAAGATCGAAACAACAACAAGTAACTAGAAAACTTTACTTAACGATTTTTTAAAAAAGGATTTCAAATCAAGTTAATAGCGCATATGTCCCACATCACCATAACATTCTAAACCGTTTTATCATTTTATCGTGATAAACTTCATGAAATCGTATAAAAAATAAATTGAACCCACATATCTGTAGCGGGCAGCAAAACGTCGCCTAAGACCAAAATCATTTGTATCTTTATATCCATTCGGCATAATAATTTAAATAATTTCAGCATAATATGTCGGTCTATACCCGTCTCAGAATTGCCAAGATTGACATAAAAGACCTGGACATTGGATTTGCATTATTAGCAATATACACATCCACGGATGAATTCCTGAAAAACCAAAACAAACTGAAACTGAAAAGAGAAGAAATATCTTAATATACCACTACGTTCCAAAAGAGGAAGGAATTATTCATTTTAAATATGCGTATACTTCCAATAGCAAACCAAATGTTTTCTTGTGAAGTTTGTTCAGCCGTCGCGGTCACATCTGACGAAATCTGACAGTGAATAAATTTAATGAACGATGAATTTGAATGAACAGAGTAGTATCCCAATCAATTACTCAATACCAAGATCCATAGTAGATATATAAATGTGAAATTTCGCGACAATTCTTTACAATCGCACAAAAGTTCACCACCGTCCCGACTGGCTAATCAATCAATTGCTCACTTAACAAACTCTTCAGGTGGTCGTTGTTCGAGATTCGGCTTGTAGATACTAATATATATATATATCCCGTTTGACTGTTTTGTCACCATCATTGACTTGCAGTAAATTGTAACATAAATAAAATCACTATTTATATAAGCTTATGTATAAATTAAAAAAATAAACATGGTTAAGATAAATCAACTGAAAATAAATCTGAATGTAAAGCATAAAAAAAAAAAAAAAACTTTTTCCTTTTCGACGCCATCTCGCCTACGAGATTTTTTTAAAATATTTTTAAAAAAAAAAAAAATTTTTCCTTTTCGACGCCATCTCGCCTACGAGATTTTTTTAAAATATTTTTATGAATCAATTTCGCCGGTTATCACAAAGCAAATGGCAGCAACATTTGTCATTCGATGTAAAAGTGCAAGTGACTGCTCGCAGTTACAATGGCGGCACAATATTTTACTATTCGCAAATTGCTTGAAGGCGACGACAAGCATGTGGGATGCTCGACGCCTACTCTTGCGGGGACAGGTAAGGAGGAGAAAAATAAAGTTACTCGCATAGTAGTACACAAGTGCCGTTATTCGAAAGCTGATGCCGTCATTACTACATCAATTTATTTTCTAGAATACAAGAATTTCAATAGCAATGGTATTTTCCCTGCCTTTTCCTTCTGCCTTTGCGTGTGTGCGGGTGTGTGCGCTCATGTATGTGTTTCTATTATAGTTGAAATACCATTGAAATTTCCGCTCAATTGGTCAAAACATTTCAAAGTACTCAACGTTAGAGTAGAGAAAATTTATTGAAAATGCAATTTTAACGTTTTTGAAACACTAACACTAAACCCGCGCACTATACATAGCACTTATCTAGCCTCTAGTCTCTATATACAACAATAGGGAGAACACATTTTACACTTACACCTATATAGTATTGAAACCAATATGTTAGATACCACTCACTGACATTGTTGCTAGCAATTTAGTTATTTATATATATATATATATATATATATATATATATATATAGTGTTTTCATCTTTTAACGAAAAGGATTAAATAAAAGTCAAACAATAAAAAAAAGATTTAAGTGGTTTAAATAACACATGACATATTGCAATCCACTGGAAGAGCTTAACGAGGTGTTACATAAATGCATGCAAACTTTTCTTATTTCAATCAAACACCCAATGGGATGACTGGTGTAAGTAGCATTCACCTGTAAACCATACAGTGTCTTTGTGTTTGCGGAAGATATTGAAAAGCTATATAAGCAATAATGAACACACACATATTACAATGTAAGCGGAAATCGCCGTAAAATGCATAAAAGGTAGTAACAAAAAAGATTACACATGTGTATGCCCGCACGTATAGGTGTGCTTTACATGCATAGTTTTTCATCTTGATCTCAATTTTAATTCAACGCAGCGTACTCAGCACTTACTTAAAGCATAGGAAAATACAAAACAGAGACAAGCAATGAATAAATATGCTGTTGATCAGCACAACATTCCAAGCAGAGTAGGCTCGTAATGATCGATTGGAGTTAATGCGGTAAGCTGAACGTGCTTCAAAAGACACTTAGCCATATTAGAAAGCCTCCAAATTTGTAGAAAGCCCGTTACAAAATTGTACTGTCTGTAATAAACAAAGCCCGAAACTATTAATTAAGACTTTAAGAGGATTGTTATTATGATAAATGAAGAAAGGCATAATCCTGTCTTAAGAGTTTACTGATTGGTTCATACTAGAAGGTCCGAAGAGTTCGCAATTAATTCCCAAGCCAAACTACTAAAAAATGGTAAAATTGTTTTTTTTTTTTTAATTTTATTAAATTTTGCATACTACTCGTCCGCCAAATAGGATAGAAAAGCATAGGATAAATTTCGTAGTGTAAGAAGTAATGTAGTACACGAGTATAAGGTGTCATATGAAAAGCCTGATAAGTGCGAGAGTAAAAAAAATGTGAAAGAGAGTGGGTTCATCATTTGTCTGCAAACGTTTATACATCTTCATGACATGCTTTAAAAAAAGAAATGTTATAAGAACGCAAAACGTGAAGAATGCTGCGGTCATGGAGACCACATATACCAAATTTGCGAAGTGTAGAATGGTGAATAGAAGTGGCAACATTCGGACAGATAAATGGGCTATAATCAGGAGATTGCAAGATCCTACATGTATACAAAGGTCTATTCACTATGTTAGTTTTGTAGTACGAGTACGTGTGGAATGTTAATTTTGAATAGGTTGTGGAAATAAAGAGTACAAGTGACGACCATGGTGAATTATTCCATCGCTGTTGCCAAGAAAAAAATAAGTGTTTCATGTCGATTCCCCTCAAATCTACAGAAATCAAAGCACAATCATTAAAATGTGATGGAAAATGCAATTTTATCTAGAGTGGTGTTGTCAAAAATGCCCATGTGACTGGGCACCCAGAGAAAATGAAAACAAAATGCATCAGATTTGAGGCTATACAGTGAAGGCCTGACTTCTGAATACGTTTTTTGGGGAAAATGTTTCCAAAGCGGATAAGGCAGATGTGCTATCTGATACTATAAGGTATTTCTTTTGAAGCCGTGTACTCGCTAGACGGACACAGATCTGGATCAGAGTTGGAACTAAAAATGGCAAGGTCTACATAACCCAAAATGGATATGCTCGCAAGAAGGAAACTGAAAATTTTGTTAATATATAAATTAAAACAAAGAGGACTCAAAGAGGAGATCCCTGAGGAACACCCTTGAAAGATCTCCATTGTACAACAACATCGTCGTTCTTAATTATTATGTTCTTATAGAGAAAGATGTCATATAATAAATAACGGAATTTGGTAGGGAGATTCAAAGAGAGTAGAATAGCACTTAAGATGTTAATATTGAGAGAATCGCTGAAAGTGACGTTCAGAAAGCAGGCAATGAGAGCAAAGGCTGATCACAAAGTGACAATGCTGTTGTTGTTAATTTTAATTTATTGTCATTGGTACATATACATCAAAAATCTGATTCAGTATTATTTCAGTTTCTTTATTTTTTTTACAATTCGGTTGTTGTTTTGCGTAATTCAAAATAGTATGAAATAACAAACAATAATCGTAAGTAGCGTGAAGTGCCAGCATGTTGTTACAGGCTTAGACGGTTTATTGTGTGTATCAAAATGCATCGATTTCTGTCGAAAAAGTCTTGAATCTGTTTGCAGGAATAGCCTTTTCTTCATCGTCAACGTTAAAAATCTTATTATCTCTAGACAGGACGTTGTGAGATTCTTCAGAAGCGGCGCACAGTGATCGTTTGTTTGTGTCTACATAAAAAATCTATTCACAATTGGAAATACTTTAGGGATATAAATAGCAGTCTCAGGATTCGGATGATGCGTAATCTTCGAGCAAGCATGTTTACAAAGAGTAAGTGACCCTTCTTCAAAAATGGATACATTTTAAAATCCAAGCATTAAGTCGTCGTGCCAGTTATTTGTTCGCACTGTACTTGTTAATGTGAGGTTAAGTTAAGCGTTCAACCACTTCATTTGCTTAAGGAAGGTTGGTTGAAATCGCTGTGTTTTGTGAGAACTTATTTAATTTGACAAACATTTCCTACATAAATTGTTTACCGTAATCTATAAATAACTGTAAGAGGTACAGCAAACGTAATGTAGGTATTCAGAACAACAGATGCAATTGTGGCTGCAGAAATTCTTCGCAAAGAAAGCTTTCTCTACTTTAATAAAATCTTTGCAATTTTATCTATCATTAAATCGTTTAATTTTTCATATCATAAAGACAAACAAAAAACATTTTAAGATTTTAACGCATTGCAGGACAATACTCCAATACTCTTCAATACGTTTGCCATTCTTCACATTTGATCACTTCAGTCTAGGTTATGAGTAAATTTTCGCAGAAGCTCTTCAACACTGGTCTTAGTGAATACAAGAAAAACGGGCGTCTTCTCAGCCATAGAAACTCATTACATTGTGCCTACAACAACGCCAATGATAGCAATACCAAGGTTTTTAGGTAATGTTGCTATTATAATGATAGAAATGTACACCCGGGACATATATTAATGAACTTAAAACTACTTCCAAATTAACTAAACTCTACACTTGCAAAATGGCGCCAATTATTTGTACTATTGAGAAATCGGCAAACATCATGTAACCTTTGCATAGCAGTCGATATGCAGATGGCTTCTATTTTGGGTTCATCTGTAGACAAGTGCTGATGCATGTTTCGAACGGCGGCCAATTTGTTTTGTAATAATGAATGTTTGTAAATTATCTTTTAGTTAGATCACCGCGTACAAAGAAGAAATGAATCGCTGTCTTATATTTTGACGGGCCAAAAGTATGTTCCCTAGGCATAGCAACTATCATGACCACTTGCTGTCACACGTGCCCTATTGATCATTGCACTTTTAAGTTTGCGCAATGATCAAAGAAAAACAGATAAAAACACGGACAGACTGTAACTATGTGAACGCTACAATTTTTTTAGGTTTAGATTAATCCCATTAAAGGCGCCAACATTAAAAAAAATTGCTATACAAATTTGTATTAAATAATGAACTCTTAATGCCTAGATTCTCTGAGATTTCTTTCGGTTTTATATTTAAAAGGTGTGCCAAGTGGTTTTGGATCCGTATAAACTGTGACCTCCTGTTATGGTGGCCCAATTCCGAGTCTCGTAGTATCTTGTTGAGGTTGACTTCGTCACTCATAGAGAAACATTTAGTTCAGTTCTCTAATTGTTGTAACATTTCACATGCGAAGAAGGGCTTCAAGGACTGACATGATTATTTTCTTTGTAAGTGTGTACTTGTATTTCGTAATGATTTTTATTTTATAGAGAATTACGTTTCTTCTTAAATCAAACTTCTTACAGAGCAACTTGCGCAAAAGTATACATAACAGCCATTTCGTTATTTGACGAACCGTTTGAATCAAAGGTCAATTCTATCTTTGGGCTATAGCTACGTTTCGTTTATTACGTGCGTTTTCTTTCCTTATATTACCGACCGGAAGAGTTGACGATTAAAACGTTATCGTAATTAATTTTATATATATTGAAATTGTTTTATATCCGCAAACGACGATGCACTATCAAAAAGAACAACGGTACAATATGAAAAGGATAACGATACAATATTTAGTATGAAGAGTGGTACAATATTTAAGGAACAATTTTATACTAATTGGCATGGCTGCATAAAACAGACTTGGATATTTTGTTGATAGCGACGAGCTTAATGTTTAAATTCAAACTATTTTTTTGGCCGTGTGTTATTGGCGACGTCGAATTCAAGACCCTTTAGATAATAAATCAGCTATTGCTTGCTGGTTTTCTTCCAACAGCGGTGTATTACTAGTGTCAACATCAGGCCAAGTGCTTAGCGTTTGAAAACAACAAATAAAATTACTCCACAGCCTAATCGGCGTTTTCGGTTTCAAATATATTGATAGCTTCTTCTGCACTTTCTTCTTCTATTTTTGGCCTTACTTGTTCACTAATTTTGTACATTCCCGGTCGGATCGCCACATTTGCAGCAGAATTCTTTTTTCGTAAAGTTAGTTTTAATGAAAACTAATGTTATGCCTTGATGGCTATATATTGTATATTAAAACCCTAATCCATATTTTGTTTTTCTTTTTTTTCGACAGTTTAACTTTTGCTTTTTTGTGTAACGTAAAGTAATATAAAATACTAAAAACCGAAACTAAGCAATGTGGAATGCCATCAGAGCAAGGACGCAGACAAAAAAAGATCGAAAAAAGTTGCTAATAACGGAAATAGCAAGTTTAACGATGGCTATTGGAATTGTGTGTGTACAGACTGTACCAAAAACAATAAACAGAATATAGAATAAAATTAGTATGCTTTCCATTAAAAATCCCCCAAAAATCTAGACTTGGCAGGCAGTAATAAAGATTGACAGCTTACTCGCGCAACGCCTTTGAAAACTTTATTGTATATTCGGCTTCCAAAAGGTTTTATCGCTGTATGCGTTCCGTCGATGGTAATTGAGGGGTGCATCTTTCGAGCTCAGGCAGTGATTAGAATGTGTTGTGTTCGAAATGGATCTAATTGTAATAGCAGTTCAATGTTTACAACAAAATATGTCGGTCTTTTAAACAAACCCGGGAGAATCGTCTGGCTTCAAAAGCGTTCATAGCACTTTATTATTACACTTTATATTTGCATTAGTGAAGAACCATAAAAAAGAACGGAAAGAATCGCCATTTGGCGGGTTCATATAAGAACAAGGGCTGCTGTTAAACATTGAAGTTAAGCGGAAATTTTGAACTGTTTATGTACTTTACAAAATGTGTTTTCAGCGATTGAGCCCTTGCGTGAAATTAGCCCACCGCGCGTAGCCCACATTTTTGTCATTGTTAAAAGAGGGGGCCTCTTCCAGCTTGGTTCACATGCCAAGGTAATTGATAATTGGGCGACATTGAAAAAATGACAAACTGATTATAAAAACTAGGCAAAAATGGAAACTGCAAGCACAAATAAAACAGAAAATCTTACTTTGTTGTCCCCGATTGGGCACACAGACCCAGTAGGCTGCGGCCAATTCCATATACCGTTCTCTTTCTTCACTTCTTCTTCTCTCGGGCCATCTCCTGATTGATCGGTCGTTTAAAAAAAAAAAAAAGAAAATCGAAAAACTGGAGCAATGTTATGTCTCTGAAAGTTTTTGTAATTCGATTTGTGCATTGCACTCTTTCAACCCTTGTGCTGTGACTGTGTGATTGTTAATAGTATATAATAGCATAACAAGTTAGTTTTCTGGTTTTGTAATCATAATTAAAGGGTTAATTTGTTTCGTAGGTGAATGCTTCCTACTATTTTTTGTTTTATCGTTTTCTATTTCGTGGTAACTCATAAGTTATCAAAAACATTGTTAGCAAAAGTGCAAACCACGAAAATTCCGTCTTTTTTAATAGCCTACCTTCAACTCTGCAACTGGGCGAGGGGCTGAAAATCGCGTGAAAATGTCCAAGAAAGTGATCAATAATATGACAATTTTCGATCGCATGTTTCCCAAAGAGGAAAACAAGCTGCACGTAGTTGAGCGGGAATGCCCTAAACAGTAAAACAATCTGGATGGTTAGCTTATATTTTTAGAATCCATTGAAAAATAGTTATATTGCGCGATGGCAATGCAAAGCTTCGTCCCATGCCTTTTTTCTCTTTCTTCTTTTTTTAATATATTGTTACCCCATATATTGAAAAAAGGTATCGGCTAACGATGGAGTGTAATTTCAATAACGTAAGATGCTGCTAAAAAAACAAATTTTAAAGAAGACAAAGAAAAAGAATTCGGCTATTAATTCAACTGTATTTCATGCTTCCTGCGTCGGGAACCTCACCATGGAGATGTCATCGAGAGTGTCAGGAGTCGTCTGTTTCCAAACTTCTCTGCTAAGAATTCAGGTACAATGAAAGATCAAGCTTTATCAAATAAGTCTGCGGGTTATTGAGACTTATGACATTAAAAACGGAGGGGGTATTAGCTGGATGGCGTCCAAGAAGTATGGGTAATCCAAAAGTAATGTTACAGAATAAAATCTGTAAGATCTACGGTGGTCAGGTTGCCCGTTCACTCTAATGCCACATGTGCTTTATCATCGCCAAGCAGGGGTGTCAGCAGGGGTGTGAGGCCTGAATGCTTGGTGCGGTCCGTCGTGGAACACTCATGGTAGCTGTGGTTATGCCCAAATCGCGGGGCATCAAGTAATTACAGGTGCACGATAGACGTCGCTTTATTTGGATCATACCCAAGCTTTCATATTAGGTACTCCAATCTTGGTATAGGTACTCTCACTTGCAAGTTACGCGATAGGCCTGTGGGCCCAGCTTGATTAAGCTTTCAAAGCATATGCAGATATTGAACACAAAGGCATATCTGTAAAGCAAGCCAAAAATTTTAAAGTGCGATGGCTCGCATTTGTCATAAAGAAAAAGATTATAAATAATTTCGCACATTATCGTCAATATACACAAGAATCTAATGGAGGCATCCATGTGGATACAGATAACTCATTAGATTGAATGCATCAAACAAGTGCTTGCATGTAAATCATTATTACACCATAATGTGGGGCTATACGTTATCAACATGAATTACTTGTGCATAGAATAAAAGCCAACGTAAGTATTGTGTTGGGCGTGTGTTTAAAGACTACACACAAACAACTAGACTTAATGTGCAGATATCCATTACAGCTTGGCCTTATTACGAGTTTCTATTCTAAATACAAATTTCGAAAACATGTAAAAAATACTATTATCATGTCCTAACAGGTCTGTTTTTTAAAAAGTTTTTTTATTGATTTACTTATGATCTCATTTTTCATAAACCCGTTGCTGTTCTGAAGGTTTATATGTAGCGCACCGGATATACAAGTAATTTTTAATATCATAACATGAGCATAAACAATCAACAACTTTCTCTTTTGCGCTCCATATGTATACGGTGCACCCTTTATTATAAGCACAACGCTAATGTTGGAATATCTGTTACACATATTTACGTCTCTTCCTTTTTAAAGCAAAACAAAAAAGAAAAATGGAAAACCTTTTAAACTGCTGTGGAATGTATGCGAAGATTATTTTCAGTTAAAGGTCTGACGTTTCATTGAATTTTGCTTGCTTTACTTCGCTAACGAATCGCAAGAAAAATTTTCAAACACACCACAGCATAATTAAATGTTCCCTCAAATATGAAATCAATTAAAATCAAGTCTTTATAACACGAGCGACGTAGTTGGGTGAGGGAGTAGTAGCAGGAAATGAACAAACCACGTTATTAGTAAACAATATATTTTTTGTATTCAAATAAAATCGATGACGAGTATTTTGCTACGTAAAATTATTTTTTATTTACGTATTGATCCTAATAGTCCTTAAATTATGTTCGTATCATTGAATTGTGAATTATTATTTCGCACAGACTTTATTTAGAAAGTTAGAAAAAGTATGCCGTTTCACAACACTTCACTCTGCCGATCTCATGTAAGCACTAATCCGCATAGTTTTCTCGATGTCCACTTTTCAATTCCGCAATCTGAAGTAAATTCTTATACACATTCAAGATAATCTGCACCCTACCTTTTACAGAATGCTAAAGAAAATATCGTCGGGTCAAGGTAGGGATAAATGTGAAGTTTTCGAACAAAGACGTACGAAGCGCCCAGGTGGCCGATGACGATCTTAAGATAATAATTGCTGCTAAGAAGGGTGAACGCGTTAAGGAAAACCCCACACCAAAAGCGTATTGGGCTCAGTGCGAGAGCCTAGTTTTGGAAGACGGGTACCTATGGAGGATTTGGTACAGTAAAAACGGTTCACGCACAAGAAAGTTGCTGGCGATCCCAAGAGCGAAGTCCAAAGAAATCATAGAAAAAGACCAAAGAGGCCCAAACGAAGATCACTCTGGCGTTATGAAAACTGTTAACGGGATTAAACGGAAATTCTACTGGGTAGGATGCCGGAAATCAGTAGACGCATAGCCTGTAAGGAAAGTGGTAAATCAAAAGAAGCGAAAAATAAGCTGAAAAACCAAGGGCGGACAAAACGATGTACAGACCGAAATCAAAACATAATTGGCAAGTTGAGGGTCGGAAATGATAGAAAAGCGAGCTTTGTTGAAGGAGACCTAGTGGTATAAGCCATCGCATAGTACCAGATTGTCAGCAAATTTGCAATGTAACTGGCAAGGACCGTACAAAGTTGTCAAAATGATAACTGATAGAGTCCATCACGAAACATCAGAAACGCGAAGTTGTAAGTAAGGTAATACACGTAAGCAGACTGATAGCCTTTGGGAACGATCTTATTCGAGACGAACAAGATTAAGGAGAAGGCAGTGTTACGGAAATCCCAAACCTAGTTTCATGCCGACTCATTGATTTTCCCAGAAAATAAATTTCCGAGAGAAGGAAAAACCAAGTGCCGATTCATGGCCCGTCATGCAGCTGCCGGTCGACGAAATATTAGCGGAAAACCTTTTAGTAACCTGCTTATGTTAGCAGAATATTTAAGCAGAATGAGTAAACCGGAAAACAAAATTTAAGTCGAAAAGAAAGTTGAGTGAAGAATGCTGTAAGCATAAGTAAGTTATAAATAATCCTACCCTTAAAAACTACTTCTAAAAATTGATTATCAATAAAATCACGAACTAGTGATACGAACCGTATCAAGAAAAGCCATTCGTAACAATACATTAAATATATCTAACACTTTTTTGATTATCAATATGTAAGTGTGCTGTAAATGTTAAAAAGTGTCTTACTATAGCTATTATTTCCATGTATACGAACAAATAGGGAAATAAAAAACATATTATTACATTATGTATGGGAGCTTCCTTCACAATATTTCATTTCTAATAACTCATTCCCTTTGACTTTGTTTATAAAGCATGCAGTATATAAAGAATATTCAATAACCGCTTCGATTACCCTTAGATAACGAAAAGTCAAGATTCTCGTTAGACTTTTCTTTCCTCGCAAAAAAAGTAGTTTCATACGTTTAAAGAAGGTTCTCATCCACCTTTCCTTCTCTTTGGTTTAAAAACGATGGGAAGTGGCCTATATATGAACGAATGGCAGTCATGGACAAAGAAGACTATCTTCAGCCGTTCATTACAGGTAACTACCAGGGAACTTCGCTTTTAATATTCGGTTCAATTTTTTTTGCGATTAAGCCGCAAGCGATTCTCAAAGTTGAGAATGAAAATCGGTTCAATCTTTGAGATGTGTTCGAGACCAACAACTGAAGACAAGCTGGCAATGTACTCAAATCTGAAGTTTCAATTTATAAGTTGGAGAATTGGGAATCAATTCATTGGTTGGTAGTCGTAAATCAATTAGGTTCCACGTTAACGCATCTTTGTCCTCTGGAGATGTCATCAGATTTGTTTGAGAGAACATCTTTAGCTAGGCATACTAGCAACGCGTTTACTCGGAAAACGTTAGTTGCGAACTTTTTTTAATGTGGTGCTGCTCTTAGCGTCTGTGAAACCTTACAAAAGCTTGAGGAAACCTTTAAAGTAACTCTTAAAATAGCAAATGAAAATTGTCCTTATGAAAAATTTGCATACATTTTAATCCCTTTTGCAACGCTAAGAATCGTGCTAATTATTTCACCGCTAAGGCTTCGCATAAACATATGAGTCTTTTATCCGTGCGTTCTTTAATCTGGCTTTCCAGTTTTGAAAATGAAAAATTAAAATTATAATCTCTTTGAAAATCAGCACAAGCATGGATTGGAAAGTAAATTGAAATAAGTTAGTGTTCCTATGCAGTGGCTTGCATGTAAACGCGTGCGTCAGTAATTTTGATGAGCCTGATAAGCGAAAAAAAAGATTCGATGAGACTTTAGAGGAGTATAGGAAAAAGCGTATGATTTCTTGGACAATCTGTTAAATATCGACAACACTTAGATCGACTAGGAAACCTCTCAAACACGAAATTCAATCCTTGAAAGACGACTGTGTGGCTATTGCTGAAAGTCGAGTTTATCAACATGAAAATTAAAGATATCATGACTACTACGTTGCCCAATAAAGATGGAAATGCGGGCATTAATTATCCCAAATGGAAGAAACAATTCAAACAATCCTTTTTGACGTCGTTAATGCCAACGGTCCAATTAGACAATGGGGTAAAGTTAATTACTACAAGATAATTATCAAATTTGTAAAGTAAATGTTCCACATTAAAAGTTCACTCATCTAGATTGCACGCAATTTAGACGCCTTGCATTTAAATGTGTAATGCAAGGCCCGGTATGTATTGTAAAGAAAAGGAACGTGTGAAGAAGTAAATGCGTAGTTTGAGCGGGGACGTTTATATTTTCTGATGACAAAATTTAAAAAAAGAAAAAATTGCAGCGTACACCGCCAAATTGCATGCGTACAAAATACCAAAGACGTTACGATCATGAAGACCACATATAGACAATCTGCGAAGCGTGGGCTGGCATGAACAGATGTATAGTTATCCGGACAGACAAATAGAAAAATGATGAAAAAATGTACAAACAAATATAAGCAAATAATGACGTACGAACACAAATAAATGTCATTTTGCCAGAAAAAAAGACCTTACTTTCGTAAGAGCTCTGATACCGTGGTGATGCATTTAAGTACTAGCATTGAACCATGAATCAAGCTAAGTAACTGATACGTTCCTCATTAATAAGAAATTCCTTTATTAGAATAAAGGTTGAAGACCTACCGCTATACAGTCTGGATACCGTTCGGTCGACAAGCTTCCTTTTTGCAAAGAGTATTTGCATATGTATCCATACCTTTACATACATTACCGAACCTACGCCTTTTATAAAGCGCAAATTATTGGCAAAAACAGCACATTTTTTCCCGTTATGAAAATCTTCTTTTTTTCTTTTAACTATAAGATATCAACTATAGGATGAAACGCTATTCGAAAATTTTGTAAGTACACGTTGCATGTAGTCCTGAGTAGTTTTCTATTCCTTCCTTTTAGGTATTGCAAAAGAGCTTAGGAAATCCGTCTACAAATCCGTCTTAACAGAGAACATAAAATTCGAAGTTTTTTATTCATATATTTAACCCACGTGGATATCAGTGTGCGTATTGTTTCAAGCTGGGCGCAATACTCGTGTTTGGTCTTTCCTTCTGTTTTCATATTGAGCAACTTAAACAAACACAAGTATTTAATAAAAAGCTTTGTTAAAGTGGTATAAAATCCAACAATTTCTTTGCAATATGTTTCGATACAAACTTGATTAAGAAAAAGTAAATTCAATGTTTATTAAAAGACTTTGAATCATCATGAAAACATACGCATTCAAGTCAATATGTATTAGGTATTTGCATGTATTTTGATCATTTTTTCACTTGAAAAAAATCGGTACAATATATATTAATTAAAGTATTCTTCATCATTCTTTTGGTCTTTTTCCCGTCTTTCCGGCATTATGGCGATACCTTGTCGAAAGAACGATATTCGTTTGGCAGCGATCCAGTCGTCGAGCGTGCAAGCCTAGCCATGCTGCATTGATCCGAACAACTGGTAATCAGGAGGCGCTATGCCTGATGAGCTGGATGCGACAGAACTTCGCATTCGAGCTGCGACCTGTATGCCTGCATACTCTTGCAACGTGTGGCCGAACATTGTCATGGACGACTGTCCATCTCTTAAAAGTTGTTAGTTCTTTTTTTTGCAACAATACATCTTTCAGTTTGTTTAATTGACGTCGCTGGGCATCTCCGATAACAGTTTCATTCCGTTGTAAGAGCTACAATACACTAAGCCTTGCTGATCCCATTATAGGTGCAGCAAAACTTTATGGCCATGAATATTCCGCTTCGGTGTCGAACTGCCCTAACACATTACTTTTTTGCACTTGGGATTGTCGTAGTGAACCTACTTTCATCGCCAATCACAATGCTTCACAGAAAACTCTTTTTTTTTTATCTGACAAGCGATAAAATCGCGACGTTGAAACGGTTCAAAATGGCATTTTCAGTCAATTCGTATGATAGCCATTTTGCCTCCTTTTGGATCTTTCACAAGTGAACGTCCAGAACCAATTGATCCGTCAACTGCTAAGCCTTTCGAAAGTTTTCTCAGAATTTGAGCTGGGTTTTCGTCCAATAAGTCATTGCCATGTCATTGTCTTCGAACTTTTTGGGCCCTCCAGACTGTTCTTTGTCATTGATATCAATGTCACGACTTCTAAACTGTTGAAACGAAAACCGACAAGTAGGGTATGATGTAGCAGCATCATCACAAGTTTCTAAAAATGCTTGACGGTGTTCGGCAGCAGATTGCTTCAAATCAAACGGCAAAAGTATTGAATGTCGAAAATGCAATTTCAAGGGTTCCATGATTGGATACATGATTACGTACTCAATAGTGCTAAACGGAAAAGTGCCACTTTATGTAGAGAAAGGTGCAAATCATCAAATTTAAACCTTGATCAAATCTAACATTGATCAAATTTAGCATTGATCCTCCTCTACTTTTCATTTTCATCAATAGTTGTCATTGATCAAAATACATGCAAGCACCGACTATTTGTGAATATATTGTTGAACGAGAGAAAAAAAGGTCGACCAAATAAGTTTTTCTTGTTTATGATTTTAATATCAGAAAATTCATAAAGTTTTTTATGCCTAACTTTTGAAAGATGGGTTTTACCTTCTGTTTTAAAACTTTGAGTGCTTTGCATATTTTTGTACCGACAACCAAATGGAATCATGTTTGTTTTATCAAAATTTTTGCAATGTCAGCGATATATGAACTTTTGATCAGCCTCAAAATCTCGTTCGGTCTAAGCATATCCATCTGTACATACGCGTAACGTCTGTGGTAAATATTTCGCTGATTGCCAAAATTAACCTATCGGTATGAGTTTTGGTAAGAGCTTTGGACATTCTTGCGCGAACATTGGAATTGAAAAGAGCACGCCTACAATAGAACACGGATTGAAAACACTTCCTTCTTCAAAAGGAACAAGACCGAGTTTTTATAAACTACAACGATAAATATATATTCTCTGGGCAATTCTATAGTAACTGTGTAACTGAAAAAATCGGCTTCACCAACACTATATTATCGAACATCGAAACTTCATTTTTATTTTGTTTTTTCTTTTTAATATAAAAGTGATGGATATAGAAAGCTTCGGCTGCAAAGGAAATTCATTTCCTTACATGTTTCGTATTGAACCATAGAACAAGCAGAGCGTTAAGTTTTATATGAAAATTGGGTTTATTGCATAAACGGGTAACATATGGTTTGCAAAAATATCTTAATATTTGTTTCGTGCTGAATATCGTTAAGTGAGCGTAAAAGCTTTGATTGTTTTATTTTTAATATAATTTGTTGAGTTCTAAATTAAAATTTCTTTCTACATTTTGGTTTTGAAAAGATAATAAACTCATATTTGTTTTACCATAGTTATAATTTCATATTAAGAACCGTTTAAGGAAATATTTTACACGCCGTTAAGCCATTCGACGAATATTCCTCTAATAAATTTTACCTCAAAGCAAGAGTACCGCGGGAGTCTACCTTTCCCCCCCCCCCCTTTTTCTGGTATTATAAGAAGTATCAAACGATACAATCAACGGCCTAGGTTTTTCAAAGCGAGGTAAAAAATACGTCCCTACAGGCGACATCCGCATCCGATATGCAAGCGGCAGGCGCTTGACTGCGTATAGCGATGTATCCAAAACTCGTGATACTTCGGGGAAGCGACATAATGTTCGCTGTGTTGAACTTACATATAGGTACCTACAGGATAACTATTCCACAGAGATAAAAAAGATTTGTCCATTATTGAAGTTCTTTATATGGCTTAACTGCCTTTTATTTTCAAATTTATCGAACTCTTCTTCTTGTTCAAAGCTCCGTCGTTTTTTTCTTTTGTATTTGGCACACTTTTGTTCTTCCATGTCCTTATTTCTTTTATTAATAAAAAATAAAGAATGAAATAAGTAAGGAATTAAGGAGGAATGAAAATAAGTAAGCATTTTCTTTACTAACGAGAAAAATAAATACAAAAGTGGTGGATAAAGCAATATTGGACGATGCAAATCTTAATAAAATGAATCCCAGAAAATAGTACGAACATGAGATATACCAAAAGTCGACTTGGAGCTCAAGTAACGCCAAGATGGAACATGGCGACCATCAAATATAGCGACAGGTAACTCTTGGTCAGCTCACGATTTCTTAAAGGCTAATGCTTCAGCTTTAAAAAATATATTAGTATTTAATTGCACATATTTGCACGATATAGTGACGCAGTCAGCTTTCATTTATGTACGAACAGTGAATTTCCCACTTTTTGGTTATATCATTTATCAAATAAATGAAATATATAAGGACCGTAAAGTTTGACGCAGTATGAAAGCAAAGGAAGGAAAGGAAAAAAGTTTTTGAAGTATCGCTTTGGTGTGGTATGAGGTGTACTTTAAATGTGTACTGTGGGTTCATAAACAGAAAGCCACATAATCGGGCCAGCATGTGTACTTATTTCATTGTTTTTTCGTTTTTTCGTTTTTCTTTTGAAACTTTTAATAGAATTTTCTTCTTAATAAGTATTTTTAGTAAGAGTGCTTATGAAGATCTTAAATTAAATCTAAAAATAAAAACTCTTACATGTTTGGTTATTAGAGCCACAACATGTACAAATAATGCCTTGTTCTTCTTTCCGACCGCAATGGCTATGCTACGCAAAAATTTGCAAAATGAACGGACTTCAAACAATACACTGAACAATAATAAAAAAAACAAGACATTTTGAAATATGAGTGAATTTCTATTTTCATTACTTCTGTTTTAAATATTGAATTGTTTTCGTGGTCAGAATTCACATTTTAGGAAAAATAATTCTTCAATCTATTCTATGTGTATTGGGGGAAATTAAAGGTAATTGAATTCTTGAAAATAGAGTTTAAGAAGGAAAACTGCCAAGTTAAGTACAGTTACTGGGGACATTTTGTAAGACATCTCTCATATAACCGCTCCTACGAAAACTTAATCTCTATATATTAAGATAATCAACGTATAATACTGAAAATTAATCCATAATAGCAAATTGACATAGAAATCAACCTTACCAGACTTGCACCGTGTACGTCGTGTTTTTGGATACCACCGCATATAAGCATTCTCTTACATGCCAAAAAGGCCTAATTCTTAATATTTTATGATGAAAATTTGCTGATGATTGTAGTTTGACATAAAGAGTAAGTGACACAAATTTGGACCACATGAGCCTGGTCCTTGGATCCCGCTCCGTATAAGATTGTGCATAGAAAAAAGCCCTCCAGAAGAAGGTTTAATCCTCAATATTAAGAGAATTGGCTTCTCGTAATAACTAATACCAGAAATCACGAAATGTGTAAATGTTCCAACATTTTGTTGAAAATTCAACCTAGCAGAGGTTTGTTATTAATCAAAGCTACCGCATAATATTTTATATTTTTACTGTGCGCTCAAATATCCTTTTCTTCTGGCACAACAAGAAAAGACATCAACAGTTAATAGTCTGCGTATATGTAAGAACGTGTTGAAGTTACTGGTTGTTCGCTTGGTTTCATGCTTTGGCTTATTACAAATTATTTTGATTTGGTTCTATAGTGGTGGCGTACTTTCTGCTTTAATAATACGTTAATCGCTTCTGCATGCACAAATTAAATTATTTTATAGTCATCTACAAAAGGGGGAAGTACATGAGCCGTTTTCTTTGTAAATGTAACGCCACTTTTGACAAGATACCACTTAATGATAACAATGAAGGTAAACATGCTTGAGGTTTATCTCTATAAAGCGGTTGTCTAAAGAAATCCTTTTGTCAATACAAATTTTCGAAGGTAATGATAGTAGAATTGTAATTACTTTGAAAGTGATGTACGTTCTCACTTGCCATAAAGATGAGGTATTTCAGTTCAAATTTTATACTGCATATGTTGGATCTATTACCTTATATTTCTCTAATATATTCATGGCCTTCCAATAAGGAAAAAAATTGAATATATCGTGTAACGGCAAGAAGTATTCCTCAAAGTCGGACACGTTTGTGTAGCGGAATAATTGATATAATCAAAAGGTCAAAAGGTCGGAGATTAGCACGTGTCAATGTAAAACTAGGTAGTTTGGCAGTAATGAAAGGTCACTCTTTACCGCAGTCCACAGACCGTTGCAAATACCTTATCGAGACAGACGAACGATCGAAACATTCTGACCGGATGCGTTGATGTTATGTTCTGGGCTATTCTCCCCCACGCCATACCTACGATCGCCTACGGACCATAATTTTGTGTGAGAGACCTCGCAATGGTAACGTACTTTCTTTTCGTTAAAAGAAATAACTTTTCACATTTGTAGCAAATTACAAACGATTGACTTGCCTTGATTTATTAATTTGTAACTTTCCATGTTGAAAAGAATAATGTTACAATAATATACAGAATAATAAAAAGTTTACATTAACTTACGTTATAAAAGTAAAAGAAAGCAAAAAAAGGACCACAGTATGTTAAAACTTGACTACTGGTGCTCTCGACGATGGCTGGGTACTGCTGAATTTGTAACGCTGTCGCGGTTAGTATTTATATATACGCATATTGTTCTCTTCTCTTTCCATATCGCCACAAAACTTTACCTTCTCACATGTAGTTTTCTTATGATTCATAAATGACGTATAAGATTTTTCTTTATTTTATTGTTCTTCACTTTTACAATCTTTGGGCGTTTTTCTTATATTTATGAATTGTTTTTATGAGATGCCACAAAGTATAGTGAATCGATTTAAGCATGTCCATCTGTCCTTCTGTAAGTCTGTGTGGTGCGTGTTGTTCACACTCTCATGAGACATCGATTTTAAATTCAACAGAAACATTGGAAGTTTTTACACGCAAGTTGGTCTTGAAAATGGGCCAAATTGGTCGGAGCACAAGCCCCTAGTGAAGCATAAACCGAACGCAACTCCTTTTTCCTAAATCAAAGTTTGTGGTTTTTCGCTCATTACTCGCAAATTACAAAAGATAGAAGGCTGATATTTTCTGCTATCTATGTGCATAATTAGAAAAAATCGGCCATGCCCACAGAAAGTTATAACTGATTAAGTTTCCGTTTCTTCACTTTCTTGAGGTTTTATGCCTATTAAGAGATAAAAAAGACAGAATGTTTAAAACGTTGTGCACAATCCTCAAATGCAGATATAATATCGGCTTAAAAATGCTTTCATTCTAAAATAAATGTGATCGACACAACGCCTTGGTGTATTTATTTTTTTCCTAAAAAAGCGATATTGGTATTAAATAAAAGGACTCGGAAGGCAGAAGGTGAAAAGGTAAGTGTGTTAATTCTAAGTTAAATGTGATGCGCATAGCGAAGTAGTGGTTTAATTTTTTTTTACAATACCGTTGATATGGGTGTCACATAAAAGGACTTGGATAATAGAGTGCGAATGCGTTAACTCTATTAATACTAAATAAAGCCGAACATAACTTTCTTACTTATTTTTTTTCTTGTTACTCGAACGTTTGAATATGTTTTTAATCTAACTTACACTATATTTTAAAATAAAAGCAATTTTTTTGAAGAATCTTAGGACGCGGTAAGTGCTCCTTATGTGTCTATAAGCTAGTGTTCTAATACGATTTAATATTTATACTTAAGTACTTTCATATTTAAATTTACTGCAGTTTTGGATGATAGCAACAAAATTTCTTTCCCATTTTTAGTTCAATAGAATAACTATACAGTGCACATTGTCTTTTTCACAATTGCATTCAACACAGAATTTAATTATTTAGTAAATTAATAGACAAGCAATATGTAGGTAAAGACTGCAGTGTGAAATAAAATCTGCCTTTTCTTTTTTTTTCTTTGCAAATGAAAGAAATTACCGCCATTACATGTTCTATTTCACAAACTGATAGCAATATCAATAACACTATCTCGCAACCACGTGCTCGCTTCACTTGACCGGCAAAATATTTTAAGCTTATATTGCGAGAATTCTGAATTTTTGCAATTCATCTGCTGTCTGAAGAAACGTTTAGCCATAGAATTATATTAGAATCGCACCTTTTTATTTACAATCAATCGTTAATATATTTTACACAATCGATCGAAGCCAGGACTTAGAGCGAAGCCCTTTTAACTGTTGACTAAAATATGCGTGAACAACGAGCGAGCCAGAAAAACGAACGGAAAGCAGAGCTAGCTTTTAGAATTAAGGTTAACAAGTAAGAAACTTATACGCTGTCGTGACCGAACCCTCTGCACCCATGACCACGACTCAAAAACAAAGAAAAGGACTAAATTTGCATACTTCACAACAAAGGAAACATGGAACGCAAAAGTGTTCGCAGTTTTTATTACATGGGCGAGTGCGCGTTGTAAACATATTCTTTGAAAAGTTTGCCTCATTTTTAAATTCTTCTGCAAATTTGTAAGCGATATCTTCAACTTGCGAACGGGAAAATGTATGCCGCAGGCACTACAAAGTTCAGCAGACAGATAGATGGACCGACATGCTTTGGCGCATTCCGAATTTGATATTGCCCAAAAATGTATATACTTTAACACGCTATGCCTTATAGTAGGAATGTGGAGAAGTCATAAACTCTAAAGAACACAGCAAAGACACAGTGGTTTAGATCGTTGCTTATACTAGAAACTTTCCGCGGAAGTAATTCCTTGCTCTTTGAAGCAAACACTAGCACGAATTTTCTTGTTTGCCGTAGCAATCGTATGCAACTCATTCTTTTAACGACTTTAGCCTTAATCTAGATTCTCGAATTTGTGTCTAATTCATGGATTTGTCTGAAAAAAGCAACTATGTAAAACGGCAAACACCTTTACAAACCTCGCAAATTTCTTAGAACAATACCGGCTCCTTTTTCCGTTATCTATCTTACTGTATGGAGAATGGCGGCATACAATTGCACGGCGGAGCGCACAGCAATGTACTTGTGGCTCTAAAAATCTGTTCTTCCATGCAAATACAAAAAAGCTCCTCTGCTGGCTGAAACGCGTTAGGTGAACTTAAAAAATGCCTTTTATTTTTCAAGAAATATTATATTAAATAGGAGTCCTGTAGGAACTTACCCTCGTGGTGACGAAGGAAGAACAACATACTCCTTTGGCCGTTCACACAACCTTCATCCGCAGTTGCTTCTAAGAGCGTGTGGAATTAAATTATATATTTGTATTTATACCCCACAACGCTTGTGGTACAGAGTATATTAAATTTGTGCGGACGTATGCAATACGCAGAAATGATTAAGGCAGAGCCAACCCTTCATTATACCAATCAATTCAAAATCATTTTCTAAATCAGAATCATTTTCTAAATCGATCCTCTCTGTTCGTCTGTGTTTGTGTTGAAGCTACAGTTCGCAATTTTTGAGATATTTTGATGAAATTTGGTGGACGAGGACGAGCGCTATTCCACTTTTCGACCATTCGCTATACAGCGCCCTGTTTTGACAAATTGTTGTACGGAAAAAATTGAAATTTTCAAAATTTCTTGATAAAAGGGGCTAAGTCATAACATTTCGACATTCTAAATTGGCGTGAAAACTTTACCCCGTCTCAAGCAATTTTTTGAGATCACTCTCATACAACAAAAATTGAACTTCATATTACAAAAAGGTCTAATTTTCAATGCTTCATGATGAAAATCGGATTATTTAAGAAACAAAAAAATAACTGTACCAAATTTGGATCATCTCGGCCAAGTTTTTGGACCCTCTATAAGGGTTTTCACAAAAATTGGCCCTTTATAGGACAGAAAATTCTGAGTCACAATAATATTTGATATAAACATTAGCCGTAGCGGCTACTTCAATTTTCGAACCTCTTGGGCAAAACCATTCTTACGCAAAGTAGGACTTTATTTGTAAAAAGGTCTAATATTTAATATACGGCCCCATAATGGTGAGTTGCAATAAAAACGGGATATAATTTTGTGTTCTACGGCAAAAATAAGAATTGTGCAAGACAATATGGTGTATGGTATTTAATAGTCGGCATAGCTCGACTATAATGTTTTCACTGGTTTTTTTAGATTGAAGTTTAACTTTTAAATGCACTTGCTTGCTTCATTTTACAGTTCTTTTATTAAACTTTGTTTAATGTTTTGCTTAATACATTTTTTTTTTTCATCAGTTTGTTTTTTCATTTTATATTTTGTTTCTTTACTTATTTTTCGTCCTCTTCTTTACGTTATTTTATTATGCATAAACCGATGATACCATAAAAATGCAATTGTAAATGCAACCAATGAGAAGCCTAACTCGACAAGAAGATCGAATACCATCCACCCAAAAAGCGATCATATTTTTGGATTTTATAGCAGTTCGGTAACAAGAACCGTAAATCGACCCCTGAATTGCCATGACTGGTTACTTAAAAACTACCGGACTGCCGGAAAAGAACTATTATAGAGCACCTTCCCACTGTCACAGTAATGTAAGAGCGTATCGAATGGTCCGCGCACCCTCCAGACCTCATGCCACTGGATTTTTGTTTGTGGATTCGTATCGAAGGTAAAGTTTATCTGCCAAAAACGACAACAGGTGACCCGTTGAAGGAGGAAATTAGTCGAGCATGTAACGAAATTCTTCAAGAAATGATTCGCCACGCCTGCATTTGCATTGCTTCGCGTGACCAGCAGTGTTTGGATTGAAGCGGGCATAAATTTAAATATTTGCGCTGCCTAAACAAATGCCTATCTTCTTTAATCTGTACTCTTAACCTGTGATCCATCTAAATATACACTGCAATGTGTGTATGCAATTTTTTGGAGACACCCTGTGTAAATGATATATTGTTCATAAGTAGTGAAATTGGAATGCTGTATAACCTTAAGCATAAGTTTTTTAAGTAAGCAATGGTACGATTTTGCCGATGTCTCCATGACATTCAACAGTGCAGTCAGCACAGCTGGAATACACATAAGAGCGCTCCGTCGAACGTTCAAAGTTATTTTTATTATAAAAATTATTCAGTTTAGTGTCGACTATTCACATACTTTTTAAGAACATCACGTATTTGTTTAATTCTACATCTAATATATCCAACAACAAAAGGTATTAGAATTCATGCAATGCAGATAATGTACTTAGTGGAGAGAAATATGCAAATAAAACTTAAAAATCCCAGCTTGGCTTGTAAATTAGATTACGTATTAAGGTTTGCAAAAAGTTGATTTATAAGAAAACTGTCAGATAAGTGAAAATCTAATATACATTTTTTTTTCAATTTACTAATTATTGTCTGTAGTGTGCCCACACTTGTTATTTTGTGCAACTTCTTGATAGAAATGTACCTGGAAAAGTTTATTTATATATTTTTTTGCAAATTATTAATTGATGGGGATTACCCCATACTGGATAGGCATAAAATATAGTTGATTGAAAAACAATCCTATTCACAGTACTTGTAATTAGATATAGTACTTCCAACTTGCAAGTTGTTAACTATTTCGCAAACAAGTCGAATGTAATTAAAAATTTATACGTTTCATGTTAATCATGGACAAATTTTGTGTACATAAACATTAATAAAGCGAAAAATTAATTAGACGAAAAATTTCTTAGAAAAGCAAATTTTTTAAGGTAAAGGACAATTTTAATTATCCCTGGTAAGTTCACATATATATATATATATATCTTTACTATTACGCTGTTTTTTGGTTTATAAGGAAACATTTTGAGCGACAAAATACGATGGACAGCAATTTTTGGTGTTTATTGTAAGGAAGCACTTTGAGCGGCAAAATACTATGGACAGCAGTTTTGGTGTTTCTTACCATGGGAATGATGAGGCTGTCATCAAAAAGCGATTCCGAAGTGAACGACGCGCTACAAAGTGGACTATGGAGACAGAAGGCAGCACCACGGTTATTGGGAAACACTACAAGCAAAAGTGTTTTCAATTGAATGATATTTTTGAAAATTATTATCAGAAAATATTATAAAAATTGTTGTAATATCATGAAGTTGAAATATGGAAATTTTGTTTAAATAAATGTTATATGGAAAAACTGTTATTTTATGTGGAGAAAAGTCAAAATCATCCTACTGATCACAATATACGCAAAATGCTATTAAAATAAATACTCGTCTATAACGAAAAACATAAATAGCAAGTATTTATTTAGAATGTAGAAGCTGAGCGAATTCAACATATTCCAGTTGGTGGTTATTGTCTTTCTCACCCCTTTCCAATTTTCCTTTCACTGTTCAAAAAATGTATCATTTTCAGCCTTGCATTTGGAAATGCAAGATCTCTTCACAGAATTCGAAACTCGAAACTGGTCGGTGCGAAGTACTTTCGTTTCGTTTCTATGCAAATAACAAAGCATATATCCCTATAATGATTGTGCACATGTCACACTTACTATTTCGGCGCTATAAAATCTCCTAGAAACTGCACAATTCCCCAAAAATGTACATTCATAGCTTTAAAGGGAGAAAAGGGCCTATTTATTGAATTACCTGTTCGTTTAACGTTCACCAACTCTCGCCACATTGCTCGGCTGGCGAACATTAAAGTTGAACTATCTCCACCTTTTTATGATAAGCTTACTGGACATGCTCGATATCTTTCAAACATTTGTTTCGGTGTTCCTCTTTCACCAGTTGCTCTCGATAGTCTGGAAAGACTGTTGTTGTTGTACACTTGTTCTCTTTTGTATATCACGTTGATAAACTTTTTGTCGCCCTTTTCTTTCTTTTCAAAATATACAAATGTAGATGCAATGCTATTTACCTTAAATAAACATTTAATTTCTTCTTCTCTTTTCTTTTTAACGAAACGAAAATGTTCTAATAATAATGCAAATTCGTTGGATGTCGAAACCAATCTTGAATATTAAACATACGATTTCGATATCTTTTCACAAATACGACCACATTTTGTTCAACAATGCAAATACGCGCACCCAAAATGCACTGCGAACTTTCAATAATACATAAACAATTGCAGCCAGACTACACTTTAACACTTTAACTAAGAGATGGTGTACGATGCACCATGCAATCACTATTTTCAGTGCTTTGCTTAACTTCGGGCAGGCAAGTTAATCGGTCACGTATCTTAAAACAGCAGAACTACGTTCTTTATCTGCTTGGTTAGTTCCATAAATTCCCCGCTATAATCACATCAAATCACTACTGTAGGAAAGTAGCAAATGACTTGGCGATGGTGCATTCCGCCCTTTTGTAGGAAAAGTGTTTCCTTTAAAAAAAAACTGTTTAAAAAACTGTATTTAAATACTTTGTTGTGAATGATAAAATCAAAACCTAAAAATGACGTTCAAGAAAAAACAATGATATTAAAAGAAAAACGTACTTCATAAAATTCTATTATTATCAAGTCAATCGGGTGGTATAGTGAACTAACCACGCGAAGCAGGGCAACCCCGTTGAGCATTCCAACCAGATCGCATATACCAGCTCGCTCTTGTGGCGGGGAGAGCTTGTTTAGGGCGAGATTATGCCAGTGCTTTCCTTTCTTCTCGGCGGCATAGAGCAATACGATTGTACGCTCGATTCCTATCGTACCAATCAAATCTCTTTTGTAGCGGGGAGAGCTAAGTGTATATATTATTCGAGGGTACCTTCCGTCCCCTCGGCCTCAAGACAGCTCGACTGTGTGGTTTGTCAGAATCGTACTCCTCTACCTCCCTTTCGTAAAGCGCGGAGAACTACGAATATGAGTGACAGCATGAGAAGAAGGAGAATATACGAACAGATCATCCGTATAACGAAAATGGGTTGAGATGCCAGTGTATCAGCCATATTTGCTCTCCACTAAAAGTACTGGAACATCGATGGCTTACTCAGGCACCAATCTGTGTAAACGCCTAATACTAATTTCATCTGCCATTGAATAGCTTGGAAATTCAGAAATTAAGATAAATCGCTCATACGTAAATTTTTAATCAGTTTTCAATTTGACTTAGTACGTGTGTCAATTTGTCTACAACGTCGTAACAAATTCGTAAAAGTAGCACTCCGTTATTTCATTCATTGCGTAATATTATTTTATTGTTAGCTAGTTTATGGTAAGGGTGTGTACTAAGGAATCCAGTCAGTTAAATTAAACGCAAGCAACCGAGAAAATATTTTACGCCGGCTTGGGGTGACTGGTACTCAAACTTCCCCTTCAAAGCAATCTAATCCTTGCTCATTGCTCTCGGGTTGTCGAACCGATTTACCTGTTATTCGAATAATCGCCCATTTCCATTCGCTAAAACAAATCCTTAAGTATAGAAAACATTGAGAAAGTAATTTTTTATGTAGCACAACCAGGTGTGTAAGTTAGGTAAAAGTTTCTTACATGGCATTTCTCATATCTATAAGCAAATCCAAAAACTAAATATCTATTGAACTTTTCCCTGTCGTTGGCGGAAATGACGTTGTATTGCCGCAACATGCATTTTTAAGCACAAAAACGTATGTAGTTTCGCCTCAAAGAACTGCATAAGCAGGTTTTACAAACTTTGTACTGCAACCACATGATGAGGGATTATGAACATTGAACGGAAATAAGTGGCAAAAGTAAGTCGAAAGCGAACTTTACTATCAATCATTTTGGCTACGTTTGTACAGGCAACAAACGAATCAAGTGTAGTTTCGAAATTATATTATGATACATACTTTAAAAAAATAAAAATTAAACTGAAAAATAATTAATGATATAAGCGAAAACAGGAGAAAGGATATACACTCAGGCTTCGATCTGCGTCGTTATTTGAGATGGGGATAGAGCTGAATCACGCAGTCCAAAATGATAAGGTTTGAAACAATGCCAATTAACAACAAAATTAGTAAATAGTGCTCAGTCCTATTCGTTCATATCAATTAAGTATAACACGTTAGATTTTAGAATAAAATTGTTTTTACAAATGAAAAATAAAGAAAAATTTTTTAAAAAGATTTTTTCACAAAATCAGTGCGACATAACCTTTCTAAAACAATAAATTTGTAAAAATCGAAAATTCCTCGGTTATGGCGTATTTTCTTTATCTTATTGCAGTATGCATGGATTAACTGGTAAATTAGCAAAACCCATGTATTTCGCTTATAAAAATGTAGAAAACCATAAACTTTGTTATATTCAATTCGCTCTTATTAAGGGAGATCTAATGTGTGCTACTTAAATGCATAAATCCTAATGACCCATACAGCCCTAACTTTCATCAAATTAGTGAGGCTTTCTAGAGAATAATTATATGCTCACCTAAACTTTACCCTGCCCCTAACTAGACCATTCGTCTACTAGCCTAATGTCACATTTCCTCTGTTTAGTCTTATCGTCCTCATTCAGTTTCCGTCCTAAACGGTACCTCAGGCCTACTTTTTACTCGGACATTTTCGGATTCCGACACTTTCGTCCATCCAGCGCGACGGCCTCAATCGGAGAGAGAGAGAGAGAGAGAGTATATCCTCTACACTTGGCTTTTCCTCCAAACCCATTCGTCATGATCGGCGTTGCCCATCGACTGACAATCACATTCGAAAACATATCAGCTGGTTTCGATCCCCTCTAGTTTCTCTGTAATTTACTAAATGTATATATATATATATATGAGATAATATAAAACCTAATAATAAACCTACGTCACCTATGTATATGAGAGCAAGACTAATAATATGATAAAATATATATATGACATTGAAACGAATAATAAAAAAAGTATATGAATATAAAACAAACTGAACTTAAGTGTGGAATCAAATCGACTCTGCAACTTTGGTCCTCACAAATTATATGAAAAACCTTTTTTTTTTAAATAAGTTGTAATGTTAAACAAGAAATGGTTTCTATGTTCTTGGAATAGCAATTCGCATACAAAAGATCGCAATTGGGCCCACGGTGCGAATACACAAAATTTTCATTGGTTCGTCAACTATAATTAGTGGGCTCTTTGGAGTTTTTCCATTGCTGTAGAATGTCTGGCGGATCTTGAAATTCCTCCTTTCCAAGCTGTTGGAACCATTTACTGCATTTTAACTTCAAGCGAGCTTATTATACATAAGATTGATTGCCAGAAGATTACATCTAACATGATGAGACGATGAAATTGCATTTACAGCAAATGTTATTTTGAAGACTTGAAATCACACATTTTCAGAGATAATTCGATGATATTTAAATGACACAAACATGTAGAACCCGTTGACATGAATACATAAGTATTGACAATAAAAAGATATGAAAAGAAGGTGAAGTCCATCTCCATCCAAAAATCAAAAAATAAAAAAAAAAAGAAGATATAGTGAAAGAAATTAATTCGAATTAAAATTAAAAATTATGAATTAAAATTAGAATATTATTAGTTGTTTTCAGCTGTAAAATCAACAAATATTTTTCCTATGTTGCAATGAATTCAGTTTTATTTGTAGTTACGTATATACTATAAATACAACGCAGGTTTGTTGAAGTTAAAGTGAAATGTCAAACGTCTCAATGAGTTCACCTTTAATTTTGATTCTGAATTTGTGCTCGGTACAGACGACGCGTTTTGGATCTGCTAAAACTGATGGCGTAACTAAATCACAAGGCGCGGAGCCTTTGTTGAAAGGTAGTTGGAAATACAAACAGAGCAATTTATAAGCAGCCTAAATTTTGGTTTCCGGTAGCGTGGAAGGTTTTGTTACGCTGTACGCGACAGTACGGATTATCCAAGATATTTCGAAAGTATCTTGTGTTTTAAGCACAACATCGCATACATTTTGGGATTAGCTACTAATAGGCTTTCACCCAATATTGGTGGCGAATTGTAGCAAAAAGATGCTGCAGCCCTGCTGGTATCAAACTTCGAAAACCAATGTTGAGTGGTCAAGTCTTCTACCAACTCGAATTAGATTAGTTGTATCACTAAGCAGTGCAAACGAACGAAAAGGATAGAATACATCGATTGGGCCGTTTTTCCGAAAATTTGAATCTAGAAGTTCTTAGGGAGAAGAGTCATCGGTAAAAAATTATCGGATCGCCAAAAAATGTTTATATTCTATAACTAGTTACGCGACCATAACGAAATAAGCGTCCAATCTGACCAACAGTGACTGCATGTTCCTGCTGAACTTGTGATGCTATTTAAAAGCTACTCCAATAGTGCGATTGTGGATAATTTCAGCTTGGCTGCTGTAGGAACTTTCAAATATGCTACAATCGACGTCGAACATAACAAACAAATGTTCATAAGACCATCTAGTTTAGGTTGTGGGCAGACACAAACGCTGTATGGTGCCAAGCTAGCATCATCAAGATCATGTATTCTTGCCTTCGTCATTGATGCGAAACGGTACGATAGAAAGTTTCGAAATAAACTCTATCCATACCAAACACATTGATTGGGATAAGCTTTCATCCTACGGAAAATTGTTTTTTCAGAAATCACAACAAATATAAATAACTTTGCTTTTGCAACGATTGGAATAATTAGGTCGAAGGGGCTATAGAAAAGAGTAAAGTGAAATTTGTTACTACATTTATCACAGGCGAACAGGAAAAAATAAGATTACCAGGTTTATGATCGTGTGCAAGGATTACAGTTTTGGTTACATCAGGTGCATTGTGAAAGTTTAAAAACTGTGTGTAATCGGATGACAAAAAGACATTTATAACCGCTTCGTCGCTTGAGCACCATTTTCGCATCATGAAGTCGGAGCAACTTTCAACCAATATCGGCTAAGATCTCGCTTCCAGCCAGAGATCAAATCATCACCATACAATTTGAGACTCAAAGTAATAAAATTTTTTTCATCAAACCAAAGTGGGTCCATAGGATGAATTCATAAAACATCTTCTGGCTTAGTTCCATATACGACAATGTTCAGCTTATAGGTTTTGATATCTTCAAGTCTATTGTTTCTCAGAAAAAATATATTTTGTGCAGTGGGATGAAACTGAAAAACCATTACACATCCACAAATCTTGCACAACTCATAGTTCAGAGCCGTTTTGAAGAAACAAAAAAAGTAAAGATGCCTTGACAACATTTGATTGAATTGCAGCACTGGAATGAAGAAAAACTTGATAAGAGTTTCGCTCAACCTTCAAAATGACTGTGTGTTGCGCCATACTTGTTGCGGTAAATAGTAAACATTCACACCTGGTTGGAAAGAGACTAACGATATTTGTTTTAGATCTGTGTCCTGTTCATAAGAGCTGCGTACTACGTGTTGGCTTCCGCATGTTTATTCAGTTTTTTTCCGCAACTTTTATGATACCATTGAAAGCCCCTTTGTGTGATGATCTGTAATTTAGAAATTAACATCAATGATACTCTAACAGAACAATTTCAACTTCAAACTGTATAGTTTTTATTGCTTGTTTTTCATTTCTTACAAAATAACTCAGGGTATAAGCCAAAACTGTAAATCACATAATAGAAAAACAATGTACGTTAGTATAAGATAAACATAAATAAGATAAACAACCTTAAAATTTAAAAGAAGCGATCGTCATTTCGTGGTATGCTTTTTCTTCTTTGTGTTTTATAAATTTTGTAAAAGGTGGGTAAAGTTGGAGTCCCAACCCGAAAATAGGAATAATGCCCCATTGTGTTAGCCCCCGAATGGGAATGCTCACCAAAACTCATCGCACTCACTCATACAATATGCGCCTGGATCGAGACGAATGTTTGTTTCTTAAAAATGTTATTCACATCATATTGGGCCGTAAACCTAACGCATCTTCATCATTTTCGAAAACTGAGTCCATTTTTGCTTCTCCTTCTGGCTCTGTAACAAATGCCGGCGTTGAAACGTTTACGGTCGGGAGTTTAACTAGGTCGATAGGTTTCTGCCCTGCAGAAGAGGCGCAGGTGACTGCTTCGCCTGGAATATTTAGTGATATTGGCGCTGGTTCCGCAAGTGTTAGCAAGACTTTAGGTAACGATTATGATGTATCAGGTGTGGCTGGCTCATCCAAGACGAATGTTTCAGTAAACTATGTTTGTTTAGTGAATAACATCTGTCACTCTCTATGGAATAATAAGGAGTTTCCCAATGATGGCCAGTTACAAGTTGAAAATCAGGCGGCTTCAATACAAAAAATATTAACAAATGCGATAAACCTATGAATACCAACGTTTTTAATACGAATGACACATAATTGAAGCTGGTTCCTTCCAGAAAGTCAATATTCTCGCCAAGACTGCTACCTGATACCTCTGAGAATAACATAAAAAGTTATTTTGTTAAATAAACCATTGCGGTCAGTTAGATGCTTAATAAAGGAATTCATTTCTCGGTATCGACCCTGTGTCGCAAAGTCTGTAGTTCTTCCACACTCAAAAATGATTACTGCTTATCAAAAAATGATTAAATCTCGTCTTCCACACATTATGCTCGATTTTTTTGCTGCGAATATTGAAACCCTACTATCATCTTTCTATAAAATATTAAACCTAACCATTTCTGCATCCGTTCCTATCAAGCAACCGTGCCCTCGAACGAAGTGCCCGCCGTTGTTCAACAAGAAAAATAAAAACAACAAACTTTTCAAAAAATTTATGAAAAGTGGTCCTGCTTGTGACTATTTCGCCTATTCAGCTGCAAGGCGTAGATTTAATTACCCTTCAATCGACCACCAATGTTATTGCAAGCACGTTCAGTTGGTAAAATGGCTCCCAGTTCTCTGGTGATATTGAAACCTCAAAACTCTTTGCCGAATATTTCCCAAGAAATTTTTCAACTGCTGTTTCTGATTTAGCTGTTGATTATCCATATCAGATAACTAATTCGGTTTCGGTTCCTAACTTGGTCATTCCTGAAAACAACGTTTTACATGGTTTGAAGTCTCTAAAATGTAGTTTTCGCCTGGGCCCGATGGCCATCGTCAAATCACATTCTGACGAGCTGTGTGGCGTTATTTCAAAGATTTTTAAAAGTCCTTGAAATGAAGTGTTTTCCGTTTGTGTTGGAAGAGTAGTTTCCTTATTCTGCTTCACAAAAGTGGAATTAGGCATCACGTTGAGAAAAATAGAGGTATTGCCAAGTTACGAGAGTGTCTTTTTGAATTTACTTTTTGCTATCAAATTTTATATTTCTCCATTCCAGCATGGCTTTCTGAAAGGAAGATCAACTTTTACGAATCTCTTAGAGTTTATTTGCCATGGTTTCAATGCTTTTACTAGTGGCTCTTGCACGGATGTCGTATATACTGATTTTAGTAAAGATTATCTCAAGGCTTAATTCATCACAACTTATTGATCTTTGAACTCCTAGCATCTGGCTTCTCTTTGCACTTACTGGATAAGCTGTTCAAAGCAAGCAAATCATTTAAGGTTCCGTTTAACTTCATCTACTTAGGACCCCTTTTATCTAATTTATATACTAATGATTTCCCCTCCGTGATTAAACACAGCCAGATCTTAAGGTGCGCTGACGACTTGAAACTGTTTTCTTCCTTCTCCTTGGAATTGTAATCGTATCAGCTCCAAACTGACTTAAACAATTTGGTTACATGGTGCTGGTTAAATTTTATAAAATTAAATCTAAAAAAATGCAAGAAGCTTTCTTTCTTAAGAAGGAAGTCATTTTGTATTGAGTATTTCGTTGCGTTCTATTCGACCAAAGATTACGTTTTAATTTGCACATGGAGCTCTCTTCAAGAGAAGCTAAGTCGGCACTAGGTTTCATTAATAGGTGATGCAAAGGACTTAAGGATCCTCACATTACAAGCAGGCTATATATGTGCTTAGTTAGACCAATACAGAGAACGTCTGTTGTGTGGTCTGCTTCCTGTAGGTATTATGTTGATTTAATTGAATACGTGCAAGGGCAATTCTTGCTGTTTGACCTTAGGAATTTGGTTGGGAACCGCTTGTCTTTCTGTTTCCTTATGAATTTAAGTTAATAAATGGTACAATCGATTCGCCGACATTAGTTGGTGAGATAAACTTCAATGTCTCTAATCATTCCTCTCGGTATTTTAGTTTTATTAAGCTTAGTCAATACATATTTATGTGTATATGAGCTGTTTGGTCCGTTCACAGTTGTTTGCAGAAATCTAAACGATGTTTATCACTTAATCTAAGTCGGTCTATCAAAACAACTACGCTTAATACGCACGATTCGCCTATGTCGTATTTAAACTAACTCGCAATCTCAACATCTCACTATGATTCGAAAATTGGATCTGTAGCGGTTGTGGGTGTACCTAATGCTTCTTTTCTTATTTATTTATAGATAATTTTCCTATTCTTTACTTCTCTTTATAAATTTTTTAATAATAATTAGCGTAAGATTTATTTCTACGAATCAGTTGACTGTTAATTTATCTTAGCTGAGTTTTATGTTTAAGCAAATAAATAAATAAAACAGATAAGCAAGCACAAGTTCAAAATTGTTGTTACACTCTTAACATAATGCAAACTGTTAATGTAATGCAAGTTTTCAGAAATTGCTTTTGTAATAGTTTGGCATAAAACGCTAGAAGGTATTATTATTATTATTGTGCATCTTTCCTTTTGTACGATGTAGTTTTACCTTAAAGCTTAAGTATTTTAATGGTCTATTTCGAAGTTTGTTTTGCTATTCAGTTGAAATCTCTTCTCTAACCGACGCATAACTAATTAAATAAATAAAACCATGATGGAAATTTATTAATAGACAAGAGGGCTTGTGCATCACGGATCGAAGCAGCCAAGTGTAGGTAAGATTTATTTAAATAGATTATAGCGACTGCATATGAAATTTCATCATGTCACCAAATGACGCAAACTTGTAGCGCTGCACTTCACTACACCTCCCAACCCAAAGATATTTTTAATGTGCGCCTGAAGATGAGAATGTTGATTACCGAATCGCTTTCTTAATAAATCATTGTCATAAGTAGTTCCAGTACATCCCCATTATGAAACGATGCGTAAGACACCTTCCTTTAAACAAGCAAGCTGATATTGAAATATTTCCATGTTGCTTAACTCATTATCATTGTCGATAATTAAGGTGAACATATCGAATAAGTTCGGCCAATCCATGCGTGAACCAGAAAACTGATGCACATGGATGATAGTTGTTGTCTTATGTGCTCCTTCATTAGCGTTTATTTGACGAACGAACTTACATTTAAGCTCAAAATACAAGAAAGTGAGAGTATGGCAACTTATGCTCTTAATTTCGCTGTTGTCGATTTCTTCCAAAGAGAATTGCGCTTGGCGGCAGGTTTTGCTTAGCTCCTCGGTGAAGTAGCGACGAACGAGAATTTTGGCTTCATTGTTCTTTCTTAGTAGCAGAACACTCGGCAATGCATTTGATTCGAGACATTCTTTCAAAATTACGACTACTCTGCTTTTATACGATGTCTCATATGCTCTTCTTTCTTGCCCGCCACAAGACAAAGTGTTGTTCGACTTATACATAGCTTACCACGAATAAAACTTAATATCTTATTGCTACATATATTCTTTTTAGAACACATATTGAACCATATTTGTATTGTAGCCGAAATATAGCTGGTGGCAACTTCTTTACAATTATTTTCCAAACAAAGATGCTTGCCACCTAACAACTCCCGTGGGGCCATTATGTGAATATAGAAAGGAAACAAAGCGGTATAAATGATGTGAATACATTCTCACAATTTGCAAATCAAAAGCAAACAAAAATACATTAGGACTCAGTTTTAAGTACAAAAATATAAAGAGCAGTGGCATTTTATAACAAAACCAAGTTTGAGGTTAAGAAAAGATGACTTGAGAACACCCAGTGCGAAATAGAAATAAACATGCTAACTCACTTGTTTAATCGGAAATTGTTGAGGTGCTAGCAAACTAATCGTGACTCTTTTCGCACCGGACGTGTAGGTATTTCTGGCGAATAGTTGGGTCGAAATTTCCGGAAATATATTCATGGAATCGAAAGTTATAGACGCAAGTTTGAAAAAATGGTCTCGATATTGTAAAGGTTTTTGCATATTACGGGCGCGCATAGGAACAAATCATGCTAATTTTTTGATCTCGTATTCTCAGTCAATCGGGAAATGCTTGCGGCAGATTTCAACTGCCTATCCTCATGTTTGCGATTGTGACTACTCACAAAATTATCCGTCAAATTGACTGGTTTGCGTAGAAATAGCTATTCTACGTCGAGGAATACTAAAGCGGGCGTATCGAAGAGAAAAGAATTAAACGAATGGATTAGCTGAGTGAAATCACTAAAAATAAGTATGTAACATCTAAGAATGTCTACTTACTTACGCAGAATTTTTAAACGTGAAACCAATGATAACCAGACGATTACATTTCATTTCATTTCGTTTGAACAGCGATTCGTATATCCACCCTTCCGGCTGATACAAAAATGACGAGGGTGCTTGCGGTTCAAAATTGTTTCTCCCAATGTTTAGCTCCGCAGGGTAAACTCTGTCTCTTATACACATCTAGATGTGTATAAGAGACAGATCTTCATGTGTGTGACTGTAACTGGTTTGCGTAGAAAGAGCTATTTTACGTCGAGGAATATTAAAGCGGGCGTATCGAAGAGAAAAGAACTAAACGAATGAATTGGCTGCGTGAAATCACTAAAAATAAGTATGTAACATCTAAGAATGTCTACTTACTTACGCAGAATTTTTAAACGTGAAACCAATGATAACCAGACGATTACATTTCATTTCATTTCGTTTGAACAGCGATTCGTATATCCACCCTTCCGGATGATACAAAAATGACGAGGGTGCTTGTGGTTCAAAATTATTTTTCCCAATGTTTAGCTCCGCAGGGTAAACTATTTGATAAAGCACCTGTAGCATAAACACACTGAATTTATTTATAAGCGTGCGAAACGTTATCGCTTTAATCGACATGATCTTGTACAATGTAAGGAATTATTCACAATTTTGGTTTATTTTGAAAACACAACTATAACGTTTTTTTGAAATGCCTACGAATTGGCGCCGTTTAAAAGCATCCTAGTATGGGCAGAGTTGTTAAAGTTAGCGGCTGTAAAGGTCTGTTTGCTTCCCCTTCATATATATTGTATTGTATTTCTATGTGTTCCAAAGGTTTTGCTAAATCTAACGTACTCCCATCTGTGGATACAACAAACCAAAATAAACCAAATTCGTAAAAAAAAATGCCATTTAGCAACGCTACCTTCCTTCTGTGTTAATCAAAATTTTCATTATTTTCTTTTCAATTATGCTGTTAGGTACATGGTTGATTTTGTTGCTGTTGTTGCTGCGTTGTTCTACTGCATGCATTTCATGCGACTTCATTTTCGCGTTTCTCAGCCATATTTTGTAATAATGTGAGAAATGAAAATGCTTGTGTCACCACCTGAAAGAATGATAAAATGTAAGAAAAAAGAGAAACATTAACGATTACACATAAACATGCATTTGTGCATAATAAGTGTTATCTATACTTATGTGTTTATGCATGTTTACATATATATTCATATATATCATACCGAACGTAAACGATCCAGATCCATTGCAAACAACTTGCCAGCAGTTATCTTTACTGCACGTTCGCTATTAATCAAAAATATGAACACATCGCGTTTTATTAGATGAGCATTCAACCACCACCGCGAACGCCACAAAGCATCACCTACTCTCACGCTATGACGGCGTAGCATTTCACCGAAGTAGGCGAAAAGGAAAAACTCGACAAGCGTTAAGCACAAATATTGTAGAAAATTAACAATTCTGACGGTAGAACGTTCGCCCTGAGAGGTAGATATCACTTAATTTAATTGATTTAATGCTAATAGTGACTGATTGCGACAATTACGAACCTCTACGCCCACAAACACAAGCAGACACAATTGAAAAGTAACCTGTAAAGATTTGATTAAACAAAAAGGATTGAATAACTCTTCCAAGGTATCACAAGCTTTCAAAATAAATTGATGCAAATGCACGCATTCGATTAGAGCCTCATGCAGGCGTCGCTTAAATGACTTATCTCCCTTGTTCAATATTTGTTGAGATAAATTCTCCAAATCACTTAAATATTCAGTGGAGTAAAGGTATTGATTAACTTCACGTTCATTATCATCTTGTAATGATTGAGAACCTCTGTTAACATACCACACACACAAACAAATATCACAAAATTCAAACATTAATCAAACTAATTCGATAATTATTTATTAAAGTTTGCCTTACTTTATCGCCTTAAGAGATTGTCCGCTCATAAGAAGAGCATGGCTATCTAAGTTTTTTAGACTGCAGTATAAAACATCGAATTGTCCCAATAGTATAATAATAACGGCTACGAATAGTGCTGAACCATTGCCAAAAAGTAAACCCATATTGAATTGGGCCCAAATTTGTGTTATGTAGACCAATTCGTAGATAAAAGGTAGCTTGGGAAATAAAAAAATGATTTTTTTAAAAAGGAAAATTTTTCAATACTTTTTTTCACTTACCAGAGCATCAAAAGGATACCAACATGGTAAAGGCAAGGTATATGAACCCATGCATAACGGAGCCAAAGCCCAAAAAACTACACCAAAAATGCACCAAAGATTCCAATACTTAACCGCTTTATGGGCCAAATTATATGAGCAACGGTAACTGACGAATGTTACGCCAGCCAATGAGTGATGACGATGAAGTTGATTGATTTCTTGAAAAAGTTCCATTAAACGCTTCTGCCTAATCATCCAATAAGCCGAGGAGAACGACGCAAAAAAGTAGATAATGGTTAACGTCAATGAATCTGTAATTTGTTCAAATTCCCCTGTTTCTAAGACATCGAATGTATTTTTGGCAAGAAACAATGCCACATGTAATACTGAGAAAAGTATCAAGAAACCGTAAAGACGAGAAAAGCAACGCTCTATCGGGCTTAGAAACTTAGGCATGTAAGAGCTAAAATCAGGAGGTATCTGACCCACTAATTTCAAATATTTTATCATTAAGACAAACAGATTATCCAAACGCTCAGAATCCCTAATGGAATAAAAAATGTTGGCTTTGCCACCGTGATAATCGTTTGACGCCATTTTTAGGAATGAATTTGAAACGCGTTTAACAGGCTTTTTTATATACAAGCGAATAACGCTATAATGCATTTTAAACTCATTAACAAAACTTTAATTTTTGTTTGGCATTTAATGAGCTGATAAATTATAAATTATAAAAAGAATTTGAGGGAAGGCGTTTCGAAAACGAAACAAAGTAAACGAAAAGTAGTTTAAAAAAAGTCTTTTTCTTAATTAACACTTTATTCATTTAATTATAACGCGAATACAAATTGTTAACGGTACCAGGGAAAGTTTCTAACTTTGACTTTGTGTTATTCTCATTTCTATACGTTTTTCTCCTACAAAAGTTGAAAATTAATTGCTGGCAAAATCATTAAATTCTTGTATATGCCTGTAACTGAACAAGTTACCTTTTTACAGTCATTTTCATTCATCTCTTCGTCACTTCACCAACCCCTAATTGACTGTATTACGAATTTTAGAAAGTTTTACCGGCACTTTAAATATTAATTTATAAAACATTAATAACAGCAAAACTAACTTTCAAACGTTTTCAGGAAAATTAATATTCCAAGTAAAATTTATAATGTATTTAAAATGCAATTTCTATGCACTATAATGCATCGAAAATTATTGAAATGTTTCGTAAGAGATTTCATCAAGATTATTACAAATTATCCGAACAAAGTCGGACAAATATTTATGCTCATAAAATATTTTTATTTATTTTATATAAAATATGCTAAGCTTTTCTTAAGAGCCTTTTGCTTTATTACTCACTTAATTGGCAATATACTAGTGGAAGCCTTGAAATGTTTAGCATAATATTAAATTGTTATTAATAGTAAGTTTCGTAAACCATACACATTAAGGGTTGGAAAACAATAGTTTATAAGCATAGTTTTTGGAGTAAATAAAAAGAACACATTCGCTTTCGAATCTGAAATAAATAAGTGCAAGCCAGTTGAAAGCGAACATCTCGAAACATGCGACATTCTTTCATTCATTCATTCATAAGTACATTCATTCATTCATTAGTTCATTCATTCATTCATTCATTAGTACATTCATTCCTTCATTCGTTCTTTCATTCATTCATTCATTCATTCATTCATTCATTCATGCATGCATTCATTCATTCATTCATTCATTGATGCATGCATTCATTCATTCATTCATTCAGTCATTAGTTCATTCAATCATTACTACATTCATTCATTCATTAGTTCATTCATTCATTCATTCATTCATTAGTTCATTCATTCATTTATTAGTTCATTCATTAATTCATGCATTCATTCATTAATTCATGCATTCATTCATTCATTCATTCATTTATTAGTTCATTCATTCATTCATTAGTGCATTCATTCATTCATTCATTCATTCATTCATTCATTCATTCATTCATTAGTTCATTCATTAATTCATGCATTCATTCATTAATTCATGCATTCATTCATTCATTCATTCATTTATTAGTTCATTCATTCATTCATTAGTGCATTCATTCATTCATTCATTCATTCATTTATTAGTTCATTCATTAATTCATGCATTCATTCATTAATTCATGCATTCATTCATTCATTCATTCATTTATTAGTTCATTCATTCATTCATTAGTGCATTCATT
>KK499872.1:428627-470062 GCA_000688715.1 Glossina pallidipes | reverse complement strand
TGAAAGTGTACGACAAAAGTCATTGGATAATGCTATTTCGGCGTTCTAAATTGGTATGCAAAATTTGGTTCGGCTGGGGCAACTTTTTGTACCGTCTCTCATATAACAATTCCCCCGAAAACTAGTCTGGAAAAAACATCTAATTCTCAATATTTCGTGGTGAAAAGTACTTTATAATAGTGAATTGACAAAAAAAATTAAAAGAAAACAAGACACGATATTGCAGTCAAGGCGGGCCATTACGTACTCTACACCACTTCGCCTAGTACAGTTATTCATTCGGTAATGGTAACATTTGCGTAAATTACACATTTGCATTCCCATATTCGAGAACGCAGAAACCATCACATGATGTGATCCAAATTTGGCAACCCTAATTTACCTCCCAAAAATTTTATTACTTTTCACTTTCCGGTTTAATTGCATCTTTCCGGCAGAAATTGGATCTTCTCTCCGTATAAGAGCTTGCTTTTCATGACAACTTCTAGATATGTTAGCGTTTACGAAATAGATCTATGTGATCCAATTTCTGTATCACAAAATATTAAAAAAAATTTTCGGAAAGCCTTACTATTCTTGAGAAATCTTGTGGGGTGTGGATCCAAAAGAAGCCCTACGCGGTTCAAATTTGCTCAAATTCAAATTTATTTTCATTATAAATCATTTACAATTAGTACCTTTTGGCATACAAGTACCTTTGGCATATATTTTCTGAGAATCTTTATATGCAGTCATATTCAAAAAATAAACCCACGTTGGCCAAATTTTTTGCCAAACGAAGCAACCAACTTTCACTACAAAATATTGAAAATTGATTGTCTTACCATATAACGATTCCGGTTTCATAGGAACGTTTATATGAAAAGGGATACAAAAAATTACACCAGTCAAACCAAATATTTCATACCAATTTGGAACATTGAAGTACTAGGACTCATTTGTAGAAAAATTTTGAAAATTGCAATTTTTTCCATATAGACACTTTTCAGAATAGGACGTTACACAGGAAGTAGTTGAAAAACTTAACCGATGCGAACCATTTTCAATAGTGTTCGTCCTTGGATCAAAACACGTCACTGGACCAAATGTCATCAAAATATCTCAAAAATTGCGATCTGTAGCTTGAACACAATTTTAGATGGACTAACATCAGACGGACAGAGAAATATACAGGCTTAGATCAATTCAAGTTATGATTCTGAATCGATCGGTATAATAAAAGATGAGCCTCTTTGGGTGTTACATACGTTCTGAATAATTTAATATACCCTGCGCCACAAGTAGTGTGGGATATAAAAATAGCTCTATCAGAGACGGGCCAGAGATAACATTGAGGATATGTTGAGAAATTAAAGGTGTCACTCCGGTACAACGTTTTAATATTCTATTTTCGAATGTTTGTTTCCAATTACAAAATGTAGTGGATGCAAATTCGCTATTAGACCTGACTAATGCTCTGTACACTGTTTTGGGGGGCAATCCTGACTGATCCTTAGCCATGAGTTTAACGATATTGATGGTATTGGTTAACAGTCTGTGAAAGCTTAACCGTAATGCCCACGAAGAGTTAGGCTATCATTTAATATTCTGCCTAGAAATTGAAGCGATTTCACCTGATTAACTTTCATTCCTTTGATAAAAAGATTAATTTCGTGTTTAAGCCTTTGGCAAAATAAATTGCATTTGTTTTGCTGGCATTAAAAGAAAGATTAGCTTTAATAAAGAGATTATTCATGGCCACTGATGGGGATGAATGAGCAGACACAATTAATTCATCAGCATATTGAAAAATATGAGTTTTGTCATGCAAATTAGCTGTATATAGATGGAAGAGTGAGAGGCTCAAGCACCTCCCTTGCCTGAACATAATTGGTAGAGTACGTTTCTCCTACCTCTTTATAAGTCAAATTCCTAACAGCCATTATCTTGTTGAGAGCTAATTCCCACTCTATGTTCGGACAAGTCTTGTTTAGTGTATTGTGTTCATTTGAACCAATATTTTGCAACAATATATTTGATCACCATGCACTGGTCAATACGTTTAGGTGTTTTGCTATTATTAAGGCACCTAGTCTCCTTAGCCTTGCAAAACTTCGTAACGTAACTACACTTAAAACATAGTTTTTAGTAAATAAAATCCATCGGGAGAATACAGTAGTTCAACTTAATAGATTTAGGAAACGGTTTTCTCTTGAAGCCAACATTCAACGAATTCACTTTTGTCGACTGGATTTCTCTTCCGAGCAAAACTTCAAGCTCTCTTTTCTCGTTCAAGCAAAACTTTTAAGGTATTCATAAAGGAAAAGTTCGAAGGAGATACGTTTGCTCTCAACGGTTCCACAGATCTCAGTAAATACAAAGAAACTATACTGCATACCAAAGTTATATAAATTGATTTCGGAATTTAGAACACCTTTCGCACCTAAATCAGAAGCATTATCCACAACCTGATTATTAAGCACCGTTGGAGCAGCTGATAAGTGTGCTAACTTGACACTATTCCCGATCTCTTATTGTTTTCAGTAATATTCTAATTATAATTTTCAAAGACGTTTTCATTTACAAAAATCTCTCTCATCTCTGTCTTCATAGGGTGACAGACTAATGTTGTTTTAGCTGTCATGGATGTTATCCCGGGGACCACTTACCAAAAGTCCAGAAGTAAATGAAACAAAATCTCTTTATTATATATTTTTAAGAGTCTCGACTAGCAATTCAATGGTCGTGGGCTCAAATCTCAAGTGCGGTAGAGTTTTTAATAATAATAATAATAATAATAAAAATAAAGCCGGAAGCCTTAGATACTAGTGCTTTAAGACTTTAGTCTTAGAATTTATTCTCCGGCTAAATTTGTATAATAATAATAATAATAATAATAATAATAATAATAATAATAATAATAATAATAATAATAAGAAAATATATGTTTTTAAAACGCAGTTTACAAGATTGTAAGTTAAAACAATAGTAAAATTTTTCATTCAATCACTAAAGATTTATATGAATTATTATTTTTAATTTTAGTTTATTTTCCTTTAAATTGAAATAAGCGTTTTTTTTATTCTTTCCCTAGCACAAAAATAACACATCAGAAAAATTTTCACCTCCCATGTCGTCTTAATTTCGAGTGTTGACTGCGAAAGATGTATATATATATATATGCATACAATGTTTTTAACATATTTGTTTTAGTGAGGTGCATCTAATATGTAAGAGTAATGTGGTTGAAATTTGATAACGAAACGTCGCGAATATTCCTTTAATTGGTTTGTTTGTTGAGAGCTTTTATATAAACTCATAAATTATGTAGAACCAGATTAACTACCAGTTTATCGCGATCATAAACAAATATTTCGCTTAAAACTACTTCTTATTCGCGTTAATTGAAGATTCCTGTAAGTGTTAGTACATTGTTTTCGCTCTCTATTGATTCAGCGGAGACCAATTAACATTTCATTTAGAGCCGCGCTTTCAATTTTATGGAAAAAGGTTTTATTCTGCATAGATGGTATTAAAGTTTTTTTTTTAGATTTTATGAAAAATTAGATGAAAGACTCTGGATGACTTTAAAACGTTTTACGCGCTCCGAAAAATATGCTTGTGTATTTTCACTTTTATTCAATTTTCTCGGTAAATCACAAACGTTGAGGTAAGCAAGTTTTTTGTTTATATTAAAAGGTTCGCAAACAAAAAACTGCATAAAAGCAATTTTTATATTCAGTGCCTTTCGCATTTCCTTTTACGAGCAAGGTTTCGCATTTTCTATGAACCTAACTATCTAACTACCCTTTGTAACCTAGGGAGGTAACAGTGCATCCATTACGCTTTCTCTTTGGCTTTAGCTGTTGTTCTACTACCTAAGAGTAATCAACACAAAAAGGTCAATTTTTTTATTCGAGAATAAAAGAAATGAAATAATAAGTAGCTACACAAACGAAAAACAAATCGGAAAACTAATTAGGCTCTTAAGAAACCGGCACACTTTTTTCATAAAATGATATTAAAAATTTTACCAAAGTCTAAGCTATTATTAGAATACGTAATTCACTCAGTCCTGTGCGAGTACGACTGCACAACAGGTACGTATTTCATGCATTCAAAATGTTTCCATACAATCTATGTGCTCACAACTTTATTACCTTTAAATACGTAATAAAAAAGTTTTGCTATAATACGTGGCATGTCTTTAAGTAATGTTTGCTCCACGTCTAGTCCGCGGGTAGACAAGAGCATTTGAATTAATCTCTGCAGTAGGTTGAAAGGAAAGGAAAATATATAGGTATTTTCTATAGTATTCCAAAGTAATTTGCATAATTTTATTGAAATTATGCAGAAAGAAGTAGTGGTTTTATATGCGCATAGCACGTAAATATGTACGTAAAGTCGAAAAATAGAAGAATATATAAACAAAACATTTTCATGGCTTTGATAATAAACGAACTATAATGAAAGCGCGTGTATGTAAATGTTACGATTATTACTAATAGCAGTGTTGAATAACATTATTTTACTAGCTTTTAAATATTTTAAATATCAAGACTATTATTAGAAGCAGCTTTCAGTAACCTGTAAAGAAGGTTTAACTACTTCAAGGAAATTATTGCAAAAAGTCATTTTTTTTTTGTTCAATTCGGAAGAATGCTGTAAAGAGCAAAGGAAGAAGTCATTTCGCCTGAAATTGCACATACATAAATACTCTATACATAAGTAGTATACACGTACTTTTAAAATTGTTTCGATTTTAACTTGTGTAGGATGCATATCGCATCTAACTATTTTTATACAAGCTGAACCGCCAACTAAAATTAGATTTTATATACTTACTTTGCGTGTACACTCGATCTGTCATTTAGTTGCAAGAACCAACAAACACACTACAGTAAGCAGAAGTTTATAGAGATTAGAAATTCTATAAGGTATACATATATTTTTCCAATCCGAAATCCATTTTCTTGGGTACTTTCGTAATCCTGTCTGCCTGTCGCCGGTGGTTGAAAAGGTAACAGCCACAAAGGTTGGGATAAAAAGCTGAGATTTGGAACATAGCTTCTTTTTTAGTAATAAAGTTTGAGAAAAAGAGTGGGATCGACCTGAACCTTATTTGAATATTTGATTTTTGTAACTCTGCCGATAGTCTACTCGCCAGCCTGGCCTTAAAGGGATAGTGATTGTAATTGATCATGTTTCATACATTTCAGCTAAAAGGCCAAGATGAAGAAGCTCTCCATTCACTGACACTATCACGCTCAATAAAATATCTTAACTTAAGTCAAATATCATAGATATGCTATAGGGTGCTAACACACCCTTGTTACTTGCTAGTTATTTGGTTGAGATAAAAATCTTTGCTTCTTTTTAAATTGTTTGTCGACGTTCCCACAGGTATTTAAAAAAATAAATGAGCAGAATAATTTGAAGAAAACAGACTATATTTTGTACAAGTCGGGTCGACGTAAATTGCAATACGCTCTTTGTGAAGTGAACACGCTTTGGTGTGTTTAAGCCAACTTTAATAAAGCTGCTGACTTTTTTTATTACCATTCGTTCGAAAATATTCGGTAAGACTTATCGTAATATTCATTATTTACTTCACTGGTCCGATATCTTTGGGCTTCGCCGTAGTCTCGGCAAATTAATAATCAATGTTTGTGGAAATGTTGTTAATCCATGCGAATAGAATTTATTAAGCTGGCACTCTTTGGCTATAGTTGTTAGCAGAGTACAATTTCATTGAAGTAGGTCCACAATGAAATCAAAGATGTCCTTTCCAATGTGTCGGTAACTGAGAATTAAATGAAGCAGTTGTTAAATACTTTACGATAGCCGAACTGCAGCACTAAAATAGTTTAACCAATGATGGATCTGGTACAGTAGAAGGTGTGAACGAGTTTTCCATCTACGATTGCTCTAAGTTAGTCAGCTTTGTACACGTAACCCTAGTGATAGTAAGTAAGTAAGTAAATAGCGTGACATTAGGACTCTTGCTTTGTGTGGTACTCATAAAATTGCTTCTCAATATATTTTTTTAAACTGTCAGATAACTGATAGGGCCTTGCGGATTCTTCGACTTTTACTTATAATAGATTTTCGATGAAAATAATTAAATACAACTAACAGGTAATATTTCTATAGCCATCGGTTCTTATGCCATTCTCAAGGTACTATGACATCAAGTGTCTCTTGTGATTTTACGTTTTCATAAACCTTCTTTCTAAAATTAAATTCGCAGGAGTGAGTTGTGTTAACCTTGGCTTTATTTACAATTCTTAGGAACATCTATTAACAGGAACTTATATTTACATCGTGTTCATGCTCCTCTTGGTCTTGCCCATTTGAATAGTTCGATTTAACTCTCGCGACATTTACTAACAACAACTAATCAACACCGATCTTCAGTGTGACTTTTTGCTGCTAATCCCTTTCGCCTGCAAAATGTTTTGCAAAATGTTGTTAATTGGTTTGCCAGTCATCAGTTGCGTCGGCACTTAAAACATCATAAATGTATTACGTTCGATAATTTTTAGAATTTTCTTTCTTAGAAAATCCGCCAGTTTTCATGCAGACTCTTTTTATCTAATGTGGGGGTTTTGTAACAATACTTTCGCTTGTCCTCGAGTATTGAATTTCACCCTTTGACTTTTTCTAATTCTTCAGCTGCCGCTACAAATTTGTTCTTGTTCTTCACCCCTGTGTGCGTAATCACATGCCAAGAAGCAAGTCTATAGATGGAAAAATCTTCCGTAAATTATTATATATTCACCCTTAAGCTAATTGCATTTTGCTGGTGTTTATCTCTTAAGTGTAATTTTCTAGCCACTCGCCAATTTAGCTTAGATTTCGAAAAGCGGACACGCCCAACTTATTTCTATTTTCTTTAAAGAACTTCCCTTGCTTTTAAGCTTAACCCTGCCAAAAATCTAACCATTGAACGAAATTCCATATTTTTCAATAAAAAAACAAAACACTGCCGACTTACTTAGTGTTTTTCATAGACACAGACGTCATCAGCCATGTGTTGTTTTGTGATTTTTTCCCTCCCGCACTGAATGTGGCTTTTCTTAAAACATTATAATTATTCCACTATTTATGGTTGTTTATATTACGTTCACGTTAGATTAACTTATGCACAAAAGAATTTCCCGAAAATACATTAAGCTCTCTAATCCATTAGCAACGCCTGGGAATATTTGGAACGAGTTTTTATAAACTTTAATGTCAAAGCATGTAATTGACTCTTAACTGTACACATTCAAAACAAACATTATATACAGCACTAAATGACAAGATATTTTTAGTTAGAGTATAATAAATAACTGATTTCAGGCAACAAATTTGCTTAATAAATTTTTTAACAAAACAATTGAAAGTTGAATAAGAAAATTGTTCTCTATTGCTACTAAATGGATGGTATAACAAAATGTGAACCGACAATATTATCATGGATTTAATCGATTCGGCAAGGGGAACATGCATATCAAACTCATATCAACACTTATCTGCGTTATGAAAATGTATTTGCAAAGGTTCTATGACAATTATGGCCTTAACCATTGGAACGTCTTAAAAAACGAATTAATGTTTTACCTTTTAAACGTATCTTAGAAATTCACCTAAAGCTGAGAATAGCTATAATACTAGCTTGATATAAACATGGTGTGGCTATGGTAAGAATAAATTAAGCAGAGTTATTTTTTGGGCCCCTGCTCGTATAAGGCTTCTCTTGAAAAGTGGGTTCTTATGTGGAAACAATTTGTAACTTGTTTATGCGTATAATGAAATATGATGCTATTTTTTTAAAGTCGCCTACGACTAAACTACCAGTTTTATTTTCTCTCTTTAATAAACATGAATTTAATGTAATTATATGCAATATGGATTTTTATGTACAAATATTGCATTCAAATATTATTTTCGCGAACATGTATAAATTAAGTACAAAAATGGATTATTTTGAATTTCACGTCATAACTGTCGAACAAATATTTATTTATATATGTAAATATTCGATATCTAGAACCTAGAAACTACAAAGCAATTGAAATGTATATTCCAAGCTCATTACATTATGGTTGGCTACATCACTTGTGGTGGCCAGATATATTAAGTTGGTGCGGATGTATGTGACACCCAGTAGGACTTACGAGCCGTCAACCTTAAATTATACCGATCTACGCAGAATTATGTTCTAAATCACGACCATTTTCTGAATCTCTTTGAACATGTCTATACGTCTATCCGACTATTGTCTGTCGACGTATTCCTTCGTTCAACTTACGCATTGGTCGCATTGTTTGAGATATTTTGGTTCTCCAACATGTTCCGACCCGTGGCCTGATTAATAAAAATTGCTGAGCCAGCGTAACTATATCAATGTTATATATGGATGGGTCACTTTTTTAAATTTCCCCTTCCTTCCTAGGAAAAGGAAGCCTATATAGAGCAGAACGCTTTAATTTTTAATATGTCGTAATAAAAATTTGTCCATAACAGTAATTTCGACCAAAGATTAATAATAAATAGTTTTCAAGTTTCCATACTATGCATGAAAAGAAACCTTCTCTAGCCCATAAGGGCCCTTGTTTAGTACTTCTTAATTTAAATAGGTGAAGAGTAATGAGACCTTTGACCAGAAAATTAAAATTGCTAAACTGGGGACGCGTCTGCTCCCGCCTTGAGTCCGCTCGCATCATGGTACACTTTCAGTTAAAAACAATGTAAACCTTTCTTAAGTTAATACGAAAATATATGAAGAACTTTATTAGGTGAGTTGTGAATAGGATTTAACCGTCAGCCTTGCCCGACTTTGATGTTTTCACTTGTTCTTTATTTAATTTATTTAGCACTGAAACGAACTTTTATCATTTTATTTCCGCTGGTTTAAAATCTATGCGAAAACTTAGTCAGCACAGTTAGACATGCGGTGATACTTAAATTATTTTTTACGATTTTCTAAATATTTGTTTGCATGAAATGAAAGGCAAAAAGATTCCATTTCATAAAAAGACAGTAGTCACTGGGAGTAAGATTTAGATAACATAGTGGGTAGAGCAATAATTCGTACTTCAATTCATCCAATTTTGTCGTTGTGCCTATCAATTTAGGACACTGTTTTGAGGACCAAAGTCACAGAACTTCTTTTGGTCGTAGTTGTAAGTTATTCGTATGTATTTAACGTAGAACAAGTATATTTTAGTTTCCAATAGTTTTCTTTTATAGAAAGCAGTTTGCTATTCTCCTGTGAGTGTGATAGGCACGATGTATGCTATAAGTAAGAATTGAAAGGAAAAGGGACGTCAGATTCGAAGTAACTTAGCTGTCATTTTCCGATTGTGATTATAAAACCGATTCGGTACCAATATGTACCGAATGTAGAGAGGAGGAAAAATTCCTACCTTTCCTTCCTTTCCTACCCTAACGACAAGATAACACACAACCGGCCGTAAGAAAATCCATCATCATCTGCTTGGACTTAAACACCATAAGTGCCAAATTAAGGATAATTCTATCGGAGGTCATTCGTTCCATCCGACGATCACTGACGATAAGGTATTTAATTTGAAGTTCTTCATTTGACTATTACTTACTAGTCGTCAGTTTACATGATAATCATAAAATTCAAAGATAATCTATTATAGGAAGCATAACCGTTAGAGATTTGCTCCGACATATATATTGGGGCAGTTAGCGGTTGAATTAGGTGAAGTAAATGCTCCATAGAAATTAAGTGTCTTCCCCTATAAATGAATGAAGTTGACTTATAAGGCTTAATCGGACGGTGCCGTTCTTTATTCATGCGGGGAACTATAAACATCGAAGCTAAGAAGAATAAAAATCCTTTCAGGATTTTCTTTACGTTTTCTGATGCAAATCTAATGTACTGAAGCATTGACTGAGTTCATACTTTCATAATTTTAAATCAGCAAATTATCACCCAATTGTTGCTTTCGACTGTCAAATGTTACCGTTAACGTAGTATTGGATTTGAATGTTACTTTTTTCCATCAAAAGCAACACAATTTCCAAACCATTAAAATCGGTCTAAGCGGGAAGAACAATATCGGAGCGACATGGATGAGAGACGTGTTTTGAGAATTGACTCCCAATAAAGATAATGTGGATTTTTTTTAGAGACGAAATCGTTGCGCCGGTTTCGGGTACCAGTAACCGACTTGTTGCATCGAAATAAACACATATTGCCATCCATGCGTAGAGACTTCGCGGGGATGCTTTCTATTAAGTTGACATATGAAATTTATTGGACGGTCAATGCTAAATAATATAACCGACAACTGTTGAAAGCGCAGCGAAAGTGAAAAGCGAATGCCTTTTATTTATGGATATGCATGATAAATGGACGCTCAAGACTTTTAATACTTAAATCGCACTGGCTTTTTTGAAAGAAGTATTTTTCTCCTTTTTAGATTAACTGCACTTCAGCTAATATCTGCACCAAATTTAACAGCAACATCGGTGATTGCTAGGATATATTTATTTACTTTCTTGTAAAAGAGTACAGTTTTGGCTTCGTCTTTAGCTCCTCAAGCAAGTCAAAATGATTTCTCCGTAGTGAATTTGTTTTATCTCGAGAGTTAAAAGTCATATCAATGATTGCGGATTTAAGTTGAATTTTCGTTGGTAAACTTAAGGAACCAACACTCTGTAAGGAAATGCTTCGTGGGACGGTTTTTGTCACCGATAAGCGATTTTTTATCACGACTTTATTGGTGTGGTATTCATCGATAGATGAACCTTCTTTGAATACCTGGCACCGGTCTAAAAAAGGGAACGTGCTCCCCACAGGCGGTGCATTGCCTTTAAAATTTCTTTTCAATATTTCGGAGGCCGAATTTCAATCTTTGTAGCAAAAAAATACGTTTTTTTGATGGAAGCAAACAAACATATCTTATCAGTAACTAAAGAGGTTGGCATTATCTATGTAAGTTAGGTTGCTTTCGACCTAAGAAAAAGGAGAAGACGAAATCTTTTCGAATAAAGACGAAACTACAATTGAATATGTAGTGTTTTTATCTTACATCGTACCTTTAAAACGTAAGAATTTTTTTTGAATAAATTTTTATATCAAATTTTATTCTTTCGCTTTAGTGTGAAAATTACAATGCATTCGATGTACAGTTGCAACGCAACTCAACACAAAATGCACAGTCGCGGTAAACCCAATTGCGGCAGCTTATGGGCCAGCATTCAAATGTGATGTGGTATCTCATTATTTAGCAAAGTGGGTAAAAGTAACCCAACAAAACAAAATCTTTTTAAATGCAACCCCTACCTCATCATGCAATGCGTATACACTTGTTGGCGTTTAACGTTTTGTAATAATTTGAAAACTGAGCACGTTTTGGGAGGGATTAAACATATTTTAGAATAGAAAATTACAAAAAAAAAAACTTTTTATACAACAAAAGCATATAATGCAATTTTAATGCATTAAATTCATTATAAAGCCAGCTACTTCAACCTTAGGTATGACTTCAACGAGAAGTGCTTGAGCACGCCTTGGAACGCATCTTGAATACTTACCTCAGTCTGGGCCTTGCTCACGACTTATCTGGTGATTGTGTACATATTGGGTATAAAAGATAAAATGAGATAAGGTAACAGGACACGTTACGTCCAACATAACATATATTGATTTCAAATCAATTCATATTAGGTGTGCAAACATATTCCTGCGCTCTTTCGAAGAGACATTATTATTCTAGTTTTGAGCGCTTGCTAAACTTTGAGGTCTGCATTTGAAGACACTATGTGTATGCCTTATCCCAGTGCACAACACAGTTTTCGAGATCTTTGCACAAGTCGAGTGCTATGGAAAAAAGCCAAATGCACCAAGTTTTACCTTTCCTGCCTGTTGCAAAGTATGTTACATACTAATGGATGAGAAGCAACGAATGCTTACATAACCGTAGTTTAGAGAGCCATTGACTTCGACAATGAAGTCGAATATATATTCCATCCACTTTTAAGAGCTCAGCTTGACGTAGTGTATTAAGACTGAAAATCACACATATGTAAAAACATTCGCCTATAAGCTTGAAGACTTCAAACTTGGTTCTCTATGAGCATTTTATTATAATTACATTAAACGCAGCCTTGTTTCTGCTTTGAATCACTTAATTACCTGACATTTAGCAGGTTCTCATCATCCTATATAGTTCGCCATCATTCCTTTTGGAACCACTTCCTTTGGTACAATGAACACAAAAAGCCTCTATAAGATTTTTCCAGGTCCAGTACTCTTCTCCACACTAGCTTACATTTAATTCAATTAACGAGCAAAACTTTTACAACGAACGACAGTAACTATTGACACACGTGGTGGATTTGCTGCATACATGTCTCTGTCAAACTTATAGAAATATTTGCCGGAGACTCCATATTCTTAGTCAACGTAAGCAACAGAATCCATTTAGACATATCTGACTATTCGTTCTCTTGCTGAATACAAAGCATTAAAAAGCCCTCTTCGCCCTTTTTCCAAACAAATCGAATTTCCTTTCAATTAATATCGTACGCACATGAAACTTTTATATGTAATCTCCGAAATAAAGACATTTACCACGTTTTAATTCGTTAAAATAAAATTTTATTTAAAAGAATTTTTTCATTTATCATTCATTATATTATCCTCATTAATTAATTCATTTATTTATTTATTTATTTACTTTTTTCTGTTTTTTTGTACTAATACGTTCTTTTTGGCTTACGTAAAAGCACGTCATGCAAGCATATATGTGGCGCGAATGTGGAGAGAGAGAAGTCGGGCAGGACTTTATTGGCTCCAAAACTCTCGTTCTTTATATTCTTTCATGCGTATTTTTAATTGTGCTATAAGCAATGCGAAAATGAATGCATTGTTACGAATGTATCAAATGACTTAATTATTCGATTTAAAAAAAAAAAAAGATTTAAAATATCAAGTTCCAGCAGCTTAACGTGAACTGGCCTTTCAACATATTTTCAGTATAAAATTCTTTCTCTTAATTCCTTTAACGGCCATTCTGCTGCTCTGTAAGTCTCATAATGAACTGGCACACTCTGTAGATTAATTTCTCAATGAAGCTATTTTGGTGATTATTTGCATGGCAAGCTTATTATGCTGAAAATTATTTATTAATTTGTTTACCCTTTTTTTTGTTAAAAATTTTTATTATTTTAATTATGACAAACAAGCAATTATTGCATAAAATGAAAAGCTCTAGAGTTCTATAGTAATATTGCGAAATGGCTTGAATAGCACGCACTTATACATACACTCATGCACACATACATTTTATAATTAATTAACTTGTTATAGCACTTATTAATAATAAATTATAACAGTTACTCGTTGAATTTAATGTAACGGCAGGATAATATTTTACGGATTGAATTAATGAAGTTTTTCAAATCGTATCAATCCGATTCAAGATTTGAATCCAAAAAGAAATGAATGAAACCTTTCGATCGGTTTAAATGCAACAATGCGACGTTGTTCACTGACAATATGAAAAACAATTCTTCTGTAAATTTTCTCTCATGACAAATTCCTATTCATACATGCGCACTAAAAAAATTGATCGCTTTTGATCGATTGGAAATTCAGATATAACTCAATCAGGCCTTTCATAAATATCTTTTATTGGTGTTACTAAATTATTTTTATTATTATATTCTTCGCTTGACTTGCTTTATATACGTGGCATTCTGTATATGTTTCTTCTAGTGATTGTTCTGATCGATCTGAAATTTAATACCAAACTAAAAAGCTCTAAGCAAAAAGCACGACAATTTTTAGGCTATAATTTACCAAATAAAAAATAATTACTATTTTCGTACACTGCTCGTATACTGATTTGTTTGACAGTTTGACTAAACTGAGAAGAAAATGGATATAAGCAAATTTGTATTTCCACGCAATGTTTTGTAATCTTAACCGGAACTTCAACAGACAGACACAAAAACCAAGTGCATGTACATGCATCGCATAGGAGAATTTTATCTTTCCACTTCTTTCCATTTTTTTTTTTTTTTTTGGATTCGAATGTAGTCCATAGATTCAACTTGTTGCCTACTATTCCTATTTGGGCGATGTTAAGGATTTTTAAAATTTGCAAAGCCAAAACCTCTAGACAGATGCCCGAACAGTTTGGACCGTGTAATGTGGCCGAGAATCCTACCCTAATCATATTCATAAGTTTTACGAACAGCCTGACACAAGTGTGGCGATCCTCCTCTATACATAAAAATGTCTGAAACGGCAATACTCGGGCACCACTTGTAGTGTGACATATACAGAAATTAACATAAACAAAGATTCGAAAATAACAAGAAGAGAGACATTATACGGCACACTACAAAAATATTAAATTGCATCTCCTACTAATCTAACTAAATAACAAGTGGCAAGAATGCAATTAAATCAAGTGCCCTTGTTCCTTACTATCATTGTTAATTTTTTTCATTCTTGGCATTTATGCCGACGTAAATATGCATTTTTCTTTGTTTAATGTTTACTTCAAGCAAAACCAAAGAACAGATACGAATACCAGAACCTTTTAAAACAAAAGACTCTTCCAATCGTAAATGATCAAACTGAACGTGTGAGTCCGCTTTTCATTTTGTGTTACCTAATAGCCTGTGACGAAATATATTTCGGCAAAGAGAAACGAGTCCAAGCGGAAACAGCCGAGCAAGATAGATAACACATCAGAGGCAGAACTCATTGTGAAATCGGAGAAGACTTATCCATTTAACTCGTTTCTTTGCAGGAGGAAATTCTCTGAGAGTCTTATAAGTAAATGCATCAAATTTCCCAAAAAACAATCATTTTATATAACCCTACAGTGTATTAGATGCCCTACACCGTTCCGCCTAATACGGTTCTTCAATGTATAAAGACTTATTTTCGAGAACAACTCTTATAAGGAGGATTTCGAAATATAGGGATATCTAGTCCAAGATTACCATAGTTGCATCAATATTTTTTACTAATTTTCATTATAAAATAAAAAAAATTAAATTTTGTTGCTATGTAAAGACTTAGTTTCTTTTTTGTTTCATTCCATCCGATTTTTCGTATTCACCTAGTAAACCAAAATGCTATTTCCCATTGATTTTTAAGCATAGAAAATTATTTTTATTTAAAACTCTATTTTCAAAACTCTCCATACCTATAGACGGGCGTAAAGTAGCCAAGTAGCCAAGCGTATAAAAACACCTAATTGTGCAAAAGATTTCTATTTCTATACGTAATAAAAACACAAGATTGGACTATTAACACGTTCGCGGACGTGAATGCTATAGCATTCATTTTCATAGTGATACAAAATGACGTGAATGCTACAGCATTCAAATTTTAAAGCCAATTTTTGTTCATTTAATTTCATGTAACCTTAAGGTTTTGTAATTAATATAATAGTTTTTGTTATTAATGGATGCTATAACATTTATTTCATATAACAGTTAAAATGCGATGTTCTGACTACTCTTATAATATATGTATGTCAGATTTTGGATATTACAACAAGTTTCAAAAATAATTGCCTGTCTATTTTTGGAGCTCCGTGAAATTTTTAGTGTCCGCGAACGTGTTCATCCATTGCCCAATTGTTACATAAAAATTCCATCCATTGCCTTCACTAATTATTATTAACTATTTTACATTGTAAAGTCAATGCACTTGGTTGACTCCTAACTGTGTATATGCAAAACAAATACCTCAAGTAATTAGTGTTAAGAACACTACATGACAATGTTTCTTTAGACATTGCATAATAAATAAATAAAAAATACAATACACACTCTAATGTAAATCGTAATAAAAATTTTGTTAAGGCTTTTTAATTAAAGGCTACGTACATACGAATATCGTTTTCCCTCGCTACTAAATACACGCCGCAGAAAAGACGTAAACAAACGATTTTATCACTTTCCTCTACTATTGATTTTATGGAGATTTCAATTTCGATTGACAAGTGACGCAGTCAAATATATATAAGTTAAATTTTAGATCGCTATAGCCCGCAATTTATTAGCAGCAATATTGTAAACTTTTCTTTTATTAAGTTTTACTCAATTCAGAGAAGTGGCCCCAAAATGAGGCCTATTGCGAACTCCGATCTGCGGCATTGAACCTGTGGCCTAAAAATCAAGTCTCAAGTTTTTACGCGAAAACCTCTAAAAATAAAATGTACAGTCGAGCTCATTGAAACACCGATATACACCGTACTTTTTTACTTACTTTGGATTTCTTTTTAGTCCTCTACAGTTAAAGCAATCGGTTTAAATGTCCAGGGCAGTAGATATATACGAATGTACATCCATGTACATCTAGCAGACACATTTTACTGAACACGTTGCACATAACACTTTTTACACGGTTTTTAAGTGCACATGATTGAGAAGCGCATTTCTCGTTATAACAAAACGAATGAGGAAACTAACATACGTTTATTCGGTATTGATGACTGTAAAAGTAGTGATAACTGCCTGCATATTAATTGCCTAATTTTCGAATAAATACTTCTAGTCATTGCCCGTACTATCACTAATTTGCAGCGAAATCTATTGTAGTTAAGTTTCAACTATCGTGGTCAGTGCATAAAAGCGCTCTGTTGATGAAAATGAGTCCAATATTTATAATTTTAATTTCTACATTGCTGCTACTGTTGTTCAATTATGTCTGGTCGAGACGTAAATATTATAAAGTCTATTGGCAATTGCCGGGACCTTTAGGCCTACCGTTCATTGGCTTAGGTTTAAATATGTTGAAGCCAGAAAGTGAGTATTTTCCAAGAAATCTATGAAAATATGCTTTTTTTTTTTCGTTTGTTTTTATTACAGAGCTTCTTCAATTTGTGGAAACCTTATCGGAAAATTATAAAGCACCTTTTATTCTTTGGATGGGTGGTAAATGTTTTCTTTACGTAAACGATCCGAAAACAGTGGAAACTGTATTTCATGCCACTCAATGCCTTAATAAAGGCGACTTCTACAATTTCGTCAGTGATGTCATAGGTGACGGTTTGTTTACATCTAGTGGTAAGTGAAGCAGTAGAAAATGTATTGTGTTCGTATTGTTATTATACCTGCCACGGAAGCGAAGAGTATATTCAACTTGTCAAAATGCTTGTTACACTCAGAGAAAGTCTCAGAGACAAAGCATATAAACTCTTAGCTGGCATCAAATTTTGCATTGATGTAAATTTGTCTTTTCATCGATAGCAAAACTGAACCTCCCGTCTTCAAATTTCTTGAAAACATTGGAGGTTCTTGCATGCAGATTAGTATTGAAAACAAGCTAAAAGCCGGTCAAAGGGCACGTCTGCGCCACAACATAAATTGAAAACGCCTCCGCTTTCTGGGGTTTTGCTTATTACTCATAAATCATAATAGATGAACGATAAAAATTTCTACGTGGAAGGTGCACAAAATCAGCCACTCTCACCTAATGCCATAGAGTCTGCAATATTATAGAGAGTAGAAACTTAGGCGTTTCCTCTTTTTTTTACTCATTTTTAAGATAAATGATAAGATGGTTAAGATTCGATCCCGCCCGCATATACTTTCCTTGTTTGTTTTAATTTTTCCTTAATTGGAAATTTTTCTTTACATATTTTTCAGCACCACGTTGGCAAAAGCACCGTCGCCTCATACAACCTTGTTTCAATCGCAAAGTTTTACATGAATATATGCCTATTTTCAATAAAGAAGCCAATGCGCTTTTGCATAAATTATCACTATCTCAAGATCAACCTCTGGAAATATATGGATGTTTAAAAGAAACCGTTTTAGGCATTTCTTGTTGTAAGTATATAAGTCAGTCATTCCAATTTTAGAAAATACTGAACTAATTCATATTTCGAGTTTTGTTTTAAGAAAAGGTTGATTCGCTAAAAAGTTTATTTCACTTTTTTCATTGTTCGGCCAGCGAAGGAAAAACGTTTTACAATCAGGTCTCCTCAGGTCTCTGAAAGGACCGAAACAATGACCTCGTATCTAACATAAAAAGCAATTAGGAAGTAAACAGGAAGCACAAGTTTTGCAATACGCGGTTGGTATAGCATCACAGACAACTAAATGAAACGACGTCACAACATTGCATTAAAAATACGACCTACTAACAACTCAAGCACTTTTGTGTTTTGATATCAATAACAGTAGTAGCGCAGTGAATTAGTAGCAGAGACAACGAAATGCACAGATGTTCCAATATTTTATTCAAAATCGGGACTGGGAGATTCTTTGGGACTTTTTGTGTATATGTTACGGTAATAAAGGTAGTAAAGCCGTTAATTGCCAGCTATTGCTTTGCTTGCTCTTGCATTCCCCTTATTTATATCGCCACGGTTTCTGTCAATAATACTCAATATAATTCTTTGTTTTTAAGTGAATATAGGCTGTAGATGTGTATGTTTTCTTTTATCGTTTATTTGGTATTGAAGAATTCTACATCAATTACTTCAATAATCTTCAATGAACAAATAATCCTTTCTAGAGCATTCTAGAATATACTGAGCAACACAGTAACTCATATGCGATATAAAAAATTTCAAAAATATGGCCAATGTGTATGTCCAATACATGTGTTAGCAAATAAAGTTAATAAATACCTGAGTAATAAGTAAATTAGACAAAGGTATATCACTTCTACAACGCAATTTTTCTTATAATGAAAAATTTCTTCATATTTCTTCATTGAATTTCTGAAATATTTCTTCATTGAAAAATTGTCAAAGCATTTTCTTTAATTCTTCAAAATAAACGATGAAAAGAAAACAAATTATTTTTGCGATATACACATCTGCCGTTTGGCCTTTTTTCGTGCACACCCATGCATATATGCCCACATATTCACTTAAAAGCACAGCATTGTGTATGTTTCTGTTACGTCATATTAAGAAACTATTAACACAATCCGTATCCATATAAATGATGTGAATGAAAGAGCAAGCATAGGATTGGCTGCTAATTAACAGCGTTACTACTGTTATTGATAACAGATACACAAAAAGCCCAAGAGAATCTCTTACTCTGAATGTATTTCGTTGTCTCTGCTAGTAGCCATTTGTGTGCTTGTCTGCTTTATACAGTGAGAATTCTGGAAACTGTTACACTGTATCACTGTTTACAACGTCAGAGCATAAAGATAGAAAATGCGCTATAGTATACAAATAAAAACGTCTTGTTGATTGAAATGTTTATCCTTGGTTTATTCACAAAGAAAATATTTGTCTGAGCCAAATTTTTGTCAACCAGAAAACTGGTTCTTTGTTTGCCATTTGTGCCTGACATTTTTCTAGTTTATATTTTTTTGAAGAAAACGTTAGCACATCTTCCTATTTAGTTGTCACCACTAGTACCACCTTCCATTTTTAACCAATCCGTCTCAATCTGCTCCAAAGACCGTAGTCTTTGGAAATTACTTTGTAGCATTGCGTTCTTTATCTTCACCTCTAACTGCAATTAAATTAACGGCAGTTTACAGAGTTCTATCGATTTTCGTCTTCGAATTCAAGTAACTCTTTAAACTACGGTGGCCGTCCCAAATGCACAATTTTGCGTTGCATGTCCGATACCTCTCTGTACTTAAAGGTAAGGATGACGCATGCAGTTCCTTTTCACCGATCTTAATACAGTGAAATCTCCGCTTGCTGAATAAATGCCAGCGTTTGTAACGCTAAAAACTCTTGTCCGTTGAAGTTGATTCAATTAAACAATAAATAATATTAAGATTTTAATATTTTTCATTCCTTATCGTTTTGATATTTTAATTTTCTCTAACTATCATGGCCTGTAACGTAACTGTATGTTGTTTATTTAGTAACAACAATGGGTAAAAAAATGGACTTTCAACAGGACAAAACATCTTCAATCATATTCGACTCTTACAATAGGTAAGTAAACTACGCATGCACCTAACGCGAATTCATTTAGAAGTTCTGGCGCCATCAGCCAATTAATTACGTAATAATTTCTACCAGTATTAATTTACATTATTTCCTATTTTATTTCTCATCTGTCCACGTACTGTATGCTTTTTAGTTTAATTGAACTGTGCGTTAAAAGAATGCTGTCACCCTGGCTGTATCCGAATGTCATCTATCATTGTTCAAAACTTTCTCAACGGCAACAACAATCCGCTACTAATCTCCGCAAATTCGTTGAGCAAGTAAGTAAACGGAAAAAAGACGCCCCCAACGGGTATATGTGCATGTTCGTTTTCATGTATATATAAAATAGTGAACGTTAGTCATATTTGAATTGAAAAGCAGACCGTGTCTACGTAACTGTGTATGTTTATACTTTGTTGCTTACGTTTTCCTCTCATTACATAGATGTTGCAACAAGGACACCAAAAACAACAACAACAACAACAACAACAGCAGCAGCAGCAGCTTAAAACTAGCGACGTCAAACTGTCTTCGCCATTAGCAGCTACGCCGTCCAAAGCAATGCATCATACCAGCAACAACAACAATAACAACGAAAGCAACAATAATGACAATTGTAAGATTAGAGCTGCTACTAATGTCAGTAGCCATTATAAAGTTGCTGGTGTAAATACTAGCAGTGTTGAAAGCATTGATGACGGCGATGACAGCATTAGCAAATCAAAGGCAGTTTCTTTCATAAAAAAAATGCTTAATTGTATTGAATTAAATCAACTGACATGGCAAGAGGTACGAGATGAAGCCAACGTAATTGTGGCGGCGGTAAGTGCGGCTAATTGAATGGTGACATTGAATGAATACATGAATACAAAGGCATTATTTAAATAGCTCGCAAGGATTGAAAATCATTTGCTATCGTTGCTTAATTACGCTTCTATCCTCTACGAGGACCACATCTTAACTCAGCCATGCGAATTTTTTATATTCATTTTCAAAATCGCTATAAACTATTCCGTTTCGAATACAATTCAAAATCACTGTTCGCTTGAACACTAATCCACGATTACTTTTTAGTGAGCAGGATATAAGCAGGAAGCAAGATAATAAGTAGATATAAAAAAGGAAAAATTAAATTGATCTAACAAACTGGACACAGTAGTATGTCATTTGATTGTGATATAAAGCAAAGATTTTCTGTTTCCATAAACTTCGCAGATCACATAAGTTTTATAATCGTAAGCAGGAAGTGAACAAATTCTTGCTCGGATGCATGCTAATTTTGAACTTGACTTGACAGCAGTAAAAAGGGAATTATTTGGGCAAGAACTCATTCTTCAAGTTCGAACATTTGAAGCCGTTTGCTTTGCTGTTCGTATCAATTTATTTTTAACGAAAAATAACGTGGTTTCAGTAGGAACTCGCGTAGTATCCCTCAGTTACCTCAACTTCAATTTGCCACAAATTGCCAGATCTTTGTCGCGGATTACTGCCGTACACTATTCATGTTTTGCTTTTATTACCTAACGACGCGCAAAAGAGGCGAGTGCCTTCCTTATGAAATTCGATAGATTTTAGCAGACGATTTGGGCTTCTTTTTATGATGAGTTTTCTGCAAATTCTTTTCCACGTGTTTTTGGACTCTTGCTCCATTTTTGCCACAAACCTTATCGGCAGTCGACCTTTGCGAAACTCATAATACGCTTTGTGACTTCCCGCCCAAATAAAAAAGGCAATTTTTTCCCCTCACAATCAATAGCCCAATTTTTGCGCCGCCCTTTTTAACGTAATTTGTTATGTGCGATTGCAAGAGTTTTAGCATTTTATTCACATTGCCCCCAATAAATTGCGCTTATTACTTGTTGTTACTTTTATTAATAATCTCTGCTAGTCTGAGTTGGTCTCGGGCAAGGAAATAAATTTGTAATTGATTTTAAAAACGAAAATTGTGGTTTCTCATTTACCTCGCAACACGAAATTAAATTTTAAGTATCTTGCATGACTTCTTTTGATTTTTCTTTTTCTTCTCTGGATTTAATAAAATTATCTTTTACTTTGCGTTTCTTTTTCTTTATACAGACCTTTGAGACTACCTCAACGGCTTTGTACTTAGTATGCTTGTGCTTGGCCATGCATCCCGAATGTCAAGAAAAATTATATCATGAACTTGACGAAATTTTCTCTACAGTTAATCATGATAATCAACCAAAAACTATTAAGGGAAACGTAATGGATAATAAACAATCAACATTAAGCAGCAGCTGCAACAACGAGAACACTAACAAAAAGTTCGATAACGGACATCAGTTAATACTTGATGATATAACAATAGAGCAACTGGAGCGTATGCAGTACACGGAAATGGTAATTAATGAGGCTATGCGTCTCTTTGCTCCTGTGCCCATGGTGTTGCGACGGGCATCCGGTGATTTTCGCCTAAGCAACGGTGTACTTATACCTGAGGGTACACAAATTGCTATCGACATCTATAATATGCAACGCAGCATTCAAATTTGGGGACCAAATGCTAAACAGTTTCGCCCTGAAGAGCATTTTTCTAGTAACGCATTTAATCATGAACAATCGTTTGCCTTTGTACCCTTTACTAAGGGATTGCGTATGTGTATCGGATACCGTTATGCTCTAATGCTGATGAAAATCATGGTAGCAAAAATTTTTGTCAATTTTCGCTTGCACACTACAGCCACTCTGAACGACCTAAAGGTTAAAGGCGCAATTTCGTTGAAATTGCAACATTATCCGTTGTGCAAAGTGCAGCGAAGAACGGGCCAAACAGAGAGGAAAGAATAAGAAACGAACTCAATTTCATACACTTCAGTAAACAGAATTAACGTATTTACGCACACTTACTTACCTACGAAAGAGAGTGCAAAGGGAATACACAATAAATTTACTCTATCAACCACGGAGAAGCGCTAAAGGCACGCACACCGGTAAAGGCCATAACTTAATATTCATAAATATACCATTAATGGCAAATATTTTGAATGCAAAAGAGAGAAAAAATCCAATTAAACGCTGAGGCCATAAAATCATTAAAAAAAAAGAAGGCTCATAAAAATTCTTTAACGATTCTGACTATGTCGTGCTTATTCCGCAGAGAGAACTGAGAAGCAGAGAGCAAAAGTAAAATATTAAAAAATAATTTAATAAATATTTAATTTTATCACTTGTTGAATACTTGTATAAACCAGTCCCTTACCTAAATACACTCATGCACACACACAAACATGTGCACGCAACATTGATCGACGTGCAGTATTTTCTAAACTCTATGAGAGAGAGGTTTACACTAAGTCTATTACACCTTATGTAAAACATGGAGGTGGACAATGCACACATGGCAATGCACTCAAAATTTCAAAACAAAATTAAAACAAAATCCAATTAATCCTCCAGATCTCTAGTTAGGTTAAAGGTAGGCGGGTAAACCGATTTATCCGCAAGTGCAAGGGTTTGATATCCAGTTTGTTCTTCTACAAAAAGTTGATTAGCCGTAGCTATGACAGGCAATGAAACGAATATGTCTAAATCGATTGCTTTAGTCGAGAAACAATTTCAATTAAGTATTCCTAAGCTCTTCAGAGGTTTGGTGATGTCTCATTTTGAATGGTACGAAGAACTTCGTTTCTCTCTCGACGCTCTGGTTACCCATGTTTGGTACTTTCCCATCTGCTTGCAAGTTTCTGGCATTCTCTCTATCGCCGAGAATTGCCGACAACTAATACTGACTTAATGTCTGTTAGCGAATGTGTCTCTTTGCCGACCTGCTTCAATAAAACTCCATGTTGTAAATAGAAGGTTGAAGGTCACATCTGCAAGCGAAACTTGATAATATATCTGCACACCCTTCATGCCAAAGTTTGATTCTTTTGATATACGGTATTTGGAAATACTATAAAAAATGCGATCAGCTGGGGTTGCTATACCACGCCATTTAATCCTGTAAAGAAAGATAGAAAAAGCAGCAGAAAAAGGAAAGTCAAAATCGATCTTTTCGTACCTCACCTTTGGGCCATTGCACGTGGTAAAACTCAGGTAAACTATCTCTGAAAAATATAATTTCGCGACATCCAAATCCGTTGTAAAGGCTTAAGGTTTAACGTTGTCTTTTTATATATTTCTTTCGAAGCTCCTTCCGTAGTAGTCATCCCTTTCCCGCCATATTCGTCGTATAAATTATTTTTTTGGGACAGTAAACGCTTAAGCTACCTAAAAGCATTTTTTAAACAATTTACAATCATGCTGTTGCTTTGCTTCTCATCTGTCAGTAGATGTTTATGAGCTATAATCTACCGCGAAGTAAATTGCTCTGCCTGGCAGTACCCAGCCACTGTGTCAATTATTCATTCATTTACGCAATGAAATGAAATTCCCTTTTGTGATTACTGTAACAAAACTATGGTCGTTGAACATCAGGTTCTACTCTTTCTATATTCTATAAGTGAAAGTTTATAATGAGCTAAATGGCTTTACATAAGCACTCAAAAAACTAAAATAAGCTGATGAGAAAAATTAGAATTTTGTTAATAGTTTATTGTCATTAACGGCTCCGAGGAAACTGGACGTGTTAATCCAGCATGAAGAACTATCATACTTCTAACTACAAATAATTCTCATGGCTTTTTAACAATAAAGTTGTTCTAAGCCGAATTTATTCCAACGCACTTACATGGCTTTAAGAGATGAATCTAATTAACATAACAGAACATAATTAATCTTTTAATTCGGCTTCGGAATAACAGGAACTTCTGAGGAGCATAACATTGCTGATAATAACCCCGCTAAGGCATCGTGCTATTTCCTGCAACATAAGGTTTAATTACACAGCAAGCCTATTATAGCTAAACTGCGCTTTTTTTTGCAAGCAAATGTCGATCCGAAATTTAGTATAAACTAAAAATTTTGCGGCTTCTTCTTTGCTTATGTGAACAGTACCCAAAATTCGCTTTAAACTAAAAGTACTTTTCTGACTTGTCGTCATAGAATGTGCACAACTTGGCAAAGTGCATTTCTAACAATTATTTTTAACACTACGTGTTCATTATTGTAACGTTATTAAATACTCTTGATGGCCAAGGCCAAATAATTCACTCGCCATCAAAGCAGAGCTTTGCTTGCGCTTGTAAATATATACAAACATACATACAAATGTGTGCTCCTTAGAAGCTATGTCTACGTGATGAGTGTGCTTAAAATGGATAAAGAAAAATAATATCAAAAATATTTGATATAACAAAGCATCCAGAAAATACCTTTAAAATTGGTGCATCTGCACTGAAAGTACCGCTACTAGTCCATATGTACACGCGCATATAAATACAAATGGTATGCACTTCAAAACAAAAAAATTTATATATTTTCAGCCTCAAAAATCGTTCTTTCCAAAATTGAAAAAATTCATCAAAGCAAACTAATGTACATATGGCCGTAGTTTATAAATAAACAAACTTGGGTGGAAAGTAACTAGTTTCCTAGTTTCCTAGTAGTTCTTCTCAAGCACCCCCTTACAATTTGCAATCAAAGACTTTTTGACTGCGCAAAAAACGTAAAAAGTAGAAGTAGATAAAAAGAAAAACAGCAAACAAGGAAAAAGTTCAAAGCACTTTTCCGTAATGGAATGCGGTCTTTGTGTTTCTACTTTTTCTCTTAAGCTTATTTTTTAGTTCATTTCAGGAAAATAAAATTATTTTCTGATCGCAATGTCTTTTTCCATTGTTCAACAGTTTTTTATGGCGATTGATTTACAAGTATACGCTTTATGAACCTGTGCCTCTTTACTTTTGTCAATATCTCTTCGAGTTGTTAACAATAAATGTAAAGTTTTGATGAACATCCTAGAATCGATATCGACCACTAAACGATATGTCAACCGTTCTTGTGCCAAGAGAAAATTCTTGTTTATTGCAACAACGGTTATGATATGCATGAATCTGTCAGAAGTAATGTGTCCAGCTACTCGCTACTGAAGCGTCTATCCGAGACACATACATAAAGTCAGAATATTGGGACAACTTTCCTGGAAATATCACATTCGAAATAATTTAATGGACATAGTTAGAATGTGATCAACTAACCGATTGGCAACGACAGTGCGTGTTCGAACAAAAGTATAGACAAAAAGAAGATGAGTTCCGACTTCCTTCTTCTTGACTGAACCGCTGTCGAGGTAAAGTGTGAAAGTAAAACAAACTTTGTTATCATCCGCTTGAATCGAACGCCGGGAGTGTCAAATAAGGAATATTTCGTTAGAGGCTAGTCCGCTCCGTCCGATGACCACGGAGGATAGGTCGCTTGTGCGTAATCTTAGCCGATAATTTATTATTCATTTACTTGAATATACTTTAGAAAATTACTATACAGTTGAGCGAGTTACTTAAGAAAGGGAATATAAGAAAACTGAATTGTAACAAAAAGAGACGAAATATTAATAACGCCTGGAATAGCCGCCGAGGCTAGCCCAGCATGATTATCCGGATAGGGAAATTTCCCACAGTATCGGCAATAGGCAATATGTTATATGAATCTTAAATCAGGAAGTTCTGTGCTCTCAGTGGCTTCTTTCTTATCCAAAAAATTGAGTTTAATGCGCAGAGTACAATTTTGTCTATTAAGTACACTCCCCCGTATATCAAATGATAATTACTGGATTTAAAGGAATTGGGCGTGCGAAAAACGGTCGCCTTTTCTACAAAATAAACCTTAGTTTCACCTTGAAATCTCTATTGAAGACGGCCTTTGATCCCTAGGAAAGTAGAATACTTCACAAGCTTCCCGGTAGTCGCATTTATGATAAAGTGTACTCGGAAATGATTCGTGCCACACCAAATGGTATTTATCATAAATATTTGCAAAGATTTTCAAATATCTCAACTTTGATATGAAAGGATTCTTCAAGCTTTCCAGATTATATGGCGGCCTTTTTGCTCTCTTTCAATTAAGAAACCATGCTTCGGTTGGAGAGTTAATATGCTTCATTAAAAAAGCAAATTTCCCTTTTTGAGTTACGATAGTTTACTTGCGAACTTTGCATTACTCCTTATCTACAACGTGTAGTTAACTTGTTCCCCTTAATTTACCTTTAAAATCATCTTATTTTAGCCAAAGTTTGCAACTTAGCTTCACGTCACTATTTATACCTTTACGCTTACGTAACTCATCGTTAACTCAACATATAAAGGTGTCAGTTTATATATATTACAAATAATCCCCAAATTAATTAATTATCTATCATCTGGACATAAGCCGCATTTCTTATTGACTTAATCCTTTTAAGCTCAAGAAACAAGTTTGTAAGTAAATAAAATCGCTGATGCATCTTATGATTAAATGAATGGTTAGATAAAGGAAAACTTTATACGCTTTTAGATCAAAAGAAGTTATCACTACCATAGCGTAAGAGTACACAGTATAACACTATATATATAAATATACTATAACACTATATACACTACATTTACGGGGCGTTATACTCCCAAAAAAGGAAGAAAATCGATTATCTACATGTGCATATACAGTGAAATAGTAGACGGTATTTTAAAAATTGACGAGTCTTTTGGAGTCGATCTTTTTTTAATAAATAATGTTGCTATTAACTCGTCGAAGGGCATTGCAATGAAGAGTAAGGAACTTGGTTATTTGCTGTTGGTGAATCGTATTTCAAGATGAATTGTATTTCGAGAAAAACGTGCTTCAGGTTAAGAAATGTGTTTTAGACATTAATAAAAATAAAAAAAGGAAATAATTTTGAATGGACGTAAACTCTTCCTAAAGACATGTAATATATGTACAGAAAAAAGAATTTAATAAGTAAAATATTAAGCTGCAACTTTTCGACCTGGATTCATTTGACCCACGGAGCCTTTTCGGAAAGAAAAATTGTCATTCTGGTTCTGGAACTTTTTTCCCACATTTTGACAATAAAAAAGCATATTTTTTCTAAAAAACGTCCAGCCCTTAAAAAAAGATGTGCACCTGTCTTCCGCTTAACATGGAAAAGAATCATAAAGGTACTCTTCTAGACGCCTATTAAATATAAAACAAATCTTACCCATTTATTGAAGCACCTAAATAATAGTTTAATTTTTAGAAACAGAAACAATGCAATTAAATTGCAAAATGGAAAATATGACATGAAAAATCTATTTCATAAAAATAAAAAGATAAATAAAAAAAAAAGTCAATAGAAAAATAAGTGTTTAAATTTTTCATATGACGACGAATGAATAAAGTTAAGCGGACCTGAGCGTGCCTGAAGTTAAGTTATATCTTTCTGAGAAGTCTATTTTTTTTTTAAATCTTCAAATATCAAAAGGTAGGCGTTACTAGGCAAATAAACATTTGGCGAGTATTTCGCTACACAACAATTCGCTATGTACCATATGTTTAAATGTAATTTGGGTCGTTGTCAACGCGATTTCCGCCCATATTTTCCCCAGTATGATGCACGGCATCACACTCTTCGCCAACCAACAGGCGCGAATCCTATCAAAAATATGTGGGATGAAATAGACCGCCATGTGCGAAAACACCCAAGAATAGATTAAGATCTCTGTTTCCTCCACAAGAAAAATTTATACAAAATATGTCAATATGTTTAAATGAAGTTATTAAGCAAAAAGGATACCACAGCAAACATTAGTTTTTAATAATACGCTGTTTTTTCCTTCGTATCCTTTCTCATATGAAAAAAAACCAATGCTAATAACTATGTCTTTTGAATTGTTGAAGTTATTTAATTTTCCTGTGTAATATGTATTTCCTAAAGTGCAAGATAGGAAAACAAATTTTTATGTTTGGACAATGGCCCAGGTTTACCAAGCGTTTACTTTTTGTCGAGCGAAAAACTCCAATATTAATGACAACCACTATATAAAAAAAACAAAAAACATGAAACAAACGTCCAAGTCCACTAGTGTCACGCTTTTATATTTACAACGTAAAGAGAAAGAAAAACTGAATAAAAGAAGTATTGCAAAGCGGTATGACGAGAATTCGTTCGTCCATCGTGCATGTCCATTACTAGTCGTCAGTAAGTAAGTACGTCCGTCCGTTAAGTTCGCAGCCCGCGTGCCTACCTGCGTACTTATTTACCTACATAACGGCCTTCAGTTTTCCCCCCGTCACATTTTCATGTCTTAGCAAAGCTATTACAGTGCAATCCTTCTCCTATATATTGGAATATATATACAATGCGAGTAAACATTTTTTTTTTTTTTATTACATATTTAATATAACATTTAATGTTACAGCACGGTGATTAAAACAGCAGAAGTTACTTGCCCCCTATGGAAGCAATAGAACAGCGCAGATATAATATTGAAACAAACGAAAAGAAGCCACAAAATAATATAAGGAACAAAAATAAATTAATTTTTAAATTAAAGATCCATTGGATTTATCTAGAAGAACTAAAAGATTCCCAAGCGATTTACATGATCACTCAGTCTTGACTCAGTCTTTGAAGACGTTTCGACGGTGAACGGGAAATTCAGGTCATTGTGCATAGTTTTGTTGCTAACCAACAACGGAACATTACTAGTCAGAGGGAAAGTCTTAGATTGATGGGTTTGAAGCGTTTCAATAGTAGAGTCATTCGCTGGTCCCCGCTGTTGTATGACGCAGATCCACATAGGTTGGAGGGTACTCTTGTATAAAATGCATTAATATCTTAGATTGAGACTCCGGACGAATTAACCAATGGAGCCTTCGGGTATTTACGCCAAGTTTTTCGCGTTTAGCTTTTATATGATATTTCCATTTTAATCTTTTACCAATATATACAATTATTAACGTAATTGCGTTAAGACGTTACGACTTTGTATAAACAGAAGCGAAAATAGCTTAGTTAAAAATATTTTTCACAATTTAATCAATTTTTTGTCGGAATTTTCTACCAACCAAAAAATAAATCTAAAAACTTATCCACAAGACCAGCACTGCTTCGAATACCGCAAATGTAGTTCGGTCCAGAAGCATATCTTTGTGTATCTTTATAGCCTCCCTGAGACAAAGGCCGGGCTTTCGCAGAGTCCATAGAATTATCGGGAAAATTCTCCTTATCAAGTAAATCTTTGTCCTTGCACCGTGTTACCGCAATCATTATGTTATTGGCCAATATTTTTTCATTGTAGTTGAGGGCTTTGTCGCATTCTAAACGTGACGAATATTTCAGATGCACCCAATTGCCGTTTTGGGAAGGCATAATTTTATCCATTATGGTACCACATTGGGAGAAGGTTTGTAATATTGTTGAGATGGCGGTGGCTGGAAAACCATACACAGTAACCCAGAACCCTTTATGGGGCGTTTGTCCTTCGCACTGCAGAGCCTGCGAAGTGTTATTACTCAACAACGAATGGCGCAATGGACCAGTCACATTAACCAATTGATGCTGCTGCTTGCCCTGATTTAAAGCGGAATTTTTATTTCGTTGTCCGACATATGATCTATCAAACGGCGGTGTGTACGATTGCTGCGTACGTAATGGCGTTTGGACTTGGTTTGTTTCATTGCGCAGAGAATCAAAAAGGCCTTGAACAGGAGGTCCAGTAGTACTAGTGAGAGTTTGTGCTGGTGCTGGAGTTCCAATATATCTCGATGCATTTTGTCCCCAGGTTGGTGTTTGCCGGTATCCTCCGAACAACGTTTTTTGCCCTAATGCTGGTCTAGTACTGTAGTTTTGCGTTGAACTGGCCACTCCACCCGGTGAATTAGTGCAACCGAATGGCAAATTTCTACCAACAAGTTTGTTACGCGAACGAGTGTTACTACGCGACGTGGTTGGTGTTTGCGTCTCGTCCATCAAAAACGATGGGAGGTACAGATTAGTATCAGGGCTTTCGGGGCTCCCTAGATTCATGGGCTCCATGCTTGCTCCAAAAAAAGTAAATAAATAAATGTATAGTAAGCCGAAGCGGTGATGTTTGTAGCTTTTTTTTTATTTTTATTTATTTGACAGCCCGGAAACTTATGGTTGCTAGATCGAAGCGAATAAATTGAATAACATATTAAAGCGAACTGATGGGTAAGAATGCCTATATATAATCAAGATATTTACAGGGATGTTATTTCCATTCAAAAATAGTGATGGGCAAGAACGCTTATTAGATGTACATGTAATACGCATCGATTTTTCAACATTTATTTTTTTAATATTCAGTTTGTTCAGACAAAGCGAAATTGTGGGGAAATTTGCAGTTGGTCAGACATTAATGGGATGACTAGATAAAAATAGGATTGTATGTTATCTGCATATGTCGTCGCAAATTTATTCTCAGCAATCGCAAAATCTAAAGTGCAAGTCATATGAAATATTGGACTTAGAACATTCCGCTGAGGCACTATCCCCTCAATTTTGTATATATTAAATCTATCAATTTCAACTTTAACATAGAAATGCCTATTTTGCCAATAGGATTCAAGCAGCAAATGCCTCGGCCTTGGAGGAAATTTTTTAAGTTTGAAAGACTTTATTGAAGGCTCTTTTGCGCATCTAGAGGTGCACCGTCGCAAATAATTTTCGCTTTGAATGTCTGTTCTGATAGACGAAACGACACCATGTTTATTCCTGAAACCTAACCGTGATCTGAAATAATAAGATTTTGCTCTGGACCACGTATACAGTAAATATATTGATCTACATGGGCTTACAACATTTTCTGGCTTATTATGTTTAGCTAATTAATCGCTTGCGCATTTCTACTGAGTTCGAAAGTTATTCAATTTTAACATATTCCTAAAAATTAATGTTAAGAAGAAGAGAACGTTAGACGGTAAATATTTAATGGTTATTCCACTTACTCAATCTTAAGCAGGAGTTTTTTAACGAGTTTCTAACGCTTACCTCTTCTTTGACTTCAGCAACAGCAATAATCTTGGAAGCTAACCAATAGACATGGACATAGAAATTTTAATTTTTGTGTTTGAAATTGAGCAGGTTGTTATCCTGAAAATTTTCTTCTATACAATAAACAAATTTTTTGGACCTGCTTTAAGATAATTGGTAGCTCTGCATACATAATGTTTATCAAATATGCTAGACGTGAGTCCAAATCCTTTATACCTCTATTAAAATCCTATTTTTCTAGAGGATTTCAGGAGAGGTATTTTCCCTTGGTGTTCTTAACCTTCTCTTCTTTGTAATCATTTGCCTTCTTTCAAGACTAACGCAATTATTACAACATCTAGGCTTATCACAATTCCCCAGAGTACCAGAGAGTCTTATAAATTTAGTGTATTATAAAATATTATTGATACAGTTCCTTTTCTTTGGGATTCACTCGACGAGATACCCACCATTGATGTTTAGCATTAAAGCCAACTACAACATTAAATTTTGCATCCAATTGCCTAAGGGGGTCATTATAATCGTTACATTTTAATAAATATCTGAGAACAAAATAAACTGCACAGATTGGAATATCAGATTCTCTTTCATACAAGAAGCTTGTAAAATCGTCTTTCCGAAGATATCCGACGTCTTGTATCCAATAGTTTCACGAGGATTGCTGAACCAGTACGAGCTCTATCGTCAGGGTAATTGTCAGCTATCAAATTATATCTATAGGTTTTGAAGTCGGTTTGTTCGGTTTGTAAAATGAGTCTCTGATATAAGAAGAATGTTGGCAAAATCTTGATGACGGAAAACTGCAAATCGTGTGTTTGGAAATGCTGTTGGGATTCCACATAGGGATTCGGAGACCCATTTGCATAGTTTCGTTACTAGTTGTCGCAGCTTAATTAAACCTTCAATTTTTGAAAAGGATTAGAATTTTCCAAAATATCGCGCTATTGTTATTATTGCCATTAGTGTGCATTTGAGTCTTGCCGAGTAAGTAAAGGGAATTCTTCTTGATTAAGGAAATGGTGATCATTATACTGGTTATGCCGCGATAATCTGCGTGGAATAGAGTTTTGAAGATTTTTTTTAACTTGCTGCTGGTATATGGAAAAAACTTTATAATTGACCGGATGATCAACAATTAACACATTTTGACTTCTTTTATGTAGTATTCGAATTTCAGCGTCTTTCGTAGTTTTATAATCAAACTCATCAGCAGCGACCTTGGAGATATTTCTACTTATTATTGCTAACGTTAATAATGGGAAATTGTCTCGATAACTCCCGAATGAGCAGAACTAGTTTGCTTTTTTCGCTCTATACCGCTTCTTCTCACCGCTTCAAGTGAAAGTAAATTGAGAATTTACAAAACTTGAGGCGTTATCTCCATTCTTGGGTTGGGACTCCATCTTTGTCGACTTTTTGCCATATTTTATGGGAATTGACAAATCCTATGGTTTCGTCTACACACAAAGTTATTCATCTAATTGATGTTTATCGTACACTAATGACCTTTTTCTTTATATTGTGCGATTCATAATTTTGGTTTACCCTACGCATTATTTTATAAGAAATTAAAAAGAAGCAACGCAGACGACTTATTTTAAAGTTGATAGATATAATGAATGACATAATAATTTATTGAATTCGGAGTAATGAATAAAATTCGAGATTAGGAAAGGTGACAAAACAATTTCTGGAATTTCAAAATCTCAGGAGATAACCGAAATTAATGCAATTATAAAGAAGCGCAAAAAGCATTAATGGCAAAATCGTAATCGTTGTCTGCTTAGGAACCGTAAACTCTGTTATCTACCGTTTGTGAAAGTGTAATTCGCTTGACAGAGTCCTATTAATACCATAGGTAAAAGACCTGTAAAACAAATTTTGTATAATTTATTTAGTTATTTGTTAATATTAATGTTTACCTTTATAATTATAAAAGAGTCATCCAGGCTTGGGGCAACAAACAACAGTAACGGGTTTACCGGCAATTGTGCCAATCCAATGGCACACATGTTATTGAAATCCTGAGCTAACTTCTTTCATCCACGTTTCTTCGGCCAGGGCATACACGCCGCCCATAAGAACTCGCAAGTGAGAGATCTGGCGCACTACCGCCATGCGCTAAATACCTAAGAAATCACAATTCATTCGAATCGATTTAAATATATTCTTCATATAGAAATTTGTATTGCGACGTCATTCATTTAACTTGAAAGGAGCATAACATCATCGTCGTTATCGTCATTATCATCGCTAGTATTGTTATTACGTTGTGCGCAATGCGCTCATAAGTTAAGTTCAAATTAAGTTCTACATTGCGTTTCTTTAAAAAGCTGTTTGAAAACTTCATCTATAGTACAGGATATATTACGTTTGTGCGGACGTATGTAATGCCCAAAAGGGCTTAAGACAGACCCAACTTTAATTATAATGATCGAGAAAATCATTCCAAGCATGCCTGTCCGCCTGTCCCACGAATGTCTGTCCCTTTATTTTTCTCCCCACATAATGCTTTATTTTGAAAAGTAGTTACAAAGAATTACAATTTTCAGAATTTTTCGACAAAAGTTTCTGAGTAATGGTATTTTTAAATTGGTACGAAAAATTTTGTTCGGCTGGGGCAATTTGTTGAACCCATTCTCATATAACTGAATCTTTACATGGAAGAAAGACCTGATTTTCAATATTTCATAGTTAAAATAGGTTTTTAATAGTGAATTGACAAAGAAATTAATTATACCAAATTTGGACCACGTTAAACTATTCTCTGGATAGCATCAGTTGTAAAGATTTTCAGTAAATGTAAGCCCTGTGTGCCACAAAACCCTAACTGTCTATATTTTATGATGAGATTTATTTCTTAGACCCCACTCCATATATAACATTTCTCAGGAAGAGTAAGCGTAAGTAAAGCGTAAGTAAAGGTTTAGTTTTCAATATTGCATGATGGGATTTAGTCCATAATAATGGTTGAGTAAAAAAATTAACGGTAGGAAATTTCGATCACATTGGTCTACTTTTTAGACCTTAACATATATAGTTCTCATGGAAAGCAAACTTACAGGAGTGCAAGAAAGTCTACTTTTAGCTGAAATGGGCGAAAGAATTTTTATAAACTTGACCTTCGAGAAATTCATATATCAAATCCAAACCGCGGTTTGCTCAAACGGTGTCACAAATCTCCGTCAAATTCGCATGTTCCAAAAACTGATCTCAGCCAATTAGCTTACATTTTTTATCTACTCAGTTTTCTTTATCGCTAATTGTAGGGTATCTTCATTATCAATAATATTGTCATTATGTTATTATGACACTGTACAAAAAATAAACACACTTTCTTTCTTTATAGTTATAACAAACATAGATAGTTTTGGTATTGCAGGAAACAATGTGTGTTGTGGATTCAGAAAGTAAACCCGAGAAAATAAAATCGAAATCTGATAAAAAAACAAAAATAAAAAACCTTTTTCCAGGAGGCGAAGTACATTTTGCGACTGTGTTTAAAAAAAGGATATATTTGGGAGACAAAATTCCTTCAAATAAAAAAGACAACAGGAGAACGATGCGGAAATGATGGATAAGAAGGAATGTTATTTAAAGGTCCTAGTGTTTTCTTACAATTTTTCAAATTAGTTTATTAGCATCGAGCATTGAGCATAACACAAAAGAAAGTAATCTAAATATTCAGTTTTTAACATAAATAAAAGGCAATTATAACATTTTTTTTCAACTTCAAAAAATTCATGCGTCAAAATTTATCGGAAATTTTGTCTGGAAAAACAAAAATTTTTCCGCAAATTTACAAAAGCTAATATTCAAATTAAAGATAAATTTTGATTAATGATATAAAAAAAGTCATGTTAGTTGTTATTGTTGAAAACATTAAAGAAACCGTTCAGATCTATTGAATAAAATAAAATAATCAACTGCTATAGGGGTGCACTTAAAACGAGATAAATGCCAACGTTGCATGTGTGAAGATATGAATTAAAGCCGTTTGCGAATATATCTAACAAGATAAAATCGAACACAAAAGGAGCGAGGACGAAAGCGATTTTCACCGTAATTATTAAACAAAATGAAATACGGATTATATTCGGTCGTCAAACATCCTCCAAATTTGTAACTTGATTCGCTGAGACAATGTTTCAAATACTATATAAAAAAAGCAGCCTCCAAGGCAGTTTGTGATATAAAAGAGTTTTAAAAAAAGAATAAAAAAACCGTTCAGAAAACTCTTAAGCATATAATAAACTTTAAAAGAAAACGCGAAACATAATAAAAAAGGTGTATGGACTTTGTGTCTGTGTGTGCTTGTATCTTCGGAAACAAAAACCTGAGAAGTGACATTTCAAAAAAGTATGCGTGAAAGAACATAGGAAAAAGAAAGGCAATATCGCGAAAGATGCTAATAAATTTTTTTTTTTTGTTTGTATAGAGAAATGGATTAGGTTTGTATATTTCACTTTAGACCCATAATCCAGTAATGTAAATTTAAGTTTTTAATTTCAAAGTTTTATGAACTGTTTGATGATTTTTTTATTAGATTTTTAGATTTTTGATTTATAGGTTATGTTTGACTAATTGGTGATGAAATTCTTTTTGTTCAAATGAGTAAAATGCTGAGGTTGGTTGTGAACACCCCAACGACAACATGCATACTGATGCCTGTAAATTACTGACAATCTGATGTGTCTTTCTTTTATTATGTTTTAGCAATTGACGATATACCGAAACGAATTGAACGGTAATTAAAATTAAAAATAAAAGGAAAACAAAGAAGGAAAAACACATTCAAAGTCAAGCAAGCGTAAGTGAGAATATCCCAGTCTGTATTAACAAATAAGCCAGGCAACCATTTCAAATTCAATATAGATGATTGAACAGCTAAAATAGAAAAACACATCGGTGCAATTTCAAAATTTTCATTTACATTTTGTTTAATTTTCAGTTTTTCATATTTGATTATTACTTTTTTTGTTGTTTCCATTACTTTTGTTTTACTTTAAGTACATCGATATATATATCGTACATAAAAGAACAAGCACTTAAAACAACATAGTAATAAATGCTTTATTTTCATTGTAAATTTACATTTCATTTCTGCCCTCGGGAAGCGGATTAAAAAAAAAAAAGGAACAAAAAGAAAGTTTTGTTTTTAATTTCATATGTCTATGTACAGATGCACATACATGTTAGTAATAAATTAATTATTGATATCAAATTTTATTAGCTTTTAATTGTAAACTTTCTTCTTGCAAGATGATACATACACCGCCTACAGCGTCACGCTCACAAACAGACACTATCGCTGATTTGCTTATGACAGACAACATCTTGACAAATAACACACAAAGAAAAAGAACCAACGCGGAAATATTTGCCAGCTCAATTAAAGTGCCGTTCTTTTGGGCGATTTGCCGTGAAGTTTGGTTAATCCAAGCAGAAACCCAATTCGCGCCCAAAGGCGTTACTCAAAACACAACTAAGTGTGAACACATCGCAAGTGCGTTACCATGGGACGTCATTATGTGTGTGTTTGACTACAAAATATACCGAAAATATACTACAAAAATAACCGACCAATAATTAGTACGAGGAATTAATAACACTTCTAATTGAGAGCTACACTCTCAGCGAAGTTACCCAGGTTGAGTAGAGTTTTGGCAGACTTATGCATAGTTGATCGAAGAACTCCGGAGTTCTATCGTCACTTATGCATATCACCTGGCACCACCTGAAGCACAACCGTATGTATAAAGTTGTGGATTAGAAAGTTACCGAGCAATTTGCCAGTAGCCTTAACTGGCTCCAATATTAAGATATAAAAAAATTAGTAAAATTAGCAGACTACATTTGGGAAGTTTCATCCTCAAATGAAATAGGGTTCATTAACTCAGAGCAGTGCCAAGGGTTTAAGTTATTGCAGCATTTAGTGAAACAGTCGTAAAATTAACGTTAGAAGCAAAGGAGACCAAAAGATAAAGAAGCCATGTACCCAGAAATCCTTCAAGAAATTACCGAAATTGTATATCGGTCACAATCACGAAGAAAGTCGGGTTCTCGTGATAATCCTAACTGGTTTTGCCGTTATCGTTATAAGTTCCGAAGCAAAGCCAGAAAATGTGAGCAACCTTGCACCTTCATCAAGAGTAACCCAACAACAAAAAACTAATTACTTCCATTGCATCGGCGACTAACAATGGAGATTTGGATGATGCATCTCGCCGCCTATTTGTATGTGGTAGGACAAACAAACTGAAATTTTTAATTGATAATGGAGCAGAGATCTCTGCCCTTTCCTCTTCAAATTTTCTGGGTTACAAAAAACTTTCCGATTTTGTATTGACGGCAGCCAATGGATCTACCATCAATACACTTGGTAGAAAGTTCCTAAATTTGCGACGCGTGTTTCTTTTTATATTTTTAATCGCAAATGTTTCTAGCCCAGTAATTGATGCTGATTTCCTGAATAAATATGTTTTGCTGGTTGATATTAAGCGTAAACGATTGGTAGATGCTTCGACTAAATTGTCCGTCGATGTGATAGATCATATTTGCAATGTTCCACAACCCAAATTATTTTCCTTAGAAAATAAGTATATACAAGTTTACTAGGAAAGTAGCCCACTTTAAGAAGCGAGCCAGAATATTCAAAACCAATTAGGCATTTAAATATTCACAAATTATCTACTAAAGGAGTTCTACCGTTTTGTAAACCCAGATGGCTTGATTCTACCAGGTATAAAATCGCTAAAATGAAATTCGGAAGGACCCAACCGATTGGCGATTTTGGGCATTGCCACAGTACCCGATCTGTACCCTTTACCACATGTTCAAGCTATGAACATCAATTTAAAGAACAAAAATATTTTTTCTAAATTGGATTTAGTAAAAGCTTTTCACCAAATTCCTATAGCCCCTGAAGACATTTATAAAACCGCAATCACAACTCCTTTCGGAATGTTTGAGTTCGTGCGTATGCCTCCTGGTCTAATAAACTCAGCTCAAACAATCGAAAAATTTGTAGATGAAGTTTTTCGTGGTTTAGACTTTATTTTCGCGTGCGTAGATGACGTACTCTTTGCCAGCGAGAATAAAACCGAACATTTCTAACATTTAGACATAATGTTTAAATGATTAGATGAATATGAGCTAGTAATCAAACCTAACAAATGCATTTTTAGAGTTACAGATATCAATTTTCCCGGCCATAATATGTCAAATAATGGGATTCGCCCATCTGAAGACAAAACAACAGTTACCAGAAATTTTGAAAAACCAAAATCTGTCAAACAAGTGCAAAAATTTATAGGATTGGTGAACTATTATCAAAGATACGTACGTATGCTAAGTATGCTGAAGCAAATAATCCTACGTAGCTTTATCGAGTTATCGCACTCTACCTGTTTATCAATAATTTATGCTTGGTTTACACTTTTACATATTCCCAACTAATCCAAGACTAGCTATAATCTAGTTAAGATCAGTTCTACCCATTTCCACATAAAGCAAGACTAGCTATAACCTAGTGAAGATAACCCAAGTTAGCCATAACACACACTACATGTAACTTTGGTAATAGCTTAGTTTCATTCTACTACTTTGCTTAAGTTAGCATAATAATTTATTATATAAATTCAGTTAGGTCAGAAGTAAAGCAAGAACTAAGCAGTAAAGAAGGAACTAAAGCAAGAACTAAGTAGTAAAGTAAATAGTGAAGCAAGAAGTGTAGTAAAGAAGTAAAGAGAATTCAAATAAATAACTTTCCAAATAAATGCTAATTGTGTTTTCACTACACCTATGCCCAATGGTATAACTAACGCTAACAAAAATAAAGAGAAAATGTTAACTTGGAACGAAAACGCGATTAGGCATTCGAGAGCATCAAAGAAAAGTTTGCATCGAAGATACTATTAAACTACTTTAACAGTAGATGCCTCAAATGTAGGTATTGGCGCAGTTTTACAGCAGACTCTAAACGACGTAGTAGAACCATTAACCTTTTTCTCTAAAAAGATTGACTGAAATTAAGTAGAGTGCGTTCGATCGCGAGCTCTTAGCGATTTATTTAATTATTAAATACTTTAAGCATTTAGCAGATGGTAGACAATTCACAGTTTACACCGATCGCAAACGTTTTAAAAACGGCTCTGGACTCAAAAAACGGAGCGAAATCCAAGACAAACGAGACAATTGGGGCACATTTCGCAATTTACTGATGACATACGATACGAGAACAACTGAACGATAAGGCACTGCAGATTTTTTTTCAAGATTTTGAACAATAATCTTCGATTGTTTCAAATTCCAATTTTCAACTTCAAAAAAGTGTGCGAAGTTTGTGGAGAGTGCCCGCGACCAGATATGTTCCTTCCACACTTAGAAAGACCGTCTTCAAAAAATTGCATAACATTTCTCACCCCGGCTCCAAGGCCCCACGTCGATCAATTAATGCTAGATATTTTTGGCCAGTCATGAATAAACAAGATTATAGCTGGACCAGCAAATCTATACAAGGCCAAAAATGTAAAGTATGCAGACACACAAAATCACCAGTGACAAAAAACACTATACCTAAAGGTAGGTTTGAGCACGTTCATGTAGATATTGCCGACGTCTACAAATTACAAATCATCGCTGGGCAGAGGCATATGCTCTTGAGGAAATAAGCGCGCCGCGTCGCTTCTGTCTTCTTTGCAAGTTATATCACACGATTCAGTGTACCTTTGCATATTACCACTGATCAACGTACTCAATTCACATCTAAGCTTTTCAGAGAACTCGTAAAATTTTCTTTTTTTTTAAAAAAAAGATCATTGAACGATCCCACAGACAACTTGAAGCGTCAATTTTATCCAGAGAACAATTTCATAAATGGGTCGAGGAACTTGCTGTCGTACTTTTAGGTTTAAGGTCAGTATACAATGGTCAAAATTTGCAACTAAAATATTTAAACAAAATAAGAGAAGCCCAAAAACCTTAGGAGTGTAAATAAAGGGTGTGAAGATAAATTCGAATTTAACTAGCAAAGACACATACCAATATTAAAAATTCCAACTAAAATCCAGTTGGATTTTATTATTATTATTATTATTATTATTATATAAATTTAGCCAGAGAATAAATTCTAAGACTTAAGTCTTAAAGCACTAGCATCTAAGGCTTTCGGCTTTTATTTACTTTCGTTAAAAATTAAAAATCGTTAAAAATAGTTCGGTGTAGAAAAGTTTAATTTTTTTTTTCTTATTCGATAGGTGCTTTTATATAGATTCGCGTGATATAGATGAATATGGGTGACATTTTCTACTTTGGCCGCACTAGGGTCTCAAACTTGGGTGTTCTCCCATTTTACGCTAACATACCAAATTTCAAAAAATCGTTAAAAGTAGTTCCGTATAGAAAAGTTTAATTTTTTTTTGCTTATTCGATAGGTGCTTTTATATAGATTCGCGTGATATAGATGAATATGGGTGACATTTTCTACTTTGGCCGCACTAGGGTCTCAAACTTGGGTGTTCTCCCATTTTACGCTAACATACCAAATTTCAAAAAATCGTTAAAAGCAGTTCCGTGTAGAAAAGTTTAATTTTTTTTTGCTTATTCGATAGGTGCTTTTATATAGATTCACGTGATATAGATGAATATGGGTGACATTTTCTACTTTGGCCGCACTA
>KK499872.1:353200-428047 GCA_000688715.1 Glossina pallidipes | reverse complement strand
AAAAGTTTAATTTTTTTTTGCTTATTCGATAGGTGCTCTTATATAGATTCGCGTGATATAGATGAATATAGGTGACATTTTCTAGTTTGGCCGCACTAGGGTCTCCAACTTGGGTGTTCTCCCATATGCGTTTTACGCTAACATACCAAATTTCAAAAAATCGTTAAAAGCAGTTCCGTGTAGAAAAGTTTAATTTTTTTTTGCTTATTCGATAGGTGCTCTTATATAGATTCGCGTGATATAGGTGAATATAGGTGACATTTTCTAGTTTGGCCGCTCTAGGGTCTCAAATTTAGGTGTTCTCCCATATTCATTTTACGATGACATACAAATTTTAAAATCCAACTGGATTTTAGTTGGAATTTTTAATATTGGTATGTGTCTTTGCTAGTTAAATTCGAATTTATCTTCACACCCTTGTGTAAATATGACTTTGTACGCAAAATAAACAAAAACGACTGGGAACAGTCATATGAAGGACCCTATGAGGTGGTTGAAAAGAAACCAGAATATTTTAAAGTTAATGCAGATAACACTGTTTCGCTGTTCCTTCTAGTTGAACGCCTGAAGCCAGCAACTATAGAAAAGACAACTACAAACAACTACGGTTATCCCACACAAGAAACACTTTACTTTTATTTTCATTATTAGTATTATTGTTATCTTTATAATCATTGTTATTATGAATATTGTTAGTATGTTATTATTATACTGTACAAACAATACACTTTTTAAGTTATAATTGTAGCAAGCATAGATAGACGGTTACATTACGCTAATCAATAAACACGCTCATCTACTTGTGTATTAACTTCCATTTTGTTGTTTATGTTTGTCGATTTCTGGGTCTAAAACTATATGTTTTTTTCTACAGTCCCCTTCAAAACAATATGGTAGACTGGCTGCCCATCGTGTCGGCTCCCTTAATTCCATTCACGATTATAAATTAGAAGAGTAGTACGAATTTTTACCGATACCGTAAACGCTTTTTTTTTGCGGTTTGCTTCGACTATGATAAGAAGCGTTTGCTTTTGCCATTTGCAGGCTAATTATCATGCGCTCCTATAGGTACTGTAATCTTGTTGTTAGATTATTGTGTTTGGGACGCAGCTATGATCACAATTCTTCGGTTCATGTAATTCCATAATGGAAACTGCTACATTAAATGTGGAGTCTATCATTTGCTTAACAACCTTCAAAAGAAGAGGACTGGTGAATAAAATACGACAAGCTAAGAATATTTATTGTTCATTAAATATGACAGACGTCACAACACGGCGGATTATTTTTTTTTAATAACCCGCTTGAGATAGAGTTCAAATAAGAGGCCTCGGAAAGTAGAACACGAATATATAATAATTTATAGTGTAAAAATAAATTATACATGCAAACTGTTTTTAAGACAAGTCATTGTAAACTAAAAGTAGAAAGTAACATTTGTCCCAGTCACTTTTGTATGATTTGTGGCGTACAGAACAACATATCTGACACTTGAAAATATTCATTATTTCATCATGATTTTTGGATACTACGTTTTTTAACCAAGCGTGTGTTGGTAACGGGTACAGACAAAGTTGGACAATATGGTGGTAATCTACAAGACATTTGTTTGAGCCTCATACTCTCCAATCTATGCACAGCTATTTTGCATGATCTGCAAGATGACAAAACTAACATTTTTCAATATGCAGATGATTTCCTAATTGTATCGGCGGATTCACCTTTTCCAGCGGCTGTGAATAATCTCCGGAGAAAAGCTAATCTTTTTTTCGATGCATGCGCCGATCTTAATTTATGTTTTAACCCCAGCAAAACAAATACTATTTATTTTGTCAAAGGTTTTAAACGCGAAATCAGGCTCTTTATCAAAGGAGCTAAAGTTAATCAGGCGAAATCACTTCGATTTTTTAGTAGAATTTTAAATAACAACCTAACTGTTGGTGGAAGTTATGAGAAAGCCTTCAAAGACTACCAATCTGGATTCAATATCACAAGTCAGGCATGCCTCCCAAAAAAGCTTTGACCAAAAGCTTTAATCAGGTCTAAGATTGAATTTGCACGTTCTTCACCCTGTAATTTTCCAAATTCTCGGTAGTGAAGCGTATATCTAAAACAATGCATAAAATCAGCATCACGGAGGGACTTTCCTCGACTTTTATTGAACTTCTTGCCATCAGATATACTGTTAATGTAGCTACAATGAATGGCCATAAAAAATTTGTGGTTTTTTCTGATGGTAAGTCATCTCTGCTTCTAATAAATAAATGAGATGCAGATAATCAGTATGTATTTAATACACACAGACCGTCTTATGAATCTCATGTGGATAACTGTCACCTTGTTTGGATGACTGGTAACTGCGGCTTTTTTGTAAATGAAATGAATGGTATTCATGCAAAGAGGGCTCAATTTGATAGTACATTCTCGTTCATAAAACATACTCCCAATGAAGCAAAAGGAGCGATTCTTTCAACAGCTAAATAATGAATTAAAGGGATTGCGTGTGCCAAATCCAACCGCCTTTTCTATAAAATAAATCCCGTTTTTAATTTCAGACTATTATCACAGGCTGGCTTTAATTCCTGAGAAACCAACATTCTTTGTAGACTCATGCGTGGCCAAACTTATAATAAAGTACATTTAAAAACGATTCGTGCTATAGCATGTGATATTTGTGAGGTTTATAATATTAGCGAGTCTGCTGATCATCTAATTTTCAGATATCATAGGCTTGATGGTGGTACAAGTTCGTTTGGCGTTTCCAAATTATATGGGTCTTCCTCGATCTCTTTGCAGCGTAAACTGTGCGATACATCGGGGAACTAACTTGCTTTATTAAAAAACCATATTTATTGTTTTAAATTATTTTTTGCATTCAATCATTTTCTATTGCTATAACATTCGTTTTTTGTTTTCAGCCAAAGTTTGCAACACTGTTTTTTTTTTACGACTTTTAGCAACTCAACAATCTACAATACACAAACGCACACACAATTATACTTAACATATCTGTTTTACCAATTACGACTCTTTATTATCTGGACATATAACTCACAAATTTATTGGCTTGGTCCATTTTAACTCAACATCAACATATTATCACTGTCATCAATTTATTTCAATGAACACAAAAACAATAGATCCGAAGATAATATTAAATGTAGCAGGTTATTTAGTTTTAAGTATCGGCTGTTGTCTTGATTTTGAATTTTATAGAATTTTTTGTCCTTTCAGCGACTAATTTTTATTAGATTAGAGATTGTTTGTATTAGATTATTTTTTTTATTTTCTTTTTTTAGGGACAATTTATGATCTAATTGAACTACGCAATATAAGCAGCACCTTCTCGTGTATTTTAGGAGCCTTATCACTCGTCAACAAAGTAATGATAATGCTAAATAAACGATGCCGTTGACACTGGTTTTATTTGCCTTCATAAACGAATTGCGCAAGAAGTAAAATAATAATGATTGAAATAGTTTCACAATATAATAACCTTTTTCCATCCAGTTAATTTAACCACTTCAGAAGGTTTCAAAACAATAAGAAGATTTTTAAGAGTTCTAAAGAAAAATTTGACTAAGGCCACAGTTATTAACAATTACAACATGTCTGCGTAATCACAAAATTTGGTTAAACAGTTACACATATTATCTTCATTAGTCATTTGTAGGCTTACGGTTGGTCTTAAAAATTGAAATGTTTCGTGATGTTTTTTACATATACGATTTATGCGAATCTTATTTGTTTCAGCTCACTTGATTTTTTTTTTGAAGCTTTCTCTAGCTACAGCTGGATCTTGTGGCATAATATAGGTGCCATACCGCATCCTATTTTTTGTTGAAAGTTGTATTTATATTTTCCACGTGTCAGAGTTCTCTTTGTCAAAAGCCTGTATTGTAACGTTTGCTGTAGCCAAGTTTGTTTTCAAGGTTTCTTACATAAGAACTGCTCCTCTCACAGTAAAGAAACATTTTAAAAAAATAAATGTACCTTCTATTTTGCAAGTACAGCTTCGTGGCCATAACCTGTGTGGTTTTAAAGTTTTTGAAAAAAATACTATTTTTTTTTATAACAGAGTGTGAAGAGAAAAAAAAGTATTAAAATGGATATAGAAGAGTTACCAATTTTGTTGAATAACGAATCCCAATATGTCAACTAAATAGAGATCATTGCCATGAAGACTTACAAAATTTTTTTGCGTGAATTCACTTTAGCAGAGACGCCTGAACAGATTATCTTTCTTAACAAAGACGCCCGACTTAACAGAGGCGCCTGAACAGCGTTGCCATTTTCCCCCATATAATAACAGATTTTTTGACTATTTTTCCTATTAATACAAGCAACTCTGTGCTCTGCACACATAAATGTTTTTTTTATTTCGGCAACAAAGAATTTGCAGTTAACGGATTTTTAGATAGCATTTCGGTGACAAAGAAAAGAAATATGCAGCTTTTTAGGATTTTTAGGATAGCATTTCATATCATTATCATAAGCGTAGTAACGAAATGGTTTCGCAATTGTGTAACATGTAACATCTCGGTTAATTGTTGTTGTTGTTGTTATTTTTGAAAGACAGTTTTTCTCTTTTAAAAGCATTGTCGATAATTTTCGTACTTTGAACGGTATCGTCGATGGAACAACGAATCCATTTGCACCAGAATACATCAAAGGACAAATAAGAACGTTATAGTCGGGCAAGGCCGACCATTACATCACATTGTCTAAAATAATTCTTATTTTGATTATAGAACGCAAAAATTATATCTTGTTTCTATATAAAGACATATTTTTCAAGTGCGTATTAATGGGGAAGCGGGCCGAAAATGCAACATAATATAGTACAAGCTTAAACCTTACAAAGGGTAGGCGTAGATGGTCCAAATTTTGTAGAGTTCATTTTTGTATGAAATTAGTAAATTAATATGGGTCAATTTCCATCACCACTTGTTAAAACTTAAAAATTTCTACTCTACAATGGATAAATTTTCGTGAATTTTCTTATTAGAATAGGGCCGAGATGGTACATATTTGGTACAGTTAATTTTTTTATGTTAAATTACTATTATGATATAATTTTCATTGCCATGGCCGGAGCAAAGTTTTCATACTAACTTAGAATGTCGAAATACTACTACTTAGCCACTTTTGCCGAGAAATGTTGAAAATTACGATTTTTTCCATTTCACGACTTTTCAGAATAGGGCGTTATACAGGAAGTAGTCGAAAAAGTTGACCGACCCGAATCATTTTTAATAGCATTCGTCCTTGGATCAAAACACGTCACTGGACCATATTTCATCAAAATATTTCAAAAATTGCGATCTGTAGCTTGAACACAATTTTAGATGGACAGACATCAGACGTACGGAAGGACAGAAAGGCTGGGATCAATTAAGATTAGTATTCTGAATCGATATAATAAAAGGTGGATCTATCTTAAGCCTTTCTGCGTGTTACATTTGTCCCGCATCACAGTACTGAGTATTGTTTTTACTGCGTAGTAATGTCCATTTTAATTAAATTATAAGAATCCGGTCTAAGCATTTCCTTTTACCTCACTTTTCTTAAATAATATTCCACGGGAACCATGCCCAATAACAATTTGCGGTATTCGAACAGTGAAATTCCAAAAGACAGATGTCAACCTGAAGATATGAACAACCAGCGTATTCATTATCACTCACGAAAATTTAGAATTCTACTTTTCAAATCGGTAGCGCGTTCACTCACAGTGGGACAACAAAAACGCCTCGCAAAACGATAGCTACAAAGGCAAGACTGCATAAGTTAATTAGTGCCACACCCACTGTACTCTTCAGATCTGCTTTTTGGTGAGTATTATCTATCTCCAAATTGGAATAAAATGATTAGGCCATAGCGGATTTGTGTTTGTATCGAAATATTGCAAGAAAATGTTTTTCTCAATGTCTAGAATTATTGATCGATCTATTAGTTAATTAGATTCCATTCCTTGTGCTCATAACACTTCTGATACAGGCTATACTAAGTTTATGCGGACGTATGTAGCACCTAGAAGGCTTAAGGTAGACCTACATCTTGTTATGCAGATCTGTCTCTCCACCCGTCTTAATTCTGTCCCACCACATATAAGGATTCTCAGGAAATATAAACTCTTATATCTTATGAAAAGTCTTAATGAAAACTTGTTCAGTAGAGTAGTTTGACGTAAAAATAACGTGGACCAATTTTGAACCGTGTGGGTCTATATCGCACTCCATATAAGATTTCTTATGAATAGTAAGCCCTTCAGAAAAAGTTCATAGTAACAAATTCTACTTTTTAAACCTGAAGCAAGCCCTTATATGGAGAAAAAGTATAATTTCTACTTTTATTATGACGGAAACTGAAAAATAAAAAAATTTTGCAAAGTGAACAAAGTTTGCTAAATTTAGATCACGTGATGTGATATTTTAGACATCCTCTATTATGCGAGCTTTGCATGACAATAGTATGTAATATCTGCGTATTCTTACCAAAAAGAACGAATAACTGTACTAGGTGACTAAGCCTTGCCTCACGGCCGTGCCTGACTATAACGTTGCTACTTGTTTTTATATTCGCGATTTTTCAATTTGACATGATTACCGCTGTGGCTTTTATAATTTTCTTGACTTGCCGATGAGTGTTTTCGATTTTTATATCACTGAAACTTTTTTTCCGTTGTTATGCAGCAGCAACGATGGTGTTATTGTGATTGATCTATGAATTGCGTGCATATTTGATCGGTCGGGAAATGGGAAGACATACTGTAACGAATCCGGTACTTTCTTTTTTTGCTTTATGAAATACTCTGGAAAATGATGATCGCGTCGGCCCATCGTGCTTATATTGTTATTTGCGCTGACCCCTTCTGCTAAGTACACATTTATAATGCTATCAAATATATGTATGTGTAGTTATTATAATCTCAGCCAGAGCTATAGACCGAAAGCTTTTTCTAGAGAAGAAAAAAATACATACAAAACGCTTGTAAAGTAAGAATAAAAGTTTCCTTCCAACGGTTGAACAGCCAAAAAAAAAAAAAGAAAATTATAACAGATTTTTCTAGAATTTTTTTCCACTACTTCATCTTCATATATGTCTTAAAACGTTGCTAAAAAAGCTTCAAATTGCAACACTCTGCGTTATATATATTTATATACACATGTGGAAGAATTAACAGACGTAACAAAAGGACAGGGCGCCTTCCCCTGTGTATCAGCGCTTCTACAGTTAGCTCTGCAACTTACGAAACTTCGATTTCGAAGATTAAAGTCTTCTCAAGAAATACAATCACGTTTAAAGAAATCTGACATTCTCTCTGTAAGAGATAAGTAAAATCGCATGTTTTGGGATTTTCTAAAGACGTTTTTTTGTCGTCTTGTTTATTAATAATAATTAATTCATCATAATTAAAAATGTTAAATTTTTAATACTTAATGTTTAGAGTTTTGTTTGAATTTACAATATCTTGTTTTTTTTGTATTTTATTCCACAAAGCGGATATTTGGACTTGATCTGAGTTCGCATCGCATCCCCGTTTTTCTTAAATATTACGATTACTTTTTATTTATTTATTTATTAAATTGTTTAAACAAATAAGAATATCGTGCAAAATATATTTTTGTATACTTTTTTGTTTTTGTTTATTACTCATAAATAGTATATATGGACGTGTATAATCTGTTTATAGTTATGCTTTGCTGGTATCAAGTTTAGATTGCATTGTTTTTTTTTTTTAACGTTACTTGGAAGCCAGAGAGTAGAGTGAGAGCATAGACGTGCTAAAGAGATTGGAAAGGATGGTTATTAGTTGTTCTTTTTTTTTAAAGATGGCTTTTTCCTTTTTCTTTTAAATACTTTGCCGCAATATTTTATTGTCAAATAGATGACTTTACATTTTAAGATTTCATTTTTCATTTTTTAGAATATTTATTTCTGTAAGGGATTATGTACTATATTCTAATTAATTAGAAATTATTAAGTAATCAACTACAACTGCATTCAGAAATAAAAGACTTGAAGAATAGTGGAATAATATTATTTAAATTTTTACTGATAAATATTGCTATAATTTTAATCGAATCTACTACGACTAATGCTACAATTCTTTGAAAGAATTATGGATTTTTTCTTTTATTTTTAAGCATAATTTTTTATGCTTTATGTTTAAAAAAAAACAACAGCACAAAATTAATGAAAAGCTTAGCAAGCTACTATTACATATTTGTAAAGGAGCGCAAAATGGACGCTGATTGCTTGGTTGACTTATTAATGCTAAAAATGTAAAGCGATTTATTGGCTCTAAGACGGTCTAAAATTGTTCCTTTTGTTGTTGTTAAGCTACAAATACTAAATATCTGGACACACTCATACAAATCTTTTTTTTTTTTTTCAATTTTTGTTTTCTTTAACAACCTGAGTTGAAGCCTTATACTGTTAAATTAGAAATTAGAAATAATACAAAGAAAATTAGAACACGAAAACGAAAAGCGAGGGAAGAAACATTTCCGTACAAAGCACACACACATTTTTGTTTTTAATTTGTTATTTAAACATCCCATAAACACACCACCTGCATTAAATTTTTAGAAAATAGGCAACGGAACTTGCATTTTTTGGTACATTTTTTGTGTTCTGCTTACATTTGTTTCAATATTAATGATAATGTTGGTGTTTATTTTTGTTGTCAGTTAACAACTATAATAATGCTAAGGCTAAGGATTGTTGTTAGTTCTTTTCATTTTAATCAAATTCAATTTTAATTTGTTTGTTCTTCTTTTTAATATACCGATATGCTTTTATTTTATTTTACTTTTTTCGTATTTTAATAAGACATTTACAAAAATTGGTGTTATTCCATATTTCATAATATTGCTTCCGTTTTCACTTTTTTTCTTTAATGGATTTTATTTGCTTAAACAAAAAAAATTTAAAATGCACAATCTTATTAGTTTTCTTAAACTTATTTCCAAAAAAAAAATTATCTATTTGGAATCTTTCGCCTTTTGTGAACCATATATATATCACCCAGAAAGTTTAATTGTTGGAAAACTAAAATCTAACGACTATTAAATCATAAAATGCCCTTCCTCTGGGTTTAACTTAACGCTGTATTATACTAACATTTACGAAGCAACATAAATTTTTTTCTATTGTTGGCATATCTACGAAATCTAGTTGCATATGATTGTTCACACCGACTTATATTTTACTATAGTGTGTTTGTGACATTTGCGTAATCTACAAAATTAAAGGTTTTTTTTCTTTTTTTAACAATGTTCGACTTACAGGCTATCAAGTAGACAACAATACAATATTATTTAATGATTTGTTTTTGTTACGTTCTTTTCCATTAATTCGGTTTGCTTAAGTTAATTTCCATTAACTCTCAGCCGGCTGATTTGTGGTAAATTGTGTTATGCCATCATTTTCCATGGCCTCGAGTATATCTGTAACATAGGCGGCTACATCTGTGTGACTACGTTCGCCGCGTAATATAAATGGCATTTCCAATAAGCGATCATATTTAGGACGTTCGCTTTCATTTTTAATTAGGCTGTAATAAATAAACATTATACACATAATTCTTTACAATACTCTCTAATAAAATTTAGCAATATTGGTTGGTTATTATTAAAACAAGGAAAATACCTACCAAGTGTTAACAAATTCAACAAATTCGGTTGAAAACTCCTGACCCTGTTGTAAACGCGGCGGATCTCCTTGCACAACCTGTAACAATATAAGCAATAACAAAGTATGTCCTTGATCTACTTTTCTAAACAGCAATCTCATTACACAAGACGTTCATTGCATTTGCAAAAAATATTCATATAAATAAATGCGCAAGGACTTCAAAAAGTATATGTATTCTTCGTCAAAATGAACAACATAATCCATCTGCTTATTGTTCGCTGTCGTTCTTCCGTGTTTTGACCATCGAAAAATATTATAATTATTATTATTTTTTACCCAGAGGAACAAATTCTAAGTCTTAAAGCACCAGCACCTAAGGCTATCGGCTTTGTATCAAAATATAGAATACACCAGATATGTGAAGCATACTTTGTAATTTCCATACTGAGGCACTATTTATATTTTGAGCTTTTGCAACAATCAATGTTATCAGGTGACATCTGAAGTCCCGACTGGAAAGTTTAATATTTTTTATCACAATTTTCTTCAGAATATTTTGCTAGTTGAGCGCGATCGTGGTTGTTTGTACTGAGTTGAAAACTGTGTCTCAACGAAAACATGGAAAATTCTTGTACGATGGTTTACTTTCATCAGAAATCAGGATTATCAGAACAAGGGTATATCGACCAACTTACGTCCACCTTTAGAAGAGAAGCCATGTGGTTTGCCACTGTGATAAGTTCATATAACAAGTTTAATGATGGCCGCCGTTCTATCCTCGAAAACAATCGTGAAAGTCGTGCAACTTCAACTGTTGTGTATAATATTGCGCGATCATTAAACCATGGAAAGGTTGGACTCCGAATAATTAACAAAAAGATCTTAAAAATATACTTAGAGGTTTTATAGTTACTTACTAAAATGAAATGAAATGGAAATGAAAATATACTCGCGTCGATTGGTGCAAAAAAATGTATCAGAATTACAATGGAGGTGATTGAAACAAGTGACGAGCTATAAATCTATGCATGCGAGTCGAAAAATAATTTGCAGACGACTGTCATGATTTTTCAAAGCAAACCAATTCTTACAAAATCGAAATAATTCAAGAATTTGATCACCATTTTTTTCGGTAACAAACCATCGGATTAATTTTATATCAAGAAAGTGTAAGCCATTAAACGTCTTTTCTAATAGCGGACTATATAAACATTGAAGTAATCGAATTAATGTGTCATCCGCCATACAGTCCCAACTTGATTTCTTTTGAGTTCCCAACTTCAAAAATAAATTGCGTCGCTAACGATTTTCATCGTACGTAGCAGCCGCTGATGCATTCGATAACCATATTTTGGCGCTGTCTTAAGCGAAACGGAAAAAATGCTACGACAAATAGCACGAACATTTCCAAAAGATATAGATAATAAAAGATTACGAAGCAGAATGTTTTGAAAAATAAAAAAGAGGTTTTTTCATTATTTCGCTTAAAATAAAAATAATGTGCCGCATAGTATACGTATTTTTGATCAACGCATGATTTGGAATCGATTCAGGATTGTCCCTTTGACATTTTTACTAAAATTAATCATATACATATTTATATAGTACTTAAAACTGTGCAAAAAATGTAAGTGCTCGCCATCGACAAAAGAGCCTGCAATGGACAGCACATTATAAATTGCAAGCTACAAAAGATATTCCTAGGGTTAGCTAATGTAAATCTAAAGTAAAACGCTTTAACGTCTTCTTTTCTATTTGTTTGTTAGTAGTTAACCCAATATTCCGTATTCGTTAAAAGCGAAATTGACTTACTCGGTGTATATAACTCGTGGTCAATACCTCAAAATTTTGCCTAAAACATCAAATTTCAGTTTTAAGATATTTACCATTATTCTGAATGACCCGATAAATTCTAATGGTGTCTTCCTTAAGCATAGCAGGGATGATACTTTCGAGGCATATTAGGATCAGCCAACTTGATTCACATTGGGAATGTCCATTAAATACGTAGTATTTAGTTTAAGTGAAGAGTTTTCAGAAGTTAATCAACCGATCACACTTAGTATCACTGTTTTGAGAAGCATGTTCGAACACATATTTTGTTCCCTCATTGCGCTTATTCCATTTTCTAGCATATTGGATGCATGCGCTTCATTCAGTTGGTTAACAAAATCTATTCTCAACAACTTGTACTTTTAACACTTTTTCTTTAATCAATGAGAATCAATATTTTTTTGTTCGTAAAAGCTCACTTCTCTCATATTTCTGTCAATTGTACTTTACTATCCATTCGATGAATTTTGCTTACTTTCTTACGTTTTTGCTTTTACGAAACAATCGATTTTTTTATAACAATTCAGAACAAGCTTAAAACTAATCTATTCTAGGAAAATGTGAAGTTATAGCTTGCTTTAGGCTAAAACAGATGGTTGCCTACAACCATTCGCAATCAAGTTAGTTGATTGAGGACCCCTCAGGGAGAGAGACAATCCCCATTGAAGGGGCCCTCGCTACCCTGAAGTCCCGCAATAGAAAATGGATGTGGACCAAATTCTCGTTAAGTGGTTTACGTCGAGGCATATCTAAGCACCTCTTAGATAGCTCCCCGCAAAACTTTGGGGCAACCACAGCCACCACGAATACTCCCCGAAGGGCCGTACCTAACAGTCAGGCAAGAAGGCATTCGTACGACATGCCGATTATTAGTGTGCATCTTCCTGTCGCAGCAATCCTACTTTGGACAACCTGACCCTCGTGGATACCACTTGTTGTACAATTGCATGTTAAGTTTATGCGGATGTATGCAACACTCAGAAGCGCTTGTGATAGACCCAGCTCTTATTATACTAAATCGCTTTGGCCGTCTGATGTCTATCTTCTTTTGTTTTGTTCAATCTCCAAGCCGCAATTTTTGAGATATTTCGATCAAATTTTATATAAACAAATTATTATTAAACAAATCCAGTACAGAATTGATATGCTTGGTCTGAAAAATACGCAGTTGCACAACGTATAGAATTTATTAGAATTTATGACAGAAATGATGAATCTATGCGTAGTATTGGTTATATAAGAGTACATTAAAGTGTGAATATAAATTTGAATTTAACTACCAAAGACATTTAACAAGTTTCTCAATAGAACTCTGGCAAGTAATTAGATGTAGTTGAATTTAGAAGCCTACTCCGTCCAAATTAGGAAATGTAAGATAACTTTATAGACACCTCGTGCATCCTGATGAAATAACTTTCTAAAAAGCTAAGGAAATTCAAAATGTTCTCTTCAGAAATATTTTTACCAATTTTTTGAAATTTAGTGTGTTAGCATAAAGCGACTATGGAAAAATAACCAAATCTAAAACTCTATTGCAGTCAAATTTTCAAATAAGTAAAAACTTCCTAATGTTTTTGTCGCAAATTATTTTTAATGAATTTCTAAGAATTACATTATTAGCAAAATAACACGTGACGTACTAGCATTTAAATTCGTTTTTAAAAAATTCAAATAAGTTTTTTTCTGTTGACAATGTCCCCGCCCTATATTTATTAGCCATAACGATGCTAACTAGGAACATAAATAGCACGCAAAGTGTAACGTTTAACACGCCCAACACGGTTCGCATTTGATACTAGTATGTAAACTTTATGGGATCTCGAGAGCTTATTTCTTGATGGTGCAATCGTTTTGACAAAAGAATGAAATTGTAATATTTTATAACATTGCGTAGGCGTGGACGATTTTTTCCGTTATGGTTTTATAAGCAACAAATAAATACTGAATTTTTTTATCTTCGGAAAGAGAGGTGGTATCAGGTTATATGGTGCTGTCCTGCTGGGCGCGTCAATCGACCGATTCGGCCTATTCTCAATACCAGCCTGCCCGTAAAAACTTCCAATGCTTCTGCACAGACGTATATGCTTAAATCGATTTAGAATTTGATGCTGATCAAGAATATATGCACTTTGTGGGTTCTCTGATGCTTCCTTCTGGGCGTTCTGACAAAATGAATATACCCCTTATCCTTCGGTGATGGGTATAAGAATGTTCTCACTGCACCACTTGTGGTACGGAGTATATTAACTTTGTGTGGACAGTTGCAAACCTCAGAAGGGTTTGAAAAACACCAGCTTTTCATCGTACCGATTGATTCAGAATCACTCCCTGACTCGATCTAGGCTTGTCGATGTATTTTTATGTTCAACCTACAGGACCTCAATTTTCGAGATATTTCGGAGAAATTTGATACGCTAACGTGGTTTGGCCCAAGCAGGAACGTTTTTGAAAATGGTTTGATTTGGACGACCTTTTCGTAGACGCCACACGTAACAGCTCGTTTTAATAAGTTATTGTAAGAAAAAATACTGTACTTTTTAGAATTACGCGACAAAAATTGACTTAATAATAGTATATCGGTAATCTAAATTGGTGCAAAAATTTTGAATCAACTGAGACGATTTGTGGAACTCATGTTCATAAAAAGAATTTTTGTATGGCACAAAGGCCTTGATGAAAATTCGTTCCTAACAATAACTTGACATAAGAGTTAATCTTACCGATTTGGCCCACGTGGATCTATGTTTTTTATCCAAACTCATATAGGGATTGTAATGAAAAACAAGAAAGAAAATGAAATTCGATCGGGACCGAATCTTTTATACCCATCACCGTTTACCCCAAAAAAGGCAAAAGAAGTAAAAGAACAAAATTCTCATGCTCTATTATATGAAGTGGGCGCAGTTAATTTCTTCTATTTTCAAAATAAATGTTTTTGTCGTAGAGGCATGTGGGCGTTGTAGACGCGTCCTTTGAAAAGTTTAGGTTTAGGCGTGGACAATTTCTTCCATTTTTGTGCGCAAATGCTGCCATGCGTTCAAATTTTTGTAGATATATTTGCTTTAGTTTGTAAGTAATGAGCAAAAAACCAATTTTTCATTCCTTTTGAAAGACAGAGGTATTCTCAGTTTACATGGTGCTGTGTGCGTGTCCTTCGATCGATTTGGCCGATTCTCAATACCAACCTGCGTGCAAGAACTTCCAATATTTCTGCCAAATGTGAATTCGATAGCTTCATTTTTGCTGTTTACAACAGACGTTACACAGACTGACGAATTGACATTTTTGAATCGATTTAGAATTTGATGATGAACTGAATATCATCCTTCGGTGATGGGTACAGTAAGGCTTTGTATACCAAAAAGATCTAATCTTTATTGTATCATTAATTAATCGACATGGTGATCGACGGCATCCAATGGCGAGCCTTGCCCGACTATAGTTGTTACATATTTCGAACTGAAAACAAAAGCTCTTATTTGATCACCCGATAGAAGTGTATAACACCTGCATGAAGATAATGTTTCTCTTTATGAAATGCATCAACCATTACTTGTAAAATTTGTGTCTAATGTTTGGAGCATTTGTAAACAACGTTACGATGCTTGGGGACAACTTCCGAAAACGGCACGTAGCAACAACTAAGCGAGAGCATTTGGACTTCCAGCTGTCCGTGAAGTTCGTGAAAGGAATAATTTGTAGTATAAAAAGTTCTTTTGCGCCATTAGATTTTCATAAGCACCAGCAAGGTATGGAACATTGGTGAACATTGTCCTTTCTGCAAGGTTAAGGCAATCGGCTCCAACGCTTACGCAAGCGTTGGAAGTTTTTGCGTGCACGTTGGATTTACATTCGTACAATACTACGTCAACTGAGAACACCTCCGATTTTAAAATTGATTAAATTGGGTCTCGGCTCATTGCTCACAAACTATGAACAGCAGTAAAAAATGGATAAACCCGTCCTCCCACGCAGAACTATAATATATCAATGTCTAATTTTTTGTCAAAAGCTTTGCAATTTTTATCGAAACTTCGGAGGTCCCTTAAAATCTACATACATATTATTCAGTTAAGTTCTCCCTTTCGCAAAGATGAAGATATCGCCTTCAAACTGGATCAAAACCTTAAGTGTGCTTGCACACGATTACCATTGAAAATGGGCGGAATCGGTTGAAGGGTACGCCTACAGTTCAGGATTTTTTGCTTATCTCCCACAAACTCCAATAAAATAAATAGGAAAAATCCACCCCGCCCGCGCATTATTATCCGGGGTACAAACTTTTTCTTTTTTATACTCCTTCTTAGTACATATTTGACGATCTCATCACAGCCGAATATAATTTTCTTACTTGTCGTAAATATGGTACTTTCGAAATGCAGCATTCTTAGTAAACCCTGGAGAAAACTCTTTTTTATTTTGATAGCCCCAAGGGGATTAATCCTTTAGGAATTTCGCAACTAAAAAGTTATTTCCACCCACAACAATGCATACAATTGATTCAAAAGATATCAGCCATGGTCTTGCATTACTGTTCTGTTTATATTTTGTTGAGAATTTCACAAAAGCGGAACCGTCTCATACGTAGTTAACTAGTTGAACAAACAAAATCGACTGCTTTTTTTTAAAGCTTCTGAAGTTACCAAAAACTTCTTTGAATGATTTTAAATTGAGTTGCAACGTCGTCGCGTGCGATATATAATATAATACTTAGGGCTTCACAAGCTCATAAACTAATATTTTACCTGGCACAGCTGCTCAAACACCGAATCCCATTTGCGATAAGGAAAGTTCCCAGTAGCCACTTCCATTAATGTAATGCCCAAAGACCAAACATCGCTGCGTACATCATAGCCCTTCGCTCTTTCGGGGTCAATACGCTCAGGCTGTAGGCATGAAAAACATGAAAATCGGCTTATAATAGGAAATCATATATCTTACCGCCATATACGGTCTGCAACCGGCGTCCTTAGTTTTTGCTATGGAGTCCACCAATTGTCCAGATATACCAAAATCACATAGTTTAATATCTCCACGTTTATGCAACAAAATGTTACTAGGTTTAACATCACGATGTATAATTTTAAGTTTCTCTTTGAGATAATTTAAAGCATGCACCGTCGCTACCGTTATTTTAGCTAAAATTGATTCTGGTACACGCTGATTCTTTCGCTCAAATATATATTTGTAAAATTTATCCAATGACGTGTCCATTAATTCCATGCAAATCCAGCAATCGCCCTCTTTGAATAGCGCGCCGTAAAATTGCACAATATAATTACAATCATTTGACTTCATAACCACTTCCAAATCCATCAGTAGTTGTTTCTGCTCCTTCTCATCAACTGTGGCGCGTATGCGTTTCACAGCCATCACTTTATCGATTTTTTTAAAAATCATTTTATTTACAGCCCCAAACGCCCCACGGCCAATTTCACCTAAGTCCTCCAGATCATCAGAAGTGAACTGGTACACATCTTGAGGGCTCGAACCTAACTGCAGTTTGCCGCAAGCTTGTTGTTTAATACGTTCTCGGGTACGATCCGTCGGCATAATAGGTAAAGCGCCAACTAATATACTACTAGTAGAAGAGGCTGAACCTGATGATGTGGATGATAAAGAGGAGGGCGGGTGACGCATACTGAAAGTGCTAAAATTTAGCTCATTAGGCGGCATACGCGGCCGGCAGGATCCTCCTGCCGTAAAAAAAATAATTCGGAATTTTCATTAAAAATTACGCTTTCATAATAGCTTAAACTTGCCTGCAAAAAGATTTTTTGGACGTTCAGCCATCCGTGCTACGTCCTGCTCAAATTACTTTTTTCCTAATCCTTTCCCGTTTGTTCACACCACTTCCTATGTTTATTGTGGTAAAACGAAAAAGAAATAAAAAAAAAACAGGATTTCTCTTTCACTTGAAATGTTATGCAGCAAACAATTAAGAGGGCGGGACTTTAGTTTCTGTTTATGTAAAGTATCCTTTGACGTATTAATTCTACACGATTGAACCGGAAAATGTAAGCTAGATCTCTTTTACACTCACAAATATAAACTATTGTAATCACTAAAAGTGCAGTTTCATTCCACGTATACGGGAGCTCTTGAAGATTTTAAATTAGAGTTATTTTTAAATTATTTAAAGAAAAATGAAAAAATTTCTTATTTTCTCCGTGCTTTTTCGATTTTTCCGTTTAAAAAAAACTTATGTTGGCAGGCAAGCGTAAGTAGACGACAACAACACAATGACAGCCGCTATTTATTTTTCCATTAGTAATGGAATATTATAGCACGTGTAAACGCTCCTAGTAATGTTTACATAATGTTTTTAAGTATGCGTTAACGTCCAAATTAAAAAATTATAAAATTCTTTATTTAGAGTACAAATTTTCAAGAATAAATTCTGCAATATGTTCAAAAGACCTAAAAAATTAATAATTAGTAAAAAACGTACGGAATCCTCTGTGTTGTAAAATTTGGAGTAAAATACAAATGTAGTAAATTGACAGCAGATTTAGTTTAGCTAGGCTAACTATCTAAAACTAACCTATTCAAGCCTAATGGATCTGTTTTCCCCCATTAGACGAATGCCTTCAACGATTTTGGTTTTACATATCTTAACTTCTTAAACTCCTAAGCAATCCTTCAAGAAAATTATGCCTGAATTTTTGCATAGTAATGGAAACCCTAGAAGAAAAGGAACATGTGACTTACAGAGTGAAATTCATCAAATTTTTTTATATTATACTTTTTGATATATCAGACCATTCGCAATCACAATAAAACTTTTTCAATACTATCATCTCGTTCAAATTGCGCCAAATCCTAATATGTTTAAGATCTAAACAGTGACGATTGTGTTGGGCTACAAACAGTCAATGGGATATCTTGGCAGTATAGCAAATTGCCAAAAGAAAAATAAAAAATTAAATGAAGTGAACGGATTAAAACACCTTTACATTGAACAAATTCATATTTAATGGTACCATTAACTTAAATATCTTGAGCTATTGCTATTTTAACACTTTTAACAGGAGGTGCAAAGGAATCCGCTTATATAATTCTCAACTACGCGAAGTCACAAAAGTGACAACAAAATGATTCAGGATTATGTTGCTGAAATTGTACGCTTATTCTGAAAATACTGTGCCACACGCTTCTTCACAATATGAAATTGAATAAGACTGTGAAGATTTCGCCACACATAATCTTTTCCGATGTCTAGTCGTTTCATAGGTCACAAAAAACAAATAATGTATTGTAGAGATTGAATCAAAGATATGAGGAAGCCGGGACAACGACACTTTCACCGCTTATAAAAAAGTACTGAATCCTCTGAAGATATTGAGGGAGTAGAGCAAGTCGCTCTTAGCAAAGATGCATTTCCACCAGCTCCTCTTTCAACGGGGTTATCAACAATCTTTTTGTTCAATACGCTAAACCAATACCTATTGTTTCACTATAAAATACCACAGCGCTCAGTTTAAATTCGATCAATCCACAATGTTGCGTCAAACTCACATGCAGCGAGAAATTTATTGCAGAACAGAATTTACAACAATATAAAATGCAATAATGTAAGAGGAACAAAGTCCCACCACAGCCATTCATACAAAGGCCATAATGCACAAATTCAATGAGCTATTAAAGGTAAAACTGCTTGAAACCAATGAAAACTCTGCCATAATATTAATGAATATTTTTGATTCGCATGTTTTTCAGTGCGGGCACGATGTATACCGATTTAAATCAATACGGTAATTGATCTTTTAAGACCACCCCAATCACAACGCATACAGGATTTGTAATCGTCGTATTTGCCATATTCGTCGCTGCTTAGCTCCATGGGTAATCTGTTGAGAACTAATTACGTAGGCGGTATGGTTAAACAATCAGTTCACAACAATGAGTCACAGTTCTACTTCTGAAATTGTTGATTTCGACACAAAAGAAATAAAAACCATCGAAAATAGTATTAATACGTATAAGAACTTTTAGCATGAATAAAAATGAATTGCGGACACATATAAATTTTGTAGACATGGAATCAAAATGTAAAATCGACTCTAACAAATGTTCCGGAAAATAAGCAAAGAGAACAGAGATGAGGTTGCGGTAAAATCACCTATGACTGATCTTTCAAACTTATCAAAAAATGTGAACAGAGCTTGATAGCGAATTCACACAAGACGGAAATTTTTTTTGTATTCTTAACGAAAGGCTTCGTTTCGGTGATTGGATACTGTTGTTCAGTCAAAGTTTACTTACGGTAAATTTAATTAAAAAATTTTTACATGCCAATCAAGCACCGGGTACAGATTTTTGTTGGGCTCCTGGACGAAATTATTTTTGTAAGGTTTTTAACTTGAAATTTATTATCATATTATTATTTCATTTTTCATATCTTTTTCTATTTCAAATTCTTACTATAAAGCACATTCTCTGCGACTGCCTTAACCTTTCCTTGGCTAGAAGTATTGCATTTAAAACGATTAATCCTTTGGACTTTCTAAAATCAGCTTCAGAACAGAATATTAATTCAATATATTACTTTATTAAAACTACTAGGCTCAATATCTAATATAATTTTATAAATTAGAGCCGATAGCCTGTGTTGCCAGTGCTCAATGTCTTTTTGTTTAGTCTAAGAATTTACTTCATTAGTCTAAAATTGTAATAACAATAATAATAATAATAAAAGTTTGGGCGGTTCAACCACTTCACAGCAACATGAAAGTTTAGTTAATGAGTTCAATTTCAATACAAATGTAAAATTGTTCCTTATCTTCACTAAACTAGTTCACTTGGCAATAATTTGATGGGTGCCAAGGGAGTTATTATATTTATCCACAGTTGGAATCCTTGTTACGACTATGCGATTACAATTATTTCACAGAAATTCTTAACAATTGCTAATTTTCTATGATTAAAAGTGGAAAATAATAAAATTTTTACGAAGTAAATCAAGTTTGCAAAATTTGGATCACGTCATTTGACAAACATCCTGCAACACGCGGGGTTTCAAGAAAATAATATGTAATTTTTGATGTGTTATTACCGAAACGGACGAATAATTATATTAGGAGAATTGGTGTAAGGTAACTTAGGGCACAATCGACTTATTAAATATCCTGTTTAATAAATTGTATTATTATTATTATTATTATTATCTAAATAAATGTAGTTGATTTACATTTTCATACAGATTTCGTATTTGATTTCCCAGAGTTTTTTCTTGTTATTGCTTGGCACTTTGCCACACTTCTTGTTTTTCTTGTTTTTCGGAGAAACTTTTTTAAAAGCGAAAACCCGAATTTCTTTAAAGCGAGAACCAGAATTTCTTTAAAGCGAAAACCAGAATTTCTTAAAAGCGAAAACCATCATATATTCATATTTTTCGTATTATTTTTTATTTATTACAAGCAACTCTGTGCTCTGTCATATATGCATATTTTTTGTATTATTTTTTATTTATTACAAGCAACTCTGTGCTCTGTCATATATTCATATTTTTCGTATTTCGCGGACTTTAACTGAAATATCTGAAATACAGCTACTACTACGCCGTCGACATCGGCATCCAAGTGCATCAAATCTATTACTTCTTCCAATATTTTCGAGGACGTGCCGTCCATCCAATCCAAAAAGTCGCCACAATGCCACGATGCAAATGCACACAAATGCAAAGAAGTCCACGTAGACCTGGACGTAATGCCGAATGTGCCGGCATTACGGGAGGTCGTGAAGAATTTAAGTGTTCACGACAAAGTTGTCCAGCTGTTTTTTGATGAAGTGTGGACGAATCTGGACACCAAATATAATCGGTCAGCGGACCATTTATATGGGTATGGCTACGTGAACGAAAAGCCACAGGCGTGCAGAACCGTATTATGTTTCGGAACACGTAGCGTATTAACGCCGTTTAACATGCCACCCGCCGCTGTTCCGGACATAAGCGCCCGTTATCAAGACGGCACAAAGCTCTTCGAAACTCTCCTGGACGCCGTCGAGGAGCTCGGGCTGAACCTCAGAGCGGTCGTTTGTTCTTTTTGTTCTTATAGTCGCGCTCTTCATATTCGCCAGTGTTACGCTGATCGGCGTGGATTACTTTTTGTCTACATGGTAAATATGAAATACGCGGCGAGAATTTCGCATTCGAATTTATTTTATTATGTTTCTTCTTCTCAGTTTTTCACTGACGTAACGGGTGTTCTAATCACCCTGTTGCCATTTGTCAATTGTCTATTCCTGGATTTTAATGCCAGCTATTGTTATAGTTTTATGCTTGATGGTGCGCTATTTTTATGTGTGTACTAGTCGTAGTTTTAAACGCTTGGAGTCAATTTGTACGTTGCATTTTTTAATTTCACTCAAACTTTAATTATATGTTCCGTTTACATTTGATTTCCAAACTTTTCAAGGCTTAATCACTAGGGCACTAACTATAATATATAATATATAATATATAATATACCCTTATCCACAAGTGGTACCAGTAACAACAACTTGTAAATCAATTTCTTTTTTTGCTATCGATTACGTTTTACCTGGAAGAACCAGGAAAAAAGGAAACTTACATAACTACAGTCAGTGATTAGAAGATTCATTTGGCGACGGCGTTTCGTGCGTTTGCAACGTACCGCCTTAGGTATACAGCGTTACGCGTGAGGTGTCAGTTCTTAAGTAAGTCTGGAAATATTTTAATTGAATTGATTTTGACTACTTTTTTATTGAAAAAATCTTTTTTTTAGTATGAAACTAGAAATGAAAAAGGCATTGGAGATTGAATTGAAACAACTTAAATTAGTTGTGGCGGAAAAAGACGAGAAGGTCTTATCGGTACTTAAACAATTAGAAACTGAACGTGATGAGAAGATGATTTTGCTTGAGGAGACTGCCCAGAAACAGGAAGAATGGCACCGTAAAAAGCAATTGCGAATAGAAGAAAGCGAGGGTTTACGTCGACAATTAGACGAGATGATAGAACGTGCTAATCGCAACGAAACAAGTAGCAGTAATCAGCAAGCACGATCACTGTCCGAAGTTGATGATATTGATATACATGACGCATATAAGAAAATCATCAAGGAAAAGGAGATTATTGAAAACGAAAACGGTGAAGACATTGGTTACAGTTCGGCTAAAAATACTTTAGAACCAAAACGGCAAACGGAATTGGCTAATTGCCGACACAGGAATCCCTACATTATGCAGAAGATGTTTCCACTGGCAAAACTGACCATACGTTGATTATACTGAAATTACGTAATTTATTGGAGGAAGAGAAGAAAAAGTACACCTGTTTAAAAGATCAATTAGACAGCGAGAATTTGAGCGGTACTGATGTAATAAATATGCACGACAATGAGTTAATGGACGCCTTCCATTGTCAAAAATTGGTTAATCGTCAGTTAGAATCGGAATTGCGGGCATTAACCGAAGAGAATAACGCTCATTTTGCTGAGCTGACGCATCAGATTGAAGAATTGCGCAAGGAAAACAATCTGCTGCCAGAACTTTTGCAGGGTGGTATAAGTGAAACCGTGGATCTTAAAGATCCTGAAGTACTGCAACAGAACAATCGGTATCTCAAGCACGAGCTAAAGAAGACTATGCTGCAATATTCAATGGTACAAGAAAAGTTGAATTCATTCTTGAAAAAATTCGAATCGATGAAAACCCGTAGCGAACGTTTAAAACCTTCTAAATTTCTAAAATTCTATAAAGTTTTGCCTTCTATTGATGCATGTCACACTCTTTCTTAGTTACACTGATTCAATTAACGCTGATGAAGACGTACGTGATCTGCTCAGTAAATTTGTTAAGCAAATCAAAAAAAATTTTTTTTTTTGTTTTATTATGATCTTAGTTTCAAGCCACAATTACCAAAATATTTAAACATAAGAAGAGTTAAACTCAAAATAAAAATACAAAGTTGCAAAAAAAATAATAGAAAATAGCAAAAAACACATTAGCGCCTTTATCTCGTAGTCGATGTAATTCGGTTAAAACCTATATATAAAATGTTACGCATTATTTATTGTAACTATTGTTGATTTAACAAAAAATAAAAGTAAGATATTGGCCGAGAATTATTCTAAAAAATTTTCCGATCAAAATAAATGCAAATGTGTTTATTTGAAAAAAGGAAATGCTAATGCTCAAATATCTTTATCATTAGGTGGTGCATATAAGTGCGAAATTAAATAAAATTGAATAAAATGCATAGGCAAGTCGGGGCCACTAGAGCTCCAGTGTAGGACAACTCCTAAATCCAATAATGTATAGTAATCTTCGAAATCGAGCCAAGGCATTACGAAGGATACCTTTACCCATTTCGTTCTTTCGGTTTTCCCCACAAATTCATCTTTTTGAGGGCCTTTACCAGTGATAATACACAATAAATTTGGAAAATCTTGGGAATGTTGTAAGGCGTTATTTTCATAAGCTTTAGCAGAAAACGACAGCAAAATAACGACTTTCTGATATTAAATTTCGGGTTTTTGCCTTCTAAGGCCTTAAGTAAAATACCGAAATCCTCATCGGGTGTCCAGCTGGTAGAAGAAATTAAAATAGCGTTTCTATCAGCTTTATATTGCACAATATCATTATGTAATTTCTGGGTAAACGCTGTACTTTGTTTTACCCCCATCTTTTCTAAATCATCACGAGTTTCCGCTCGAAATTGACTTTAGCTTTTCGATAATTTCATAAAAATGTCGTGTTTCTTATACAAGTCAATTGGTTGGAATCGAGACGTTGGGCGATCATATAAAACAGTCACATTACTAAAATTAAATCAAACATTGCCACGAAAATTCCTTAATTGATGAAGCACATATTAATTACCTAATACTCCAATTATTATTTAAATCCATTTGCATAGCTTTAGTGACACAAAAGTGAGCGTCTGCTTTACCACCAAAGTAACATTCTAACCATCGAGCAAAGCGGCGCAACAGATTTCGCTCGCCGTCTTTCATGCCAATCGATGATCAGCTTAGAACGCATAATCAAGCAATAGAAATAGCATATCATCAAAGTGGGAATACCAGGTGGATTTTGCACTAAAAGAAACTTTGGCCTATTAAACAAAAATAATGGCCTATTAATTAAAAATAAAAACAAAGCTCTCAGTAAACTTAAAGATTGCCATATCGTCTTGAATATTAATTTTAACTTCGGTGTAAAATTGACGTAAGAACTTGTGTTAAGCAATGTATTTTACATTTGCTTTGCTGACGACAAAGTTCTTCCAGTGGTTCAGTCTCCTGGTTACAAATAATTTCCACATTACAATTGTGTTCCAATAAGCTGCAAGCGTGATACTGCATTCGTGGGCTCCGCCCGATACCACCCAAAACAACAATGCAAGCGTTAATAGCCGGTAAAAACAAATCTTCCATCGTTTTCGTATAACAGACAAGCTTAGATTGATTCAAAAACTGATTCTGAATCGATCGGTATAATAAAAATTGCGTCTAACTCAAGTCCTTCTGGTGTTGTATACATTCGCATAAACTTGTACCGCAAGTGATATATTCATGTGAAATGCAACAGTACGTGCAAGTAATATACAAGGTACTTAAGACTGGCCTTGCCCGGCTCTATTGTTCTTACTTATTATTGGTTTGCAGAAATTTCAAAAGTTATATTAGGTTTATTTAAATTGATTGCTATACATTCTACAAGTGTTTTTTCTTTTGAATTTCAACGGAACGTTTTCTCTCTATACATTCTACAATTTCAATGGAACGCTTTCTCTCTATACATTCTACAAGTGTTTTTTCTTTTGAATTTCAACGGAACGCAATCTAATTTATAATTCACGGCAATGAATGAAATGTTACCGGAACTGCCCAATGTTTTTTCAACCGTGGTTTGGCAGTTTGAATAAAAAGATGATGCCAGTTGACTAATGACATTTTGATTCCATTTGGCAGATAGTGACAGAAGCGTTCATTACGAGCTTCGGCTAATTAAGAGTATTAATTAGACAATTGGAGTAAAAAGTAAAAAACGGAATTAATTTACTTGCCTAATTTATTCCATTTTCAATTTGTAAATACAGCTCTAAATAACCAATACTAACGCAAAGCAAAGCGTCAGCGACAAAAACATACTGGAAAGTGAATGCGGTTTATAATTGTTCATGGTTTTCAGCCCACTCTCACACTGCAACATCATTTTTGGTCCTTTTGCTTACATTTGCTACGACATTCTTTAAATTTTGCACAATTACAAATTACAATTACAAATTGAAATTGAAGGTAGTTCATGCACTCTTTTGTAATTTAGACTTAACCAAATGCTTTCGCAATTATATTTGGGAAAGTCTGTTGCGGGCATTTATTTTATTGCGCCTTCACAGACGTCGAGGTCGCGTTCATCTCCAAACTCTGTGAATCGCCACAACGTCTTCGAAATTTTTTAACATTGTCTTAGGATATTTTTATTTATTAGAATATATCAGTTTATAGCAAAACTCTCGCAACTCAAAACGGGTCTCAAAAATATACACAGCAAAGTAAATGTACTCAAATGAATCTGTGCTTCATGGCCGCGTAAATAAATTCTACATGGTTTCTACGGCGTATATCACGCTCCGTAAAGATTTCCACCATATTCATATAGACACCATTGGTTTTCTCAGAAGCTTCGGCAAACGATTTCTTACGGCTGGTACAAAATTTGTAGAATTAAGAAATATATATGAATATATGAATACCTCACACGGAAGGCGTTTCCTTTGCTCATAGTACGGTATTTGGCAGGAGAGGAACATCGAGCTGAAGCTGATGAGACCGCAAATCTTGTTTCTTACGTTGTTGCTGGAAGGAGTCCGATTCTGAATTTTCAACCTCTGATTCTTCCTTTTTCCGATTCACTTCATTACTCTAAAGCAAACCTTTTAATTTTCTTACCATCTTTCTAATATAAATAAGTGAATTTGTGCATTGTTTCAGTAATTTTTAACATATTAAAAAAATTGAAAAAGCGACACTGAATTTGGTGCAATGTGAGAGCATGAGTTTGGAAATTGGTGTCATGTGAGAGTATGAGTTTGGAAATTGGTGTAATGTGAGAGTATGAATTTGGTGTCATGTGAGAGTATGAATTTGGAAATTGGTGGAATGTGAGAGCATGAGTTTGGAAATTGGTGTAATGTGAGAGTATGAGTTTGGAAATTGGTGTAATGCGAGAGTATGAATTTGGTGTCATGTGATTTTGCATTGTTAAATCTTCGTTAAAAACGGCTAAAAGCCGTCATCTGGCTTTTCCCTTTACATCGTTTCCTAATAAGAATTCCCCTTTGTTGAGAAAGGGGAGAGCACAGATATCACAGAGTTGTTTTCAATAAATGCAAATCCTCTCCCATCAAAAATATCCCAGCTATCAATATCCCCAAACTGCAAACTTTTTCATACATGTTTATCCACATCCGAACATAAATATTCCAGACAATGCAATTTTATACATGTTTTAATACATGTATGCAATAAAATAACTCTCAGTGTGGGAGATACATGTGATGAATGTCAATACAAATAACTCTATATTTCTTGGAATTTCATTAAGTATAATTTGGACTCTGAGAAAACAGCTGGTAAACTCTTAATGTATATTTTTTTGCTGGTAGGAATTGATGATCTTTTGGAGCAAGATGATTAAATAAGCTTAGCTAGCTAAGTGTTATATTCATATATGTTCTAATTTCTTCTCTCATTTAAAATATATTTATGTACCTTGAAAACGATTTTTTTTTTTTTTACTTTCTATGTTAAGGTGTTCCAATCTGTTTGTTAGTAGAAGCTATTTTGATCATAATTCATGCAAGTGTGGTTAATAGCGGTTAGTAGAACCTATTAGTGGAAAAAATCAGCTAACGTCTTTATGTGAAATTAAAACCAATTAGCAAGCGATCCAACAAACATTGAAATCAAACCAAAACCAAATCACTGTTTGCAACGAATGATTAGCGAAATAGATATTCATTCAAAAGCTTACGGTTATTTATATGTGCATACATGGTGACTTACATCCTCGGTGCATACATTTACTTATTAATATGGTGTATTAGGTGTAATAGCATTAGTTCGGTCAATTAATGATACGGTTTTTTTGTGGTGAGTATCAAGCGTTACCTAGAGTTCAGGTATGATTGCCTTAATCTCAATCCCTTTCTGTTTTCTATCGCTTATTATCAAGAGCCCAGATTTCTTTTCATTACCTCTCTTTATTCTCTTTTATCATCTTGCAATTCGTCGTTTACGTAAGCTATACTCCATTAAGAGAAGCTTAAAAGACGTAGCAAATTCTCATTTAACAGAATTGATTTTTTTTTTCAAATTTCTCATTTAATAGAATAGGAGTTTGCAAAAGTCTTCTAGACAAATGATGTTACTACGGTGCGGCTTATTGTTTGGATGATGTTGGGAGCAGAAGAAGGACTTACTGCACCTTTATTTCAATGGAATTTTATCGCACATATTTTGACTTTTGACAACTAAATAAACACCATTTTGAAATTCCAATATCACACCCATATTTTGCCAATATCAACGTCTCCTAAGATAAAGTTAAATACATATCACACATATTCTGAAATTTTTTTTTTTTCATTAAAATTACAGACAAGCCAGTTTTTTATAGGGAAGCCAGAATATATTATCTTTCTTAACAGAGAAGCCAGAATTTTACAGGTTAGCCAGAATTTATTGTCTTTCTTAACAGGGAAGCCAGAATTTATTATCTTTCTTAACAGGTAAGCCAGTTTTTTACATTTTAGCCAATATTTATTATCTTTCTTAATAGAGAAGCCAGTTTTTTACAGGTTAGCTAGAATTTATTATCTTTCTTAACAGAGAAGCCAGAATTTTACAGGTTAGCCATTATTAACTTTCTTAACAGGGAAGCCACAATTTATTATCTTTCTTAACAGGTAAGCCAGTTTTTTACAGGGAAGCCAGAATTTATTATCTGAACAGCGTTGCCATTTTTTCTCATATATTTCTCATATTTTTCTGTCAGATGATTATCAAATATTTTGTGGAGAAAGCAAATTTACAATAATACATGGTGGATAAAGCTCAAGAGAATCGTCCCCATGTTATTGATGGAAAGTAAGTTTCTTCTGTATAATATTTAATATATTTTATTTACATAGCTCTGTTTTCAATATTTATACACAGAACTGTAGAAGCTAAACGCACTCTACCACGCCCAGAACGTGAAGTGTCCAAAAATAAGAATTTTTTAGCAAAGAAAATTTTTGTGGTTGGATTAAAAGATAACCACGATGAAGCTTGTTTAACAGAATATTTCTCGGAATTTGGTAAAGTTGTTTCAATCAAGATACCGATAAAACTACCAGAAAACGTAGAGGATTTGCTTTTGTAGAATAAAAGGTTAACTCAAAAATTCATTTATTTTTTTTTTTAATCTATACATAAGTTATTTTTAATTAGATATCTAATGAAAACTCATAAATAAGTTTTTGAAATCGGCATCACTTAGCATAAGAAGCTGTCAAGTAATCTGTGATCAGAATATAATTTGGCTGAATGTAATAAATTTTGTGAGTGCAATTTCTCTTTCTTATTGTTTGGTCATAAAATATGATTAAACGTAAAAAATAAAAAAAAATAAATTAAATTTTCTAATAAAGCAAGTTAGTTCCCCGAGACGACGTACATGTTTTGCTTTTGTTAGGTGCAAGGTGCATTCTTTAATTTTCAAAACAAATACAATATTTGAAATTTAACATTTTGTGTGAACATAGGAGTTATATTCTATACGAATATCAGCCCCCAATACTTTTCACATCTTGAATTTATGCTTCCTACGTTGATTTAAAGTTCGTTTCCTGCAAAATCTTCAAAAATGTGGGAACCATCTATCCTTTGGGCCCACGCCATTATTAAACTTAATTAAAACTACAATATTTACACTAACATGGAATAATAATAACACGATACTATGATATTATAATATATACTTAACATAATAATGTAATAATAACTAAAACCCCGCACAAGTTATTATTAGCGTTGAATTCAATGGTTGTTGATGGATTACATTTACAAAATTTTTTAATAATACAATAATATAATATTAATATAAATATATATCTTATTATCTGTCTTTAAGTAGTAATAGCTAATTCTAAAATTAAATAATTAAAGTAGTTGTAAACAAAATAAATTAATAAATTTTATTTATATACACAAAGGTCAAGACCATTTAACGACATTTTACAACAACTTTTCACTTTTTAAATAATACGTTAATAACAATAAATAAAAGTTCCACATCTTATTACGGTTTTTCCGAATCCTAATAAAAATATGTAGTGCATGTAATATATACCCCAATGAATTTTGAAATATCTTCGAATTTAGCTTCTTTCGGGGTGTGCTTATAAACTGCTACGCGATGTTTCTTGCGCACATGCACACACAGTTCTAATCCTTCAAAAATTTCGTTTTCGCTAATTTGGTCTGTATTGTTATTGCTTCATTTAATATACTCTTCCAAACTACACATAAAAAAATAACCGGTTTTAAACACAGAGTGTCTGCAATGCTGGTTTTTGTTTGTTTCTTCAAAAGTGCACTAAACCAAGTTTTGATCCCAACAAACCAATGACGAAGTTTTTTATTTTCTGCAGAGAAACGTTCAGGATTAAAACATTGTAGATTTTTCCAATACTATAACGAAAAAAAAATACTTAGAAAACTCTTATCTAAACGATTAACAGTTTTACAAATTTATGAGGATGCTGCTTCATCGTAACAAATTGTCGGTTTGAAAGTGATGATTTTGATCTCAATTACAAAGAACGGCCTGGTGGATCAAAAAGTGCGCACACATTGAATTGCAACACCTGTCTCTAGATAATACCTAAAATACCTTAGGACCTCTTTGTAGATAGGTATGCATATCGGCATACGGTTGTTCAGGGTATAATTACAAGAAGGTTTCAATTTGATTATATGCTTTTCATCGTTTAATGCTTTATATCGACGATCCAAAAATGGTAATATTAAACATAAAAGTAAAGTCTCCTCCAAAATCATATTTAAATGTTGCAGTGAATTGATTTTCTCACAAATCAATGAATTTCTTTTCGCAAGTTCCTCTGTAATCGTATAACAGAAGGCTCTTGTCGATGAAGAAGTTTCGAAACCAGCAGTTAGGAAAACACCAGCCTGACCCACTAGAGAACCGTTGAGGACCAAAAAGATACTAAGAATAAAATTCTATTACTCAGAGTAAAATTTACTCATCACGATAATCTGAAAGTGTTTAGAGTGTTCAACAAACCGATGAAGAAACGGGATCAAAGAGTTAAAGAACGTTGCAAATTGTCCGCTGATAAAGTAATTCATAACAAATTTTTGTTTTTATTGCAATTGCCGAATTGTGGATGCTCATTGCTTAATAACTATTACAGTATAAAACAAAATGTTACTTTTAATATTAGTGGACAAGAAAAATGAAATAAATTCGACCTAGAAATAGTCGAAAATTGAACCTACATTCAGCCGAATCAAGGATAAAAAATGTAGTTATTTTCATGAATTTGAATATATTTTTGAAAGTCGGCATATTTCCCAATTCTCGGCCAACGAATTAAAAAAAAATTCAGAAATATCTGAACAAATTCATAATCACAATAAAATAATTTGAAGTGTGATAATTTTTAATAAGTTTTATATCATAGAAAAATGTGTAGTCATAGAGGAAAAGACAGCCCGAATTTTTATTTTTCACAATTCCAAGGACTACATATTTCAGAGCGTTTCAGAACACAATAAAACTCGTTTTCCATATATATATCGCTGTACCAATAATGAAGTTGACTGACAGAGCGACGTAAACGTTAGCTGGTGTCTGTTTTATCTCTTAATTTATTCTAACAATCGTTCCAATTAACTCTAACGAATATTACCACAATTACCCACTTTATTTTATAATATTTGTTTATTTATCTTGTTAATCTTCTATGTCTTATATTCGTTTTGTTTTTCAAGTTTTTCAAAAGAAATTTCTTATCATTTCGTTGAATTCCTTGAACAATGAATTTGTTTCGGTTATTTTAGAGTATTACCTGTGCCTGGCTGTGCCTGCCAGTGTAGATCCCCCTCGAGTAAATTCGATAAAAATAATTTAATGTAAATTAATTTAATTTAAAAAAGCGATTTTATTGTTGAAAGATTTTTAAGATTAATAATAACAACATAAGCAGCTATATATATTGTATATATAAAAGTTGTGATAAATAAATGTGTCAACAATTCTAATCAACTCTAAAAAAATGCATTTTGTGTGCATCAACAAAATACACACGGTATTAGCTTTATAATAACAGTAAAGTCCCAGAGCTGTATTAATTGGTAATATTTCAATAAATGTGTTATAAAAATAATTTAAATTCTTTTTTTTAAATTTACATAAACATAAAGTTGGCAACTCTGCGCGCGCGTCGTGGTCGTATGTTTTACTTTTCGTGTAGAAATTCTGCACTTTCTTTTTTTACTTCATGCTTCATTGTTTTATACGGTTTTCAAGCCTGATTAATTACAAAAGCGTTTAAATTTATTAAAATATATTGAACTTTTTTTCTTGATATTCATTTTGGTTTTTGCGATCAGCGCTTGGTGCTCTCGTGAGAAAGTTTCTTTTTTGTTTTTGCTTGTTACTTCCAACTACCTGCACCGTTTACAGTTTCTCTCTTTGTTTACTGAGTTTTTAATAGTACGAATTTTGGGCCCAATTTAACAGATAATTTTTGAATACGTTATAAAGTTTGTTGCTTTTTCTTTTGTCATAAATTCTATTTTGTCTGTTGCCTTCTGACATGGACTGTTTATATATATCACGTCCAACCAAGATAGACCTCGATTCGAAGCGATTCATTGCTTGTTGGCTTCGCAAGCATTTTTGTCATGCGAAGGTATCACTGGTCGTGCTTTAGGCGCAGCTCTAGGTACTTGAAAGGATTACGTTGGCCATGTCCCGATTGTAGGAACTGGGGTTTTGACTTTTATAAGCTTTTCATGGAGACAAGTTTTTCGGAATTAAGTAAAAATCTCGGGACATTATGCGCAAAGTTTGAAATAATTAAGACAACGTTCGATGAATGTCGGTACTTAGAGCAACCTCCAAAGGATCAGTGTAACGTGTGGTAATTCACCTTCGTCTTTGCCTCAATCTCATACGTTGATTTATTCGAATGTTCCATCCTTGCCTACAAAGAACGTAAGCGTTTCTTCTATCGTCGACTCAGCTGGTATTGCAATAGTTACAAATGAGCCGGGAAGCCCTCCACGTTTGGTGGCAAGGTGGCAAGGGTACCAGTGGTGCTATTCAGGCTACTCTATCGACATCTCCAAAGAAAATTAATAAAAATAATCACCTCTTCCAAGCTGTTCGGACGTGTCTACTGGTCACCACGCCGGGAAAATCACACGAGCTGCACAAGCAAGTGTAGTTACTTCCTCTATTTTTTCACCAACTCAAAATTCTCTACATGTGAAATCTATTTTTCGCAATAAGGATGACGTCTGCTTGACGGCAGTGATCCCCAGACTGTTTCGCTTTCACTGAAACCTGGTTTAAGCCTGATTTACATTCATCGCAACCTCTTCACAATTCTTTCTAAATTTTCAGAAAGGATCGATTAGATGGCACTGGTGGTGGTGTTTTATCTGCTGCAGTTCGGCCCTATTCATTTTCTACTCCTCCTGACCTTGTATTTATTGACATTCGGGCGAAAATTGCCCATAAACAGTTTTACTTAACTTGCTCCTATATGTTCCCAAATGCGGATATCCCTACTTATAAGCAACATACTGCCCTCATTTGTGACGTGGCCGAAATGTCTAAACGTACTGTTTTAGTTGTAGCGTTTGGGGACTTTAATTTGCCACAACTCTCTTGGTGGTATAGTGATAATAGCGGCTGGTCCCCACTTCAACATCTGATAGAGTTTCAATTAATTCTTTGATCGTTTTTTTCAAAAGAACCGAACTCTTAACTGTAATGGCAGATTGCTTGATCTTTGCTTTTTCAATTTTCTGAAGATAGCTGTAAATCGCTGTCCACCATTTAGTTTAACTGAGGATCCGCATTATCCAGCAATTTGCATTTCCTTTCATTACAGGTATGATGGTCGGATGAACCATTCTAATGTGTCCAATCCAACTTACTCAAATAAAGATTATGATTTCAATTAAACCAATGTCTGCTTAAATCTCATCTTTTACATATTATGCTCAATTTTTCTGGTGAGATAATTGGAACCCTACTATCACCGTTCTATAACGTGTTAAATCTAGCTATTTCTGCATCCGCTCTGATCAAGCAACCTCCTCCTTGAAGCAACCGCCTACCATGGTTTAACAAGAGTATTAAATGTGGCAAAAATAGGAAAAACAAACTTTTCATGGCTTTCGAAAAGGAAGATACGTTGTTACGAATCTCTTAAAGTTTACTTGGCGTGTTTTCAAGGTTTTTTCTAATGGCTCGCACACGGATGTCGTATATGCTGATTTTAGTAAAGCGTTTGATTTAGCTAACCATAACTTATTGATCTTCAAATTTCAGGTCTCGGGCTTCTCTTTCTACATAGTGAAATGGATAAGTTCTTATCTGCTTAACAGATCATTCAGCGTTCTGTTTGACTTCATCAGCTCTGATGAATTTTCGGTGACGTCTGGCGTCCCTTAAGACAGCCATTTAGGACCACCTTTATTTAATTTGTAAATCCCGCCAGATCTTAATGTACGCTAATGATATTAAATTGTTCTCTTCCTTCTCCTTGGAATCACATTGGTATGATTTGGTTACATGGTGCTGTTTAAATTGTACGAAATTAAATCTAAACAAGCTTTCTTTCTCAAGGAGGAGGTCATTCAACACTGAGTATTTCATTGATTCATGCAAGTGGGAACGTAGATTCGTTCATTGGTTTTGGGTTCTTTTCGACCAAAGATTACATTTTCATTTGCTCATTGAACTCTGTGTAACTAAAAACAAGGTTGCGTTAGGTTTCATTAAGGTCTGGTCCAAAGAGGTTAAGCATCCTTACATCAGAAAAAGACTATATATATGGTTAGTTAGACCAATACTTGGAAATGCCTCCGTTGTGTGGCCTGCTTCCTATAGGTGTTATGTAAAATCAATTTGAATCCGTTCAAATGCAATTCTTGCTGTTTGCACCTTGGAAATTTGGTTGGAACCCGCTTGACTCTCTGCTTCCTTATGAAAATAGGTTGCTTCTGTTATGATTTGTTAGTGTTTCCTTCCTAATTAAGTTAGTGAGATTGTCTTTAATGTCCCTAATTGTCTCTCTGGGCACTTGCCAATATAAATATAATTATGAGGTTTTTAATCCGTTCAGAGTTTTTTGCAGAAACCAAAATGATGTCTCGCACTCAATCTTAATATCGGACTCTTTAAAGTCCATCAAAACAACTACGCTTACGCACGATTTGCCTATGTCGTATTTAAACTAACTTGCAGTGTTAGAACCTCACTATGATTCCAAAATGAACTGGTGTTGTTTACTGTTATCTGTTGCCGAGCTTTTGCATGTTTGGAATGGCTTAGGGATTCACTTGTAAGTCAGATCCGCACTGGTAGTGGGTGTGCCCCTGTGCTAGCTGTGTCCATGCTTTTTTCTTTGCTTCTCTTTATACACTTTATACTAGTTTTTAATAATAATTGTATAAGATTTACTTGTAAGAGTTAATTGAATTTTAGCTGAGTTTCATACTGAGTAAGTAAATAAATAAACAAATAAATAAATAATAATAAATACTATTTATTGGAGTATCTTTTAGTTTATTATCACTATTTCATTCTTAAATAAAGTCAAACAGAAAAATTTAAATACGCTTTAGTTTGGACGTTTGCATCAATGTGAAAATACCAATCCATATAAATCGATTAACAAAACGGAAGGATGTCTTTCGATGTGTTTATTTTTTATCATTTACGCTCTCTTGTTTTACCCCGATAATATATTATGTTTGCTTTTGCTTTTATGTTCAGGTTAGCGTATCATCTGAGTTAGTTCTTTATGAATAAAAAGAAAATGACCATTATGTAAAAATCTTAATATAAAAGTGACCTCGGATAATTTTAAAGAATGAAATTTATTATTATTATTATTATTATTATTATAATTTTTTAGACTAATGAAATGAATTCTTAGAGTAAATAGAAAGCTTTTAGCACTAGTATAGGCTATCATCTTTATCGTAGAAGAGAAAATTAGCTATTGAGTCTACTACTTTCAATATAGCAATATGTTGTATTGATATTACATTCTGTAGTTGATTTCAGGGGATGTTTTTCATACGTGATTAATCCTCAGGCGAGTAAATTTATTTGACATTCGAAGGGAATGGAATGACTACAAGACGTCAAACTTAAAATTTTGTTGCACTTACTTCTAAGCATTTGCGACGGAACGTGTACTGATACTTTTGAAGATGGATCCACATAATTACCAAAGATTTTTCTAATGCAAATTCATTTACTCATATCAATGCGTGCCGGTAAATTGCACGTAACACTGAAAAGCTGCTTATATATTTAGAGACCGTAGGTTTGTGACGACCGCCTTCGCTTAACTTAAAGGTGAAATGAAACTTATGTTTGAAATTGTCCTTGTTGCTCCGTTTGACATTTGATAAATGTTTGTATTTTATAGAGAAAACCAGTCCGTTTAAACTGAATTAATGTCTCTTTGACAGAATTAATTGTTTGTGCTGGAAAACTTTTACCAGATAGTTGTAATAAGCGATTTTGTTTCATTCCATTAATGCATTTCATTGAAAAATCTTTATTAACAACAAATGTTTAATACAAATTTAAATCCTGAAGTGATGTTAATATGTAAACAAGCTAAACATATTAATTATTCTTCACCGGTTTGCTATGTTAACAATAAAAAATAAAAGTACGGAAAACAAAAAGATGGACTAAAGAAAATCAAGATCAAAACATTTGCGTGGATTCGCCTACGTCGTACTGTTGCAATGTATGAATGGATCCTTAACGCATTTACTTCCCCAACCTGTAGTTGCGGGCAAAATCTTATGATTAAAAACACACCCTGTAAATGTCAAAACCTTTTGAAAATTGGAAGATTCTAAACCTAAGCACATCTTGAGAGTACCTTGAGAACATAATTTCAATAAAATATTTATTTAGTTATTAAAACCTGATCGCTGATATTTTATCATACTGCTTCTTTTTTTGGGTTTGTTTTCAAGGAGTTGCGTTGATAGTTAACTTATCCGTTACAAAAAGGCCTCAATCATAATATCGTTCTGACAGCAAAAGTCCTAATCGTTATTTATTATTGCATAGACATTTGATAGAACGCCGCAATAGAAAACATTTGAAAAACGCTCTTAGTTATGTGTTAATCGTATACGTTTATCCACCCTGTTCTTCCTATTTATACTTATAATGATTGATTTTGTATTTGTTTTTTTTTTTTATAAAAATTGAAATTTTACTTCCGCGATTTTTTCTTTTTCGTTCTGAAATATTTTGCTTGCATTTATCTATTGTTGCTCGTAATCAATTTCATTGTTTATAAGCTAAAGTAAGAGGCAAGATAAAGCAAAACAAGTAAACACATTTAAGTCGAGCAAGACCGTTCTCTACATTCCTTACACGTCTTCGCGTAACGTAATTCTTCATTTATGATAACTCTTATATAGTCCAATGTCCAATAAGTCGGTATAGTCGATCTAAATTTGGTGTAGCTAATATTTACGCCAAATTATCTATTGTAGATTAATTGCCAGTGCAAAATATTAGACCTTTTGCTATTAAACTGTATATTTCGTAAGACCTATTAAATGCGTGGACATGCTTGGCCCAAATTTGACACAATTAAGCTTTATCTCAAACTAATCTTATGAACATTTTGTAACAGGGTTCATCCTTCGGTCAAAACACTCGAAGGGGACAAATTTTGTCAAAATATCTGAAAAGTTATGTTAAACACACTTGTTCTTCATGATATTGAATAAATGCTTCATACCTTGTTACAAATACATTTGAAACTGTGTAATTTTGATATATTACACATTAGGCATTGTTCTGGGAAAAGTTAACAGCCTTGCGAATCTTCAAACGTTCGGATATATTTGAAAAGCATTTTACGATAATAATAAAGCGGAAAATTATGATATAAAACGGTCGAATAGTTACGATCTTTAAATACTGATAGAAGATATTAATATGATAAGAACTGCTTTTGAGAAAATCGGCAGAATTTATCCGGAGTATGCCAGTACCAATCAACTATGAAGTGCTTATTCCATTAAGTTTTAGAATTGCTTATGTTTTGTCAATACCATGAATTGATGTATGTATTGTGTATGCGATATCGATTGCACGTATAAATTTCATGATGATAAATAATGTCTTATTATTTTTTAGCTATTTAGCAGAAAAACGTTATTTGCATTAAATAAAATTTCCGCTTTAACAACACTGGTTTTCTATTGTCTATTTAGTTTAGCACGGCGTGTGAGATGAATTCAATTATATTTTGATATAAAAGTTCAATGAAAATCCTATCGAAAGTATTTATTATCTCATCTAAAATTTCTATTAAATTAATGTGTGTGTATTCCACTTGAAAATATTTTAAATGAAAGCCATGTTGGATTTATATTGTTTAACGAATTTTATTGATTATTCTTTGGCCGTTCACCAACCACTGAAGCACAGCAATCGAATCAAGGTAAACAGGACAGAACGCATTTAACGCAAATGGGTCGTAACATATCAAGTAACAATTTTCCTTTCTTTATTTATTTTTATTATAGTACACTTGTTTCGATATATCTGATAATTATATTGTGTTGGGGGCTACGTCAGGTTCTTTATATTTGTTCAATCGTCAGGGTAAATTTTTACTACTCATACCTAGTAAGCACGGCGTGGTGAATCATCTGTCTATATCAGCTAATGAAAAATACATAGCATTTTCGACGCAACGTTCTGTAGTGTGTGTATACACTGTGAATTTGTCAGCTCAGGCGACCCCTCAGGTGATATTTACGAATTTATGCAGCGACCACTCCGTGCAAGTGACCTGCTTACACTGGACCCAGGATGAGAAGCAATTCTACTACGGCGATTGCAAAGGTCAAGTTAACCTAGTTTTGTTGTCTACATTTATGGTAGGTTAATTGGCTTTTGACTTGCCATGTAACGTCCAATTAACGTATTGCAAATAGGGTACCAGCTTACTAAATATGTCCATACATCCTATACTTTTCCTGGAAGCTCCGATCGTGCAAATAGACGATTTCGAATCCCTACTTTTAGTGTCTAATAGTTCAAAATGTATACTGTGCAATACGGAATATGAGGAATATAAACAGGTATTTTATTGTTGCAATTTGCCTATGATGTCCATTTAAAGTGATATTTTATTTTTTAGATTGGGAATAAGCCACGCGATGGTATGTACGGTGCTTGCTTTTTTATTTCTTCAAATGAGGCTCAACAACCATCGCGTATCTATTGTGCTCGCCCTAGTTCACGCATATGGGAAGTTGATTTTGAAGGAGAAGTTTTGCGTACCCATCAGTTCAAATTAGCTTTAGCCTGTCCGCCCACAAAAATCCATAAATCGCAAGACGGGGACAATGATAATTTGGGTTCTGATAACGATCCTAACGACGAGATGTTAGACTACCAACCGCAAGCTTTAAATTTTGCAAAGCTTCTTAAGTTTAAGGACTTTTTGTTAGCACACACAGAGCTAGGCATTTACATTTTCGACGTACGCAATTCGTTAGTTATATTATGGTGCAATCAATTTGAGCGAATTGTCGATTGTCGAGTAGCACATGGAGAAATTTGGGTATTTACGCAAACAGGTACCCTATATTCTATGCAAATGCACACTCTACAGAATCATGCGTGTTGTTTAGTACGTCAAGAGAAATTACTCGAGTGCGCTTGGATTATGCGTAGAAATGTTAGATATTTCGCCGATAAAGCACGTGAAGATTTCGAGTTGGGTCTGCTTAACGAAGTCAAAAACTTTTTGATGGAACGTCATCAATATGAGTTGCTTAACGATCTCTCTGTAATATTTGATGCTATTGCACAATGTGAAGGTAATGGTGATAATAATAGTTCTGGCGGTAGTTCTGGCACAGCGGAACGCAGTTCCAGTTTAGCCACCGGCTATCAATTACCCAGACCGCAATCGAAGGAAAATTCGCCGCAAGGTGTATACGTTTTAGAAAACTCATTTTGTGATAATCTTAAACCGCCGAAAGGCGAAAAGCATTTTAAAGATGCTTTGCTTACCGTAACGGGAAAATTTGGCAAAAATATAATTAAATATAAATTTAATATATTCCAAGAGGAGCAACAGAAACTGGTACAAGATCTGATACCAGCACATGAAAGATCCTTGCCTTTTAAAGATATTAAAGCTCTATATGAGAATGATGACGAGATTGTCTGCCGTTCTCGAAAGTCATCTTCCGTTCACAACACTTCACACAAATTGAAAGTGGCTACGACGAGTCAACACATTACTGCCGAAGAAAAAACAATTTACAATCTGTATTTGATTTGTAAAAGCTCAAAATTTAGCAACACCAATTTTGTGGAACGTTATCGTACTTTATTCGATGAATATACTGCGCCAGAGTTAATACGTTTGCTGGAGAAACTAACACAAGTGATGATTGATCACGGCGATGACCCGGAGCAAGCGCAGCGACACTGTTATGAAATGTACTTTCAGTATCTTAACCCGGAGTTGATATGGGAAATGGACAACGCCTCCAGGAGCTACATAACTGAAGGATTCATGTTGTTAAACGCTTGCGATGACATAGTGCGTTGTGACAATTGCATGTTTCCATTGAGATTTGATAACTCATGTTCATTTCATGAGTTAGGATCAGTGCTGTTGCGCTACTACTGGTCTCGCAATGAACAAATCAAATGCTTTGATGTATTGACTCGTGTACCAGCGTTATTCGATATACTTGCCCGACTCTATTTAGCCGAATATAATATGGAAAAAGTGTTACCGATAGTATTGAATTATGGTCAACCGGAGCTTCTAATAGATTTGGGGAAGAACTTTTCCCTTGTTTCATGGGCTCGATGCTTTGAACAATTTGTTGAATTGCAACAGGGTAGGCTAACATGTGTTAACTGTGAATGTTTAACGAACGTGGAAAATGTTAATCGTCACTTCTTCTATACGTGGAATTGTTTTTTGGGCATTTTGATTGAGCATATGCAAGCACAGGATTTGTTGGCGTTAATTTTCAAATGGTCAAATTATATACCGAACGATGCCATAGATCGTGAATTCTATTCACGTTGCCTGTTAAAGGGTTGACTAAGAAAACGTTAAAGAAAGGAGGTAACTAGTCCATAGAAAGTTTAATTAAAAAAGTAATCTCAGTTTTTAAGTAAACAAAGTATTAAACATTTTATTTAAATAAGTTTAACGTAAATTTAGATGCAAATATTTTTGTGTGAAATGAAATTTATTTCTCATTTTATTCAAATACACATAAACATTCCTTTAATTGTTATAAAAAAAAAAGTCAAAACAGCAAGCATTTATTTTATTAAAAAAAATAATAATATGTTTGGTTTTCAAAAGAAAGTTATTAGATGTTGTCTTAGAAGCGAACAACGCATATTTCCGAATTGTTTAAGGTGCATAAACAAGAAAAATAAGAATATGTGCAGGCCTTTGAAATGTCTTTGACCTGCATATGTCAACTGGAAGCGATATTACATATATAGCAAGCGATATTACATATAAACCAAAGGTTAAAATTTGTAATTTTGTTTATACTTGTGATAGAAAAAATTGTATAAAATGTATTCGAAATAAGAAAACTTTCGTATATGTTACTAAGCATGCATATACTCAACATCATTGGTTATACAAAAGTAATAAAAAATATGTCGGCTGGTTTATCTGGCACCTTAGATTTGATTGCATATATCGTTCCCTTTATACAAAAAAAAAAAAAAAAAAAGAAATAGAACACAGTTCGGCTTGGCGAAGTGATCGAATATTTGGGTCTTTCCCCGGTTAGCAAATTGCTGATTTACAATTTGTCTCTTACATTTACCTTATGGTTTGACGTAAGAGTCTTCTTGTACGGATTATGGGTTATTTATCTTTTTGTATTCCACAATCCTAATCTTTTTTTATCCGTTGTTGTGTCAATTAAGGCAATAAATTCTGAAAAATAGGTATGTGTAAACGTCCGGAAAGCTGAAAAATTCCTGTTTTAAAGAGTCGAAGGTTTTTTCTTACCGTAAATGCTAAACATATTTATTATAATTAGCAAGCGATCCAACAAACATTGAAATCAAACCAAAACCAAATCACTCTTTGCAGCAAGTGATATATACCTTCATGACTTCGTTTTTTTCTAATTATAGCGTTAAATTGTCAAGACTTTAGTTTGAAATTCTAAATTTTGGTTTATTAAACTTCTTGTGCCAAGTTTGAAACTCAAATTAACAATTATCAGCATTTATAAATATGAGGCAGTTTATATAAATGAATTTCAATTCTGGTTCTTCCTACGAGATGCTGAAGTACACTTATCATACGATAAACGACGCATATCGAAGGAATTTGTGTTCGCTGTCTCCCTCTATAAAGTGTCGCATATAAGTTAAACTGTCCGAAAACGAGCGTAATTTCTTGCTTAGCTTAATTGCTTCACAGAATTTGTGCACGTCTTGTATTTCATATCAATATTTTCTATTTTGTTTCTTCGCATTATGATCTTTGTTTATGTAACTGCTATCATTAGTTATAAGGAGGAAATGTTGTCCTTTTTACCCTATTATTTATTTATCTTGCAGTAATTATAATAAGCATAAAACTCAAGTATATTATTTTCTAAACAAACAGGTTTGTTTCCAAATTAAATTGTATTATATGAGCATAAATATATATGTAATAAGCAACAAAATTGTTTTTCTTTTATTTTTTATATCTACCATCTTTATTCTCGAAAGGCTAAAGAAAAAATTACTCCTCATTTCTGGGGAGTGCATATGGAAATCGTTACTATATATCTATTGTAGTTTATTGGAAATGATCAAAAAACCTTGAAAGAAGATGTGTTTTCAGATTATATTGTGCTGTAGGTGTACTTTGTGACCGATTCCGTCTATTTTCACCATCAGCCTGCATGTAAAAACTTCGAATGTTGTTGCCAAATATGAAGCCGATATTTATTTCATAGTTATGTATATAGAAAGCCTGAGACTTCCTCGTGGATGTTGTAAACGCTTTGATAAAATGAATACAGACCCCCTCTTTCAGTGGTGGACGTACAAATTATAGTCAAGAGAGAAGCACGGGACTTTAGATACGTTTATAAAACCAAATATATGCAATCATTTAAGTACCTGTGGAATATTTGTTGGTGTAAATACACATACACAGCTATAAAGGAAAATGCATATGAATTTTAGTTTCTTTAATTCTTTGTCTGGAGTACAATATTGTTCATACGCCCTTCAAATTAAATTAAAAATTTTTATATTTTATTCTTCCAATAACAATTAAACATTAACGGGGGTTTGTAAAGCTAATATATTAACTTTTCGGTGAATTTTCTATTACTGTGTAAATTAACACACGTTTTGCAGAAACTTTGACTATCGCGGGTTAACGTATGTTGCACAAAGCACTAAAGGTTCCAATGACACTAAAGGAATATACTTATCTGAATCGAAAAATTTAGTTGCAAAATACCAAGCCGGGTTTATATCAGGTATAAGTTACACTGATGTTTTCTCAAGCGCGCCAATATCTGGGGACCATGCCATATTGATTAACGACAGATTTTTCCCTTTTACTGGTCCCTTCATTTGAATTTAATACATTTTTCAATGCTTTCCGTGGCTTCTTAAGAAGGAAACATTTTCTGCCAAAATACGACTTTTTTGTGGATTGCCGATATGTGCGTTTTAATATTTTGAACTTTTAAAATAATATGAATTGTAAACAAGTTGAAAACTGAGTCCATCGCCCAATTCATCAACTTGGCAATGCTGTTTGATCATTTATTTCCATTCTGTATGTTGGCAAATTTATAATTGCAATAAAAAAATTGTACCTTAACAAACTGTGAAAGTGTTTCGTTAAATGACGTTGAGTAATCTTCTTATGTAATATCCGATCGGATCGTAATATCCAGTGAGGTAAGCATTCAAAGATTTTTAGGAAGCTTTGTGATGATATAAGGAAATTATATCAATTAGGTAGCGGTAAAATTGCTTGATGGCAGGCAGTTTCGTTAAGAGAACATAATGAATCACTTAATGGCTGAAATTAGTTCCAGTTCATCATTCTCAAATATATCCCCATATGAGTAACTTGGAAAAAATCGGGATTCTTTTATCGAGATGTCGCCAAGGTGAGTTTAAACCTCATGTACGGATAAATCTGCATACAGTTACATTCTTAGTCGGTATGAAGGTGTAATCGCGCATACCTCACCAAACAAATTAAAATCATTTTGTAGAACATTTGTCTACCAAGCCTTTCAGCTAACGTTTTTATTTCACATGTATATTCACATGTATAGTCGCAAAATGGCTGCATGGTACGCAGTTCGAATAGCCACGATGAACCGCCGCTGATGCGGTTGAAAATAAGTTTCAACAAATAGAGAGCATGTCGAGTGTATTGATTCTACTCACATAAACTTAGAAGCTCCCAAGGAAAATGGGAACTATTGTGATAGGAAGATAAGTGAAGAGAGTTTACGGATGTTGACCTCATCACTTACTTATCGTCTGATACGCTGATTACTCGATTATTGTTTCGTTGGGCAGGCTTTATTTCGGGAGCCATTCTATTATTATTACCAAAAATTAAAAAGTATGTTTCTGAAAATTACCAAAAATTAAATTGCGGTCTATGGTCTCGCGAAATAAATCTACTCTTTCCTGATAAAAATCAAGATAAATTATAGTACTGTGCTTCAAGCTATTGTTGATTATAGATCCTATAGACCGCCTAGAAATCTTCAACTTCGACTGCAGCCATTATATTTTGATCTTCGTACAACGTCTCATCTGGTGGTGTGTTATCACAAGCGGCCGTGTGCGATGTACATGCCAACCATTTCTCTGACAATTTAAGCTGATTTTTTCCACCTTGATATCATGTAATTCCTTTATCTCTTTTGATAACGTACTTATATCCAATTTATCAACTTTAGTATAATTTCGTCATGATACAAACGAGGTATTAACGTCATGTCTTCAAAAACTTTCGTGAAGACGAATATTTTTCTTTTTAGAGGTGGCAAAGTTCGTCCTTTCTTCCCAGGAGAAGAACCCTCATGTTTCCTCCTTTCACTATTTTTCTTTCCTAACTATAAGTTCAGAGTTTACTTTCAAATACATAAAAAAATTCTAATATTTTTTTCTTTTTTTTAGATGTTGGGTTAAGCGAACATCTATAGTAGACGAAGCCAATGAGACTAGTGGCTCATATGTCCAGATAGTAAATAGTACTAATTATTGAAAAGAAATATTTATAAAAAAACAAAAAGACTGCGAGCATGATATACTAAAGCCGATATGTTAAGATCATTGAGTTGTTCAAAGTGATGTGAAAATAGTGTTGCAAGTTTTGGGTGAAAAAAGTATGTTTTATATAAATGTCGTGACCTAAAATGATAAATTCGCTTTTCTCATAAAGCAAGATAGTTCCCCGAGACATCGGAAATTTTTCGCTACAAAGAGATCGAGGAAGCCGTTATATAATTTGAAAACGCCAAACGAACTTTTACCACCATCAAGCCTATGATATTTGAAAATTAGATGGTCACCTCAAAAATATCACGTAATATAGCACGAATCATTTTTAAATGTACTTCATCATCAGTTTGGCCACTCGTGACAAAGAATGTTGGTTTCCCAGGAATTAAAGCCAGGCTCTCATAATAGTCTAAAGTTAAAAACGTGATTTATTTTATAGAAAAGGCGATTGCACTTGGCACACGCAATCTCTTTAATTCATTATTTATTTGTTGAAAGAATCGCCCCTATTGCTTCATTGCAATAGGGGCGATTTTATGAACGAGATTGTACCATCAAATTGAGTCCTCTTTGTATGAAAATCATTCATTTCATTTACAAAAAATCCGCAGTTACCAGGCATCCAAAAAAGGTGACAATTATCCACATGAGGTTTATACGACGTTCTGTGTGTATCAAATACATACTGATTATCTGCATCTCATTTATTTATTAGAAGCAGAGGTGACTTAGCATCAGAAAAAACGACAAATTTTTTATGGCCGTTCATTATAGCTACATTGACAGCATATCTGATGGCAAAAAGTTCAATAAAAGTCGAGGAAAGTCCCTCCGTGATTCTGATTTTATGCACAGTTTTAGATATACGCTTCACTACTGAGAAGCTAGATACCTTATCGGTACCTTCAGTGGCACATATGTCATAGACGTTGTTGTAATAAAGAAGAAGTTTTTCTTGACATAAGATCCTTTTATTCTTCCTCCATAGATCATCTTTGCTTCTTAGTAGAGATTGGTTCAAGAATGTTCAAAAAGACACTGCATTTATTAGTAACAAAATTCCAGAGCGGGATTGAATTTATCTCGTCAAAAATATAACGGAATTTTGGATAACAAAATGTGTAGCTGTAAGAGACAGTATCACTGAGAGATATAACTTTCTGAAAAAAAGAAAGATTCGTTATCCTTCACCTTAATTTACTCCCCGGCTGTACAAAGAAGAGCTCTTTTGGGAACGGGCCATTCACTAGAATTGATATTGAGAATATGCTGAGGAGTTGAGGGGTCAGTCCAGTACAGCCCTTTTAACATTCTATTTTGAAATGTTTTGTATACGTTTCTCAACATATTTTGGAAAATTACGAGATGAAGAACGTGCAAATTCAATCTTAGACCTGATTAAAGCTTTGTACACAGTCAAAGCTTTTTCGCGAGGCATGTCTGACTTGTGATATTGCATCCAGATTGACCGTTTTTGAAGGCGTCCACGAACAGTTAGGCTGTCATTTAAAATTCTACTAAGTAATCGAAGTGATTTCACCTGATTAACTTTAGCTCCTTCGATAAAGAGCCTGATTTTGCGTTAAGAAACCTTGGCAAAATAAATAGTTTTTGTTGGGTGGGGTTAAAATATAAATTGCGAGCATTCTGGATATAATATTGCAAAAAAGAGAACATACTTTAAATAAAATGGCATTTCAGGATTTACTCGAAGAACTAGGCACATGATCAAAGCGAAAATTAACACAACAAGAAATTTTTCCTTCAAATTTATCAATAGATTCCTGAGGGATTATCGGATAGATAAACTGTTTAGTCGCAGAGATTAATCTTTCCAATTCAGAAAAAAGCAAATCATTGGTAGGAACCACTAGCCGCTGAGATCTTGTGCCGGTTGTTTTTGGAGGTAGACGTAGAGAAGACTCTGAATTTTATTTACCATTATTTATGATTATCGTTTTTGGGAGAAACCGTAGACGAAGTCGTCGATGAAAGGAAGTTCTCGGCGTACAAATTATGATGAAGGCACTCAAAATAATTGGAAGAGTACTTTTGTCTCACTTCGTTATAAGGTAAGTTCTTAATGGCGGTTACCTTATTGAGACTACTTCCCACTTTCTTTTCGGACAAGACTTGCTCATTGCATTGTGTCCATTTAAACCACAAGACAGGCACGCAATCATTTCGCATTTGTCCGTGCATTTAGGGGACTTGTTACAACTAAGGCAACTGCTCTCCTTAGCCTTACAAAACTTACAAATATGAGATATGAGTATCTACTACACTACTACACTTAAAACACCGTTTTACGCTGGGAACGGGGTAGTCAACCGGGAGTCAATCAACTTAGCGGTGGCTTTTAATTTAAAACTAATTTTAATGCTGGTCGTCGGTATAAATTCATCCTTGTTGTTAGTGTTCCTCCTCCGAAGCCTAATTATAGACTTAACGGGAAAAACCGGCGCCTTATTTTTAATAATCTCACTTACATCGGAATATCACTTAAGTTTTTTTTTTTAAATCATTATTTGTGATGAAATTATTTGCGCAGAAGGCAGAGAGCAAAGCTGAACAGTAATTTGGCTCTACCCTTGCCCACCGTTTCGAGTTCTTTCAAGCCATCAATCTTAAAACTTTTCAGGTATTCGTAAACTAGTGGGACCAGCAGGTCAAGGAGTTAACTCACCACCATCCCCAGCCATTCTCAATCTATTATTTTTATCAATATTATTCAAATAATAATCTTCAAAGTCATTTACATCTACAATAATCTGATCACACCCCGTCTCCATAGGGAGACAGGCTGACGTTGTATTAGCTGCAATGGATGCTATCCCGTGGAACACTTGCCAAAAATCCTGAATAAAAGAAAAAAGAAGAAAGCTTTCTGATATATATTTTTTTTACAAAAAAGAAGTGAACGAGATTGCAATTTAAGGCAAAAGTATAAATTTTCACTTCTAACTGAAATAAGTGAACTTTTTTATTTTTTGCCTTTTTCACTAACACAGAAAATACACGTCAGAAAAAATTTTCAGCTGCCGTTTGCTAAAAAATGTGTTGTTTCAAGTGTTGATTGTGAAGTGAAAAAATTAAAATAAAAATGAATTCATAAAGCAATTCTTTCATTTTTCACTTGTATGTTTTACTTTTCATAAATGCATAATCAAAGAGTTAAAGCACACATGTTCTTTGCTTACGATTGATATGATTGCTTTTACCCGTGAACCAAAAAGTTATATATACAAGGCCTTAACACTAGGGCGCTAATTATTTGTCTTTTAGTTAGCTAGCAAAACCATAAAAACCGAAATAAAAATAAAATTAAGTAAAATTTTTGATAAAACGAAATGAAGTGAAATAATTTCGTATAATTTATATAATTTCACAGTTTCACTTGTTAGGAAAGCTTTGAATTTATGAAATCGCCCATAGAGAGTGCAATAATATCTTAAAAAGGCAATAGATCATGAAATAACGGCATACCGCTAATGTGTCTTACCACATCATTTTACAAGGAAAAAATCAGCAAATCTATGTATTGTTAACAACTAAGAAATGGTTTGAGCACCAAAGAGCAAGAAATAATGACAATAATTATGATAGCAAAATTAACGTGAAACTAACAACCATTTTGAAATTGGTTAATGAAGCAAAGAATTTAAAAAAAAGTAAGGACTTCGTCGAAAGCTCTTTGCAATTATTAATTGTTCTATTGTTTAATGATTGCTCTTCAATATAATACACTTTAATAATAAATTGAAACTCCGTATAGTACAATGTGAAAAGAGGGTTAAACAATGGAATATAAAATTAAGTTAACAACTTTTAAATTTGAAATAATTGGTTTTTAGTTCTTCTTCTACCACTTTCTTCTTGTTTTATTTGTTAATTTAGCTCCAAATTTGCTGATTCCCACACAGGCTAGTAAGAGGATGAACAATTTTTCGGAATTCGTGGCTTCATTGCTTTCGAGATGATTCTTCAACTTTGCTGACTCTGTGGGAATTGACAAATCATGATTTTGTATGTATTATATATTATATAAACAAATAACTCAAAAACACGAAAACGTAAGAGAAGAAATGAAAATAGTTTATTTTAAATTTAGGATTATTTATTTTTTGATTTCTGTTTATTTTGCAGTAATTTAAGTTTTCTTTACGTTATTTGATTTGAAATTTTGATTATACTTGATATTACTTTACAAGGCAACAAACGCAACTTACTTTGAATTTAAAATAGGGTTTCCGAGCCAAAATATTATGTTCTTAACACAATGATGGGTTATTCCGTTTTTCGGGTTGATAAGTTTCATAATTTCAATAAACGCAATGAGAAGGCCTGTTATCATATTATTTTATAAGAAGTAACAAATAAATATGAATTGATGTAAATGTAAACGAAAAGATATGGTTTGCGAAGTAAAAATAAAGAAGTAACCCATCAATGTATCAAAAATTACCGTACAAAAATTAATGTAAAAGAGAATTGAATGTTTGATTGATTGTTGACCTAAAGAATGAAGAGAGTGATTCTTAAAGAAACAGCAAAGAGATGGACCCCACTGACGCAGTTGCAAAAGCATTAGCCACAGATTGGTTTCTGATATTTCGTTGCTTACTTTAACAAAAGAAGATTTTACAAATACGAAGGGTCTTTTTCAATTTAAAAAGATATCCTGAATACCAAAACCAATCAAAAGCTTGCTTCGCGTCCAAGAACGCTGCTGAAGCGTACTGTCTGTTTTCCAACGCGTTGCTTACTGCCTTAACGATTCGATGACTTTGTTGAGACGTACCACGATTATGCCGAAATCCTAATTGATGTTCAGGCACTATATTATTATTATTTCGAGAAAGCCTGGAGGAGTTGACGGCGTTTTCTGATTTAGCACGTTTGGGTACCATCATTAGCGCATTTCCATTGATCTGGTTAATGTTTGACTTAAATTGTAAATCAAAGTCAATAGCATAACAAGCAGAACTCTTATTGTCTTAGCACATTTGTTGTCGTAACCAGGGGACTTTTCATTGTTTAAAAGAGATATTTCGCGCTCTACTTCCTTATATATATTTAATAGGTAAATTCAGTTAGCAATGATCACCAACAAACATTTTAACTTCTCTTTCGTCGCGGGGTAATTCTAAGGGTTTTAAAAAGGCGGATGCCTTGTTCGAATCTGACTTACATCTTCTGCCATTTGAGTCTTCGATTGGAACGTTTTTTTTTGTTGGCGTTTTTAATATTTTGTAGAAGTCCAAGACTTATAATCGTCATTTATTGTTGTAGGTAAGTTTCGTGGAACAAATGACACCGGCTCGTTTTTAAAATCAAAAAAATGCTTAATTATTTCGTGTGTATTGCGATTTAAATTAGTTTCATTTGTTGCGATTCTGTTGCGTTTCCGGACTTTTCTTAATTTGTTAAAATTAATTTTATATGTTTAGTTTTTTTAGTTGTTGATAAGGTTTTCGACGTAAGTTTCCTTTTTTCCTTGCTTAATCGAAAGCGTCAGATGTACATTTTATTATGTCACATATATATTAAATGGGAACACATACTTAGATATACTTACTTCCGTGGTGGCAAGAGAAGAAGATTACTCTTATCCCTCACCATTCCCCTCGGGATGTTCTCTACGAAGACTTGTGTTTAGCGGCAAGATCTCGGGATCTTTTGGTTTTGTTGCGTGAAATTAAATCATCGATTGATATTGAAGTTAAACTTTTACGCATACTTACTAGCTTCTGTTTACCCGCAACCTGACCCCCTATGTTTTTTCTACTTCGTATGCTCAGCGGCACAAATTCGGAGTGGCATGTTCAGAAAAAAAACTTTTTTTTATGGTCCCATATTAAATAAAATGAGTCTGTATGAAAACTGGCCGATTTTCTAACCAATTTCTTTTTCTAAGTGTAGGGATTAGGAGAATCTTGGGTATTTTTGTGTGTCTGTTATCGCGTGAATGCAGGCACGAAAATATTTTTTTCGTCGGTGTTGTCGTCGGTAGTAGCTAACGATTTGCCGAAATTGCTGTCACAGATCACTAAAGAATTTTTTAATAAAGTAGCGAAATAGAGTTAGTATCAAAATATTTCTCGGCCACTATAAAGTAAAGGCGTTCGTATTTAGCATTGGCGGACGCCGCAATATTTTTTAATGTGAGCATTGAAAGCATTTTCGGTTTGGTATCTCTTGGAGCCTACGTATGTCATAATTCTAAGAAACAGGGATTATCCAAAAATTAAATCCATCTCACACTTGCATTTGCGGCTGCTAGTTTCATTACATTTTTTTGCCTGTTTTTATACATAAAACTATAGTTCTTATGTGAATACTCAATAAAGCAATGCACAATTTTTTAATTTTTTAAAATACATATATATAAAGATACTCACGTTTATTTTATATACTGATTAAGGATTGATGCAAATTTTTTTCGATAATTTTCAATTCAATTTAATGAAATTTTTAATTTTTTCATTTATTTCTTCACTGAGGAAAAATACCACCAGTTTCCGTCAGGCAAGCAAAAGAAGAAAAGTATTCTTTGTGTATTCTTTATGTTAAACACGGCATAGCTATGTTAAAAATGTGAAATCTATGAAGTAGAAAAAGCAAGTATTGTAACTGAAATGGCAAACAAGTGCAAGGAAAAGTAAAAAAAGGATATTTATTAGAAAGTGCTTTTATATCGTTGCATTAATATTACTTTAAAACAATTTTTTTTCTTATTTCAGGTTATAGCAAAACTCTCGCAATTCAAAGAAGAAGTAAACGAAAGCTGAAAAAAATTTCTTCCCACATAAGCATTTTCTCCCAGAATTTGTAAAAATCAAACGTAGAGTCTCTAAAAATATTACAAATATTACAAAAATAATCTGTAGTAACGGTGCTAATTAGCAGCCATCTGTGTGTTAACAGTATTCACTCAAAAGAGCTCATACGATTCTGTGATTTTAAGTGAATACACGTTATGCCATGCATATCAGTGCGTATGTACGAAAATATGTTTATGTAACAAATATAATTTTTTTTCTTTTCATTGTTTGTTGTGAAAAAGAATTCTGTATTCTACGTTCGACAAATGCTTTGACGAAATTCAATGGAAATTTTGAAAATTTTTGGAAACCTTTTTTTAATAATAAAATAAATTTTTTATTATTAAAGAAAATTATGTTGTAGTGTATTATATTTAATTTTGATTTGTTTATTTTATTTATATATTTATTAATTTTATTTGTCTACACATATACGTTTGACATATTCTATCCAATTTTCCATATCACACATGAGTTATTCTATAATGTTGTTATTATGTAACAATTAAATAAATAAATGAATAAAATATTAAAAATTAGGCCTTAATCGTAGCTTATGCAACTTGAAGTGTTTTTCTTTTCCGATTAGTATACTCTAAATCGGCTTGCCATCGGGTCAAGAATTTTGAATTTTCATAGAATACTACTCTTATTGTAAAGTCCACTAACTGGCGCCCATGTTCACTGTAGTCACCACCCGTGGTAAACCAATGGTTCGCTTTTTCCATATTCTTATCAAAAATTACTTTCGCAATAACTCATATATGTTTATTTCCATAACAGTCTGCTGCATCTATTTTATATTGGTACCGGTTAAATAAAAAGCTGTAACACTAGTGTGAAAGTGTTACGGAAACCCTTTCTCTTCCAAACAATAAACTGCCGGTGATCTTGGGATTTTAAACCATATCGCACAGCATCAATAATGCTGAACGCAGTAGGCGACAAAAGTGACGATGACTTTAAAAACCGTTAAAAAAATATGGAAAATTAGGAAATGACTGGCTACGTCGAGATACCAAAAGGGAGTACATTAATTACTCTCCATGATAATTTGAGAACGAGAAAACTGCCTTCGCTATGGCTTCCCCGTTTACTCATAATAGAGCAAACAGACCATGTTACTAGTCGAGGATTACAATGGCAAATTTGCAGGAACTGAAGATAGAAATGCAGCAGCATCCTGCAGACCTGGTTCCTAACGACAACAATCCAAAATGGATACTCGGGGGAAAAAGACTTGCATCAAATGGTGAGGTTGTGACATTGTGACATTTGAAGTATGCAATCATTGGACAGTTTTATGAAGCGTCTTTATTACAAGTCATCGGGGGGTTAGAATATGAGATCATGGTTACGAACACCGCCAAGGTTTGAGAAAAAATTTTTTGTTTTATTACTTAACCTCAGGTGTTATTGATTTCCAGATATCGGAGACGAAAAATTGATCCTTAAGCAAAGCAACATTGCGTGAACAATAAACAGTGAGTAGAGAAAATATCAATATCGGCCATTTGAATATAGGAAACCAGTTGATTGTGTAATACTTCATATTTTCAGAACTGAATTAGCTCTTAATGTTATCATGGTTTTTGCTCTCAAAAGTGAAGCGTTCATTTGTTTCTCTCAAAGCACAAATATAGCAGAGATGTCTAAAGTATGAGAGAATCATATGAAGGTAAGTTTTACCATTCGTGCTTTACGTAACGAAGATGGATGATTTCAATTTCTCTGAAGTTGAACATTACGTTTGAAGTCCACAGTATCTTTGGAACTCTTTATACACAACGCGCTCCATTCCTCGTAGAAAGAGCAAATTAAAAATCGTTTGGTGTTTAGTTAGTTGGTGTCAAGGGAATGAATGCGCCGAAAAAGAAATTTGCGCCAGTGGAAAAAATCTAGTTTCAGAGTTGGTAATGACATACTAAATACACTTTGGTTGCAGGTAAAACTAATGACAATGTACGAGGTTTTTGTACCTATGTTTATTACTATTATTAATACATGAGTTGAAAAGGGATATCAGTTCATACTAGGCATTTTATGATTCGAATGAGAAAATCCCTTTGGGGAAGTAAAGGTCTTCGTAGTAGATAGATATATATATATGCGAAAAGATTTGATTAATCATCAAAAGCACTTCTATTTGTAATGAAGTACAGATGGTTCTTATTAAAAAAAAAAAAAATTAAAGTAAGAATACATCCAATACATACAAATAGGGGCAATACGCAATATCATTAATATGGCCGAAGGGAATATGCTTGTGTTCGAGAGATATATGTCAAATTAAAAATAGAAACTTGTTACTCATTGTTACAGACAGTTTGTCTGTGTTAAAAGCTATACGGAATTCTTCGACTTCGGGATGGAGCACCACCAACAAATTCAAGAATGTCATTACAACACCCGGCGAAAAAATTAAAACGCTTTGGGTACTTAGTCAGTTTAGGCTGATGGAGCGGCGAAGTATGCTACGTCTGCACCTCAAACATTTCCGAGAATTCGACTTGGCTATACAAACGCAGCTCACCAATGGATCTTAAAGAAGTCTTTCTCCCCAATCTGCAATTGTGGACAAATTCTCACTATAAAGCGCATTCTCTGTGACTGCCTTAACTTTAACTAGTGAATTTGCAGCGACTAATCCTATGGACATTCCGCAATCAGCTGCAGAACAGAATATCAATTCAATATATTAATTTTTTAAAACTACTAGGCTCAATATCTAAGGTACTTTTATAAATTAGAGCCGATAGCCTCTGTTGCTAGTGCACAATTTATTTTAGTCTAAAAATTTATTTCCTTAGTCTAAAATTATAATAATAATAATAGTAACAAATATAAAAGAAACTGACTTCTTATTTGAAACAATTCTATTTTGTCTAAAATCGACTAAAATAAATTATTATTATTATTATTATTATTATTATATAAATTTAGCCAGAGAATAAATACTAAGACTAAAGTCTTAAAGCACTAGCATCTCAGGCTTTCGGCTTTATTTTGATTAATATTATTATTATTATTACTAAAATAAATTAATTCAATTGAAACATGAGTAATTATTATTAGTATTATTATTATTATATAAATTTAGCCAGATAATAAATTCTAAGAGTAAAGTCTTAAAGCATCGAAGGCTTTCGGCTTTATTTTTTTTATTAATATTATTATTATTAATATTATTATTATTATTATTATTATTATTATTATTATTATTATTATTATTATTATTATTATTACTAAAAACTCTACGGCACTTGAGATTTGAACCCACGACCATTGAATTGCTAGTCGAGACTCTTGCCTACTCGGCCATTCAGGCGGATCGTGTGTAATTAAAAAGGAAAAAAAAACACTAGACACGCATTGAACTAAATTTTGTGCGAAATTAAATGTTTGTTTGACAAATTTCTTGCTAAAAAATCATGATTTCACTCCATTGATCCTTTTAGATCGTATGAAAAACTTTGGCAACGGGCTTTTGAAATATTTATATAAATAGTGGCAACAATAACTTGCGAAAATTGTAATACCGTTGATGGATAGTGAATGCAAATGTATCCACCAAGGGAACGACCATCAACAACAAGTTGCAATAAGCAGAGAGTAACAAATAAGGTGCATAATAAAGAAGAATGATGAAAGCGATGAAACTACACCTACATCGCCTCCACGACACAGTTAGCTAGGCATAAAGTTGGGCACTGCAGCAGGCTCTTCTTCGAACGATAAGGCTCGCGCAGACAGACAGGGTGCACCGTGTTTATTTAACTATTGCGAAGTTTAACTAAACTAACTGGTTTTAATGATAAAGTGGTTAGTAATGTAAAAAGTGAAGCCAAAATAAAATGGTATTGTCAGATTATAAAATTTAAAGAAGAAACATACATAAAGGAAGACGTTATCAGGTAGTACGTTTTAAAAAAAGGAAAACTAATTCTGTTTCATGGCAATTTATAGCTTAATAATCGGTAAATTTTTGCAAAAATATAAATTGTTTTAGAAAAAATATATGATTGACTAAGTTTTAGCAAAGCGGAAGTTACTTCGAATTGTTGACACGTGCTATGGTGAACTAGCTAGCTCGGTAGTGATGGCGCAGTTTATCCCTTTCATCTAATCCCACCGCAGATAGATACTACAAGAATATAAGTCTCCTAGGTACCGTAAGAAAACAGGATAAAATTTTAGTAACGGATCTCCGTTCGGCCATATATTGCTTGGAGAACGTGAATTTAAATCGTCATATTCATATGTGGTGCACTCTTGCAAATTAAGTCTTTCTTAAATCTTCATTTCTACTTTTAATATCATAATAATAACCAACTGACAAAGATCAGAAAAACTGAACAAAATAGTAGAAATAAAAAGGAAAAAATTGACGAAGTTGTATGTCAAGTATTCGTCCGCCACATGTCCAGCAACTGTTTATTAATTGTCCTCTGTAACAAGCCTGTCTAACATAAAATATATATGTCTATCCATTCAGCCATTGTCTCCTCGCGTACTTACTTTCAGCTTTCCTAACTTCACTTTGCTCTATCTCAGTAAGACAATTATAATTTTATTTTGCGTATTGCAAAGCTAAAATATTACAGATAACTTCAGAATCCTTAAAAAAAATATTCGAAAACAACCATGTATGACAGCAGAATGAGTTCATCCGGTCATTATGAGCTTGTATTGTTATAAACAAATTTCTTATGAAGAAAAAAAATTCAAATCAATGGGTGTTATGCGAATTTGAGAGAAAAACAAGTACAGAAGGTTTACAAATGAGTGGGTGTTATGTGAATTTGACAGAAAATCTCTATAAATGGGTAGAATAATAACGATGTTTTTCGAAGTAGAAAATGGAAAATACCCTCGAGAAAAACAATTGCAATGAACTTAATTAAAATAAACGACGATCTTATAAGAACACACGTTGTTATGAACTGAAACAAAAAAAAAAAAAAACAATAACAAAAAATAAAAATTGAAATAATATATAAAAAAAAAAAGCTTGCTCAGGATCTCTCTTTCAGGCTTTTGAACCTGATTTGTCTCCCTTAAAATTTCCCCTTAATATTTATTTAATGAACACACCCACATGTATGCCGCAATTTTTTAGATGTTTTGATTAAATTTGGTGCACTGACATGCTTTGGTCCAAGGCCGAATGCTTATAAAAAAGGTTCGGATCGGATTACTTTTCCAACCACTCCCGAAGTATATTGTATTTTCAGAAATTCGCGACAAAAATCGCTAGGTAACCGTGTTTCGGCATTCCAAATTCAAAGTTTGGTTCGGACGGGACCATTTTTTGAATCCTCTGCCATATAATGCTTCCTATAGAAAGTGAATAATTATGTGGTAAAACGTTATTATTTTTAATATTTCTTGTTCTAAAAGACTTAAATTCGCCAAATTTGGGCACCATCGCCCACAAGAGTTATTGTGAATCATTGAATCTTATATGTCAAAAAAGTGTAATTTTTAAAATGTTACGACGAAAGTGTAGCAACGTAGTATAAAAATTAATCATAGACTGTCGTGAAAAGCAAGCCATTCTATCAGCAGCGGCCAGCAAATTAGCTTTGTTATTACAGTTGATGTGTTGACCATCCTCCAATATGAAAAGTATTCCTTTACATAAAAATAATGTATAGTTTTTGTAGTATTACCACGGAATATGTTAGGTGAAGTGGTGTATACCCCACACCTAATTGCTTAGAAAAAAATTAAAATTCTTTTTTCTTCCTTTGCGCTAACGTCGGTATGAATACAATCCGATTACTGTGAGTGCATAAGTATAGAGAGTATAGAAACTCGTCTCTCAAACGGACTTGAAAAGGGACGTTGAGTTAGGAATGTATTTAGCGATCAATCTACTCTCTTTTTCTTAGCATAGACAAACCTCAGAATTCCATTAAAAAACGTTTCTTTTTTTTAAACATTATTTACGTCTTTTCTATCAATATTTTAAGTTCCCAATGCTTATGCTTTTTAATGCCTATTGGTTCGTTATCAAATGATGTTGATGTAATTTTCTGTTATGCGACCGTCAAAAATGTGTCTTCTTGGTTTTAACTATATTTTCATTTCAATAGTCACGCATACAATGGGTCAATGTCTCAAGTCAATTAACTTAAGTGTACGATTCACATAAGTATGAAATATGATCCTTGTTTTGTTCTGCATTATGCATCTATGCATGCTTGTGTTTACACACCTATGTGCACAATGCTCTTCATGCGCAAAGCCGCCATTCACCATGCCACGCACATTCATTACGGCAATGGAAACAACAGGTGATCGGCAAAGTAAGAGATTATGAAGGATAGGCGGGTTGTGAACGAAGCAAAATTCAATGAAAGACGTAAGAGAATTCATGGACATCCGGACAATTAGCGAATTAGCAAGCTTACCAAGTTGCAGTAGGGTAATTAGAGTAAACAAGAAATGTACTTACTGTGGAAATTTCTAAATTTTGGAATAAATAATAGCGACTCCGCTGTCGAAGTCAGAGTCTGATTTAGATGAAGAAGAATAAAATATTACTTTGACTACAGTAGCATTTCACTCTCTATTTTCTACCTTCCTGTAAATGGAAACTTGTAGCCTGGATAACCATACTTTCTTCCCAGAATAGTCTTTGAGACATCCCCTGGGTTTGCAGAGGTGCATCACAACATTTCTATATTATATAAGCATCTTTTGGACGACATGTCTATCAAAAATTTTCTTTGATGCCTTTAGTTTCGAACTTAATATGCCTGAATTATAAGAGGTCACTATATAGTGGTTATCAGGGGGCTTCAATTTACACTCCAGTGGAATACTTTTGCAAAAAATTAAGCAAGCAAGCTTGTTGAACCAAATCGCGGTTATTGTCGTAGAATCATATTTTATATATAATCAAAGATTTAATGGACTTTCTCTAGACAACTGGAACAACGTGGACGCGGTCAACATCATCTTACATTTTTGGTCTTTGTAAACTCTTTATTAGATAAGAAAGCCGTTACCGCCTTTTCAACATGTATGAACAAATAAAAGCTGGAGAAAGCAAAAGGACGCATGAGACCAAACCATCCTTCTTGTCACACACATTCCAACACACTCTTTAGCGTCCTCAATATCTGCGTTCATTTCATTATTATTATTATTATTTATCTCCATCTCAGCATGAATAACCTGAAATGCTTTCCAAGAATCCACACATAGAATAGGCGATGGAAATTTCTGCTTGAATATAAAGGAAAGACATTCATATAAAAATATGTACTAAATCCCTAACGTTCCTAAATAGTACCAAGTCCAATTTTGAGTTTCTCGTATTTCGGTGTAAGTTGCTTGTTCTGGTTCGTTTTTTGGTGTAAGTTGCTCGTTCTTGTTCGTTTTTTAGTGTAAGATGCTTGTTCTTGTTCGTTTTTTGGTGTAAGATGGTTGTTCTTGTTGGTTTTTTGGTGTAAGTTTCTTGTTTTTGTTCGTTTTTTGATGTAAGATGCTTGTTCTTGCTCGTTTTTTGATGTAAGTTCCTTGTTCTTGTTCGTTTATTGGTCTAAGATGCTTGTTCTTCACGTTCTTTGGTGTAAGACGCTTGTTCTTCACGTTTTTTGGTGTAAGTTGCTTGTTCTTGTTCGTTTTTTGGTGTAAGTTGCTTGTTCTTGTTCGTTTTTTGGTGTAAGTTGCTTGTTCTTGTTCGTTTATTGGTCTAAGATGCTTGTTCTTCACGTTCTTTGGTATAAGACGCTTGTTCTTCACGTTTTGTGGTGTAAGTTGCTTGTTCTTGTTCGTTTTTTGGTGTAAGTTGCTTGTTCTTGTTCGTTTTTTGGTGTAAGTTTCTTGTTCTTGGTCGTTTTTTGGTGTAAGATGCTTGTTCTAGTTCGTTTTTTGGTGTAAGACACTTGTTCTTCACGTTTTTTGGTGTAAGACAATGTTTTTCCCTTTTGTCTATCTTCGGAATAAATGAATTGTTATTGAAATTTTCTGCTTAGTTTGAATTGGTATTAGTCTCCTGTTTTTTTCTATTGAAATAATGAAATAAAAAAGGAAACTTTATGTCATTTCACTAAATGTGTATAACGTCTATAACGATGAGAAAATTCCTTTACTTTCTTTACTTCCTTTATGTCCTTTACCTACTGATGGAACCGGGATATGAAAAATAATGATATCAAATAATTTCTCATTTTTTTCTTTTACTCTCGAAAAGACCTCGATAAGAAGATACAGCAAAGTAAAACTCTACTCTCAAAAAGGCATATGCATGAAAACACGAAGCAAACAAAATGTTATTAACTCAATGTCTGTTTGTAAGCTCGTTCTTATATTATTTGGACAAGTAATTTTGTTATTTTGAATTGTCTTTCTTGCTATTGTTATTTACTTTTGCTTAACCATATTATAGTTGAATCGATCATTGCATTTTTCGCAAGGACAACGCCAATAGACCGCTACAGTGTATATGGGGATGTCTCAATATAGGAACTTGCGCTAGTGTTTTCGGCATACAATCGATATCGATTGAATGGTTGATTACTGTTGTTAACTAACTTGGTTTGTTTTATTAACAAATCGAAATGTAATTCATGCGAAGGCGAAATATTTTTATAAATTCCGGAACACTTTCGTTCAATTGCAAGTAAAGTAAGAAATTGTGCTTTCTACGTCCCTTCTTCGTTGTATAAAATTATCCATGCTAACGTTCTTACTATTTTCAAATGTAATTATAATAATAATTTTGTAGTTGTTGGATCCTTTATTTCACTTGCATGAACGTTATCTGTAGTTACACAGCTTTAGAAAAGCACTAACGACATGCATTCACAAACTGTCGTTTTCAATAAAATAGTTTAGCAGCATTATGGGCGTATTTCAAGAATGTCTAACAAAGCCGAACGGAAAACCAAGAGCAAACGAAAATTAGGCGAGAAAATAAAAAGGGCGAATAGTGAACGTTTATTTAAATGTATGCAATACTAATGATTCCAAGATCATCTAATCCTTTTTTTTTCTTTTCACTGTATATGTAAATACGTGATAAGTTAGTGGATTGTGTATATAACTGAGCGCTTATTAAAATAATTGAACTCTGCCTCGAATTCTTTGTGAATACCTTGTAGTGATCTAATCCCACCAGACTTTTTTTATAAGCAATCACGTCATGACGTAACTCTCGGTTACTTATGAGAATTCTCAACATAATTAATATATTATTGGTTTTGTTTACACTTTTATTTTATTTATTTATCCCACCAAATAAACATAAAATATTGCACATGAATTTTCTGATTTCAAGTTAAATAATAAAAAGGAGTCCTTCAAAAGATAAGAAAAAATGTGTTTGTTGACGCAAGTTCTGCACACATTTTCCTTCAGTTTATATTTCGAAAAGAAGTTATCAAGTGTGAACCTGCGGTTGTTGTCCTGTAAGGTTATACCCAATTGTTCATAGAAACTCTGTCTCAAACTCTATCCTCGATAAGGTCCTTCCTGTCCTAGATACGTCCTTACTTTCCTGTCCTAGGTACTTTTTTTTCGAGCCATATCGCAGTATAGCTGTATACATTTTGTAAAGAGAGTTAATTTTGACATTACGACTAACCCTAAATTTGCAAATATTTTTACTATAGTGACAACTGTTATGTTGAAGTAAAATAAACAAGAATTTTTTTAAAAGAGTGATATGAAATAATGAACAAATTTAAGCACAGAGTTCAAATGAGTCTTAAAGGCTCATTTCTGCTTTTTATGTATGCTATGCAACAGTCGATGTCAAATGATACGCCTGTGTTGCTATGTGAAAAATAATTGTTTTTCTACATTTTAGTTGTGTTAGTTATTGTTGCTCTTGTAGTAATAGATGCTTGTATGTATTCTGGTCATTTTTTAGAGAGACATTGGTATTATATATATATTCTACATCTTACTATAAATATATTAACCAAATTTCTATGATTTTCTACAACTATTCCGCCTATTTTTGGCAACATAGCGATACCATGTCCAAAGAACAATATTGGTTTGGCAGCGATCGACTTTCGCACTCCTTTTCGCACAGCTTTTCGAAACCATGCACCACCCAAGCCGTGCTGCATCGAGCTGAAGATGCTATGTCTGGTGAGTACGCTGGGTGCGATAGAACTTCCCAGTCGAGCTGTAACAATGTGTCCTTTACAAACTCTTACAACGTGCGGCCGAGCATTGTGACGCAAGCGGATGACTTTGCGTCTGTTACCCGCTATTTTTGGTCTTTTTTGCAACACTATATCGTCCAATTTCAATGTTCAATTAACACCGGGAGACATCTGCAGTAACAGGTTCATTCGGTTTTAGCAGCTCATACCACCACACCTTTCTGATGTCGCCTAATGCGTAGCAAAACTTTATGGGCAACAATATTTCGCTTCGTTTTCGATGAGGGGCTGTCCTGGACTAATCCATGATTTTTTACAATAAAGATTGTCGTATTGAGATATTGTGTCCCTCCTTCTGGATCTTTCCTATTGCAAGCAGTCTGGAAACAATTGATTATTCAACTGCTAAGCTGTTTGAAAGTTTGAGAGTTGGAGCTGGGTTTTCGCCCAATAAGTCTTGATTCATTGACTTCGAACTCACTCATCTCAACTTTGAAACATTTATTCAAAAGTTTTTTCATTTTGCCATTCAACTCATTTATATTTCCTTACTCCTTACTCCTATTCTCCCAACGAATACCATTTGCAATTATTATTATTGTGCGACTTCTGCTCACTTGTCGCAAGGAAAATAAAATTTAGTAGTCCTCTAAAGATTTTTCCAAGTTATTGTCTTAAATTTCTGTGAGTTTCGAAAGGGTACTTTTGTGACATTTCGCTCTCTATGTGCAAAAAAAGATGAATTTCAAATTATTTTTCAGTGCACTATATGCAGATGATGCAATGAGTATACTATATGCAGAAAGCTCTAAATTTGACGCTTTACCAAATGCCTATGTCCTGGTAGATACAGGACAAATTTTACTTAATCGGATATTTCACGAAAGTGCTTCAACTTTTATAACTGAAGCCAGCGCTATCTTTTGAGCCACGAACCTTGCTTGTTAATCGTCGTCTAGTTCCTCCATTATATCCAACTAACATTGACAAAAGCAAGATCAAAATATTTGCGAAAATTTACCTCTCCTTCTCCAGTTTGCATTTGGGCTACGTAAACTTTTCCTTTATTAAAGAAGTTTGGAATAACTAACTCGATGGGCATCGTATAATCATCTGCAGCAACTAATACCAATTTAATATTGTACCAAAAGGAAGCTTCAGAGACCCTATAAAGCATATATATTTTTGATCAGCGTCAAAGTCTAAATTGATTGGGCCATGTCTACTCGTCTGTCTGTCTGCGTGTCCGTGTAGAGCGTGTTGTTGACACTTTCCTGTTGGCAAAAATGTAGATATCGACTTAAAATTTGGTAGAAATATTGGAAGCTATTCCATGTGGGTTGATATTGAAAAAGGCCCAAATTAGTCTGCGTGGGGTTGTGAAGTGGCCGAAGACATGGACCGATCCGAACCATTTTCGATGGTGTTCGTTCTGTAGTTAAAACACGTCAGTGTGCCAAATTTTAAATTTACAATGCCGGAACACGAGTACCTAGTGATTTTTGTCGCGAATTTCTGAAAATTATAACATTTTTTTAATAGCATTCGTGCTCGGACTAAAACATATCAATGGAGCAAATTTGATCAAAATATCTGGAAAGCTACGACGTGTATCTTCACCACAATCTGACATGGACAGTAATCAGACGGACAAACAGACTCAAATCGATTCATAAAATGATTCCGCAAATGATTCTAAATTGATGGGTATAATAAAAGATGGGTCTACCTTAAGCCCTTTTGCGTGTTTCGTACGACCGCATAAACTTAATTTAGCTTGAACCGCTTGTGGTATAAAAAAACCCTTCTATCGATCACACATTAACAGAACCTACGGTAGTTATTATAGTTAAGAAGGAATATATTATTTTGTAAAAAAGATTTTCCAACAACACCAAAAGGGAAAAGAGCGATTGCGTAGAAACAATAGGGGGAGACTGGACGATGATCAAAAGCAGCGAAAGTGATGTGCATAATGCAGAACAGGAAACACTACTCTTGTTCTTTCCATGCATAAAAAGCAATCATCGGTTTGATGTAAGGTTCTGTGCAGTAGGATAGGACAACGATATGTATACAAAAGAGAAATAAGAAAGGAAAACGCATGCGATATTTGTTAAAGACCTGTAGAATAGACAAGATATGAGAAAGGAGCTTTAAAATTAGTGAATATAAGTTTTAGGTTAACTATCACTAAATAAAAAAATCGGTTGCAAATTATTATCGAGTATATTGTAAAATTTGTTGTAGTCGGCAGCATACGAAGAAGCATATCGTGATATTCCAATTAAACGATCTTGTGATGAAAAATTGACGAAAACTTAAAGCTGAAATGAAGCCCCGTGCCGTTAACAACACTGTTCGTCTGATCTTGTCGAAAAATACAATATTTTTGTTTCTGCATCAGTGGAGAGTTTTTAAAGCGAGCCAATTGCAGAGCTTTAATCAACTTGGACCTCCAGTCTCTGTCTAAATTTTACTTATACCAAAATTCCGTTTGTTCGTGGCGCATTTGCCTATGTAAACCATCACTCGTGTCCACATAAGCCAAATACAGAAAAACCTCTATGAAATAATCTGATGATAAAGAAATGTAGATGGAAAGGTGCATAAGAATTGCATTTTTATTTAAGATTTACTCTGAGCACGCAATTAATTGTTTGTCATGAATGAATTTAATTTTCCTCATGAAGCCTTAATAAATTATATTAAAAAACCTTACAACAAAAGGTGATATCAGTTGAAACTTTACCTACAACTCAATGTTGTTGGAGTTTGTAAAACAAGGAAAATGCTTAACAATTTAAGCAAACACATAGTACATACAAATAGAAAACATGGAAATTATTTTAAATCTCATACCTTAATTTTAAAGTATGTGCATATGAAAATCTTTCGCATTTGATGCATTATCAGGTAATTGAATTAATTTCCACCGATGTTTGTGTTTTTCTTTAGAAAGCGAATTTATGACAAGATTAAAGTGAATAGCGCTCACTACTGACGTAAGAGATATATCGGTCAACGCAAGAAAGACAAACGTCTTGTTTTTGATGTTCTTCCCCTTTTGTTGTTTTAGTGAATCTCCAGGAATTTGCAAACTGCGTGTAGTGGATTCACTTAAATGCCTCAGGTACACAGGGGACTTGAATCGTCGGTCCTTACAGATTCGGATATTGCGTCATCTCTCTCTCTCTCTCCCCCTATCTGTCTCTCACTACAAGAAGCACAGGCACTTTGAAAATCGCCAAAAGATATGATGATGATTTAACTGTAGAATGAGGAGAAAGTACGCGTTAAAACAGTTCCTCAAAGGTTACGGATTAAAGTATGTAATGAAATAAATACGAAATATATGGAATTAATTCAAGAGCTTAATATACAGACGAGAAAAAAAAAAGTAAGAGAAAAAGTAGTCTTCACACCCAACTTTTAGCAGGCACACAAAGGAGAAATGAAGTTACGTCGTTCTTAATATGAAATGTATTGAATTGTAGACAAATGCGATGAGATAGTGATATACAAACAGTTGTTTAGGTGTTGTATTGCAACAAAGATTCCGAATATATATATATATGTATATATATATACATATATATATACATATATATATATATATAGGAGTCCTAGGAAAGCAAGAATGCGTATGAATTTGTATGTAGATATCAAAATATTAATCTATGTATGTGATTTTTCCCATAAGCAGTGCTAGTATACATATATATGTATACATATATGTATTGTTATTGATATCTTAACGAAGTCATGAGTAAAAGCTTTGTTTAAGAAAAAAGAAAACTTTCTATTCGTAATTGTAGAAAATGGTAATAACGCATATATATATATATTTATATATATATATATATATATGTATATATACTCTGCCTGCATATCTAAGAATACATATTAATTTTTCTATGAATTTGTTTGCAAGCTACAGCATCTCTTTATACTGGCGTAAACATCCATAAACCTTTATGCGATATTTTATTCTTTGTTTTTGGCTTTGTTAAAGCACATGTAATGCGCACATACATGCACGAATGTGTATATATGCGTTTAGCTATCGTTTTTATTTTGCCTAAGAAAATTTCATCTTATTGATGCTGTAACTTGTTTAAGTGACACTACTGCTTTGAGAATCCTTGTCATTTGGTAGTTACAAGCTTCCACACACAATTGCGTATGTATGTGTATATGCGTTATTCCCAAGACAGAGCAGGGACACATAGTAAAATCTACTAAAGTTTCATTTATAGCTTGTAGCTATTTATTAGTGTGCTTCCATTTCCTTGTGCGTGTGGGTAACGGTGTTTTTATATGTATCCCTCTCCAAGTTTTATAGCGTTCTATGCTTTCTTCAGATAGGTATTGTTGGTGAAAAAATTTTTCTTTAGGCATTTGAATGCATTAGCAGTATCATGTTCAGCTATGATTTTTATTGTCAACTGTAGCTATGGATGGCAAAGAAGTAAATAAATATGATTCCTTTAAATTATAATAATTATGCGCTTTAATATTGCGTTATATAAATTGAGTAAAACGTCTCTGAAATATAGGCACGTTGTTGTCGCGCCATCTCAACATACAAAAATTGGAAAGCAAATTCTGAGTTTTGGGCGTGTCAGTGGTACATTTAAGGCACTTTACACACATTTTGACGATCCTAGGCGACGATGTACAAATTTGTAGTTCAATATACACTGGGGATTGTATGTTGTACTTTGCACTTACAGTGTAAACGTACGAGCCCACATTTGATTTGAAGGGTTGGTAAGCTAACATTCGAACATGCGATAATAGCTTTGTCACCAAGTCATCAAGGTGTTATTGTTCTAATTGAGCCTGCCCAGGAACAATTTCATACCCTTGCCCTATGTGTGTTAGAATGGAATTCTAATTGCATGCTGTCTCCATATGTTGGCCGAATGACATTGATCAATTTTTGGGCCGGTCATACAAGAAGACTGACTAGCCTTCGACGTCACCTTTATAGTTAAATGCATAACTAGGAAAACCTCATCAGCAGCGTTACCACACATCTTTGTCGAGACATTATATACCTATTAATTCACGGTTCGATCATTTTAACTGTAAACTGTTTAACCTCTTTTGTGGTGCTTGCAAAGATACTAATGATTATCATCATTTGTTATTCTTTTCCAGTTCGGTCAGTGGAATAAAGAAGCTAAAATCTCATATATCAAAATGTCGCATATGATAATTATAATATAAAATTCCATTCATTAATACTACAGATATAATTTCAATAACTCTAAGCTTCTTTGTTTACTGTAGGTGGCTGTCTCTATTAGCCAAACATATAAATAAAGGAATTTTTGCATGCATGTCCCGGTAATTCATTACGAATGTCTATCTGCTGTAAGGCACCATGATAAGTTAATCAAAAATAATTTTTTTCGCACCTTATTTACGCATCTGCCAAGTGACACCTCTAGCTCTCAACTTGTGAGTTTCAGCTCGGCGGACGTGACAATATTTCACTCGAAATCGACTTTGCTCGCTATTTAAAAACGAAAACTCTTCTGTTACACTTAACATTCTCCAAATACAAAGAGACAAATACAACAGATAGATAGACAATAACCTATGGGTAATAGATGATAAACGCCTATAATTGGCCATCCTGCCGAAAGCAAGAACAAAGGATTCAGATTGAATTTGCACGACGGAACAGATTCTGGTAAACAAAGCATTACGAGAGCAGAAGAAATAAAAACCCGTAATAATAGCAAAAAGTGGGCAAAACGCTTTAACAAATGTAATCGAAGAAACTTAACGGAAAGCGACGCAAAGCACGTCTGCGATATTGGCAAATACGTCTAAAAGCAATAGTCTTGTGCCTCACAAATTCTTCGGCAGCTTTGAGATACGAAGAATCTGTTGAAAGGCGGTCAGTTTTTAACGAAAGATATTTCATGTAATTTCATGTTAATTAGCGTTAATTTAATTTTAATTTAATTCATTTATATTTGAAAAGAAAGAGTGTGAACACGATACACAAACCGTCTTCTACACGTTCAACCACATGCATCAGACGTCAAAATAGAAATGGCACTGGCTCTATGACATCAGTCGTTGCTGATTTTGCTCCCAATAACTTAACAATGCTATATCCGTTCCCCCACCCCAACACCAACACTAAATCAGATGTAGCTGCTTCAACAGTCAAGCTGCGACGATTCTGTCAGCTCGGTATAATTTCTCACAATACTTGATTTCATATAAAATCGAACCGGTACAAGTAAATACACTGAACTCAAAAAAGGTCCTAATAGAGAGAGCAATAAGTCGGCCCCTACATTGCGTGATTCCGAAATACCATGCCGAAGGCCGCTCCAGCTTTACAGGGCACAGCAGATGTATTAAAAAAACTCTGGGTCTGAAAGTCGGCAAAAAAATATCAACGCAAAGCGACAAAAACAGTCAACTAACATTTTTAATTGATGGCGGTGCAGAAGTTTCTGTACTTCCAGCGAATAGATTTATTTATAATAAGAGATCTCCGACATTGTTCAAATTGCAGCTGGCTGGTCAACGATTAAAACAAACCGAAAACATGAGTTAATGCCAACTTTGGGGTACGTAGATATGTCCTTTTCATATTTATCGTAGCTGGCATTCGCAAAGTCATTCTTATGGCATTCTTTTTTTGGGGGACATTCGTATCACTGGTTAACACTAAGCGGAAACAATTAGTTGATCACAACACATATCAAGGTCCTCCAAAAATGCACTCACTGCTCATCATATATATACAATACCCAACTTATTTAAAGAATTTCCAAGTTTAACGTAAGAACCTGACTATTTTAGTCCAACCAAGCACACCATAGTCCACAGATTCGTCACAAAAGGGCTGCTTCCATTCAAGTCAAGTCCCATTCGCCGCAGTCGCCAATTTCTGAAGAAACCAACAATCGGCGTCATTGCGGTAATTAAACGTAACAACAGGAACTCAATTCCTCATATTAACGATTTCGATTTAAATATGAGAAATAAGAAATCCTTTTTAAAAATAGATCTAATTACAGCGTACAACCAGATATCAATGACAGAAAAAGACATATTTAAGACAGCAATCACAACACCATTTGTATGAATTCGTGCGAACACCTTTTCGATTGGATTTCGTTGATAATTGGTCATCTTCACTAGGGACAAGGGCGAACATCTAAAACGCTTGAAAATCATGTTCGGTATGCCAAAGACATTCGGACTTAATTTAAAGCCGAATAAATGCGTTTTTGGGACAAGTGACGTACACTTCCTGGAACACAGCATATCAGATGCCCGTCTAAAGAAAAATTTAAAATAATTCGTTTGTTCGAAGGACCGACAACCATGTCGAAGTACATGCCATGCTAGGAATCGAAAATATCGCGAAACACGAATACAACGATTCATAAAATAGAAATACCCAAAGGCAGATTTGAACACATACACGTAGCCATTGTCGGCCCGCTTCCCCAATCTGATGGTAACTGTTATATGCTTACCATAATCGATAATTTACACGATGGCCCGAAGCATGTCCTCTACGAGAAATCTCTGCAAGTATTATCGTAAACATTTGCGTAAACAATTATATTTCACCATTCGGCACACCACACAGTCACAAGTGATAAGAGTTCACATCAAAGCTGTTTACCGAACTAGCAAAGTATTTGGTATCCACAGGGTAACAAGGCAAGGTAGGGCGATTCTACAGATAAGACAACAATTCTAGACGGCGAGACATCGTGAAAGTGTGGCGCGGAGTTACCGATAACGCTGTTAAAACTGCGTGCAGTGTATAAAGATGATATATCTATCACTCTGGCTGAAATGGTTTATAGAGAGAATCCTCGGCTCTCGTGTGAGAGAATGATCTCGAACACAGACGTTGGGATAGATCAGTCCGCTATCATACTACGATTAAAAGCACACCTTAACAATGTCAAGTCGAACATCAAGTATCCCCGTCATTCAAGCAATCCTCCCCAGGAAGTTCTTGCCCATCAACACACCTACATTACAAACTATTCCAAATATATGTGAAAATTGGTTGCGCATTAATTCAGTTACTGTACTATTAAAAATAGATTTGCTTAACTCAAACATCGAAATTGTTGTACGTACTTTTCTAAGACAAAGTTGTCTCTGCTCGTTAATCCAATACATTTGTAAAAATTTGGAAACCTCAAAAAGATAATCATCATATTTTCTCTTTCGATGCATTCTAATGATTCTGGATCTCTCAATGATCATGGGTTTCATAACTTATTGCCTAAATACTTCCAGTGTCATTTTATAGTACATCGTACATCAGTAGTACCTATTGTACAGTAAATTATATGATATCAATGATTCTTTTCCGAGGCTTTGCGTGTTTATTTCAGCATATTACAAGGTTTAAGCTCATTAAAGTCGGGCTCAGATTATATGTCGTCGCGTTATGGCCGTTGAAGAAGATGAACGTGTTTTGTTTGGTTGAGGTTATATGCTACTCTATTAAAACGGATAGCCATAGAAGATTTGGAACAACAATAATTTTGATATGTATGTAACCATAGCCTATTTCTATGACTATAGCAAATTCAAAAAGTTTCCAATACAACACATCAGAATAAGAGAAAAAATTAAAAAAAAAAACAAAATTATTTGGGTTGGGTGTATAATGTTTTTTCGATCGTGGTAACATCCACTGTTTCTACCTTCTTGTTATTTAACAAATCATTTTCTTGTCTTTTGCTTTCCGTTTTGCTTTTGCATTTGAAAATCATACCTTGAGAAAATAACGGAAAAGTTTGACGTTTGTTTGTTTACAATGATGCAATCAATAATAAAATCATGCAAAAGTAAATAAAAATGTAATGAAATGAATGGCAATAAAATGAAATGAAGTAAAATAATTTCATGTAATTTCATATTTTCATTTCAATATTGTGAAGGAGTGCACAAGCGTTTGCAAACTTTCCCAACTTTCTTGGATCGTATCTGCTATTCCCCTCTTCTGGTAGAATACGCCATCAACCTTCAAAGCTTAGTTTATATATCAGAAAAATGGATTTAATACGAACTTTTATAGACACCAAGATTGATGATGCACCAGTGATAATAAGCTTTGGCGAATTAGACACTTGGAGTAAAAAGTAAAAAAAGAATTAATTTACTTTCCTTTCACAAATTTAAAATTTTTGCTTTGGTTCGAGTGTTTGTGAGTAAATAAATAATTTTGTTCGGAATTTATTTTATTTCCAATTTACAGCTGTTTTCCTTTTGCGTAAGGCGGTTTTGACCATTTTGGGAAAGCGTTATTTCCTTTTGGTATTTCAAGTTTAGTGGTAACGAAAATGCAGGCTTGTCGTTTGATAATTTTCTGCATCAAGCTCCAGCGAAATTGAATTATTAGACGAAAAATTGAAAAAAAATTTAATTTTATAAAACTCGGGATTCGTTATTTGTCTGAAATTGAAGAGTATGAAACAGTAGTCGCTGAGTCTATCGAAGAATCCAAACCAACTATTTGTTGGAATTGTTCACAAAGTGGTCATGGGTTCGACAATAGCTTAGCAGAAAGATTCAGTTTTTGGTATGGCTGTGGGAATCCAGTTGTTTACAAACCCAATGTAAGAAACTTTCAAAAAACTTGACAGCAAGGCTTCTAAATCTTTCGATGCTACCAAAGGCACGCAGGTCTTAACTAATTCAGTTTCGAGTTGAACAGCTCTAGTGGAAGCTTCAAAATAGCCATACATTATCTGTCCGACTAATTTATTTAAGCCTGACTATATTGGTTCACATGAATACAACAAAGTGAGGTCACAATTTTCGATGAATACTTATATGCTCCAACAATTTTTGAAAGACGTAAGCGATCTTCTAGTCGATTACGTCGATTTTGGAAATTTGATCTAAGCAAAAGAAGACATTTCCGTTCCGCAGTTTTTTCGAAGGCTCCCTCATTTGCTTCAGTCAAAATATTTAGATAGATACCGGTGCATCCGTTTCGTATTTCCCCTCCGATTATGTAAAAAAGTGTCTCCAAGAAAACAAATACCCTTGGAAGAAGTTTAATGTGTGTCGGAAAACAGCTGACGACAGTAAACATGCTGCAACATGTTGCTTGGCCACTGATGCTACATTCAAAGGTAAATTTAACCCTAGTACTTTTCTAATAATTCCATGTCTGCAAAAAAATTTGTATCTAGGAATTGATTTTACTTGAATCTTTGGTCTCGCCGAAGGTAGAACTGGTATTAAATAGAGACATTTCGACGTGTAACCCGCTGTAGAAAAGTGTTTGTTTCCAGAAATTGATAATATGCTCGTTCTAGAAGTTATAGAGCAACGCCAAACCCCTTAGTCTTCCCCTGTTACTTCAGCTATTAACCCAAGAAAAGCCCGGTTGTGCGTCGTTGTCCGAAAAACGAACGAACGAGCATTATAGTTAAAAACGCCTATTCTTTGCTGTTGAGTAGATTACCAAGAGTAGAACTCTTCACAAGTCTTGACCGAAAAGATGCCTTTTCGCAGATACCTTTAGATAAAGAAGCAAAAGAGGTAACAGAGTTTACATTGCCTGGTCGCCCAAAACAATGCCGTTTGGGTTGTGCAACGCAAACCATGTGGTGATCAATGGAGTCGAGAGTGATACCACCTTACCTACGTAATCAAATATATGTTTATTTAAAAGATTTACTAAATATTTCCGAGAATTTTGCTGAGCATCTTCAAATATTATCTAATATTTCTTTGTATATGAGCAAAGTTAACTTGAAAAGAGCAAAATTTTGGAGAAATAGGTAAAACATATGGGTCATTGAATAGGCAATGGCGCCATCGAAACAGATCCTGATAAGTTTCAGGCTATTCGCGAATATACTTTGCAAAATCTGTATGTCACTTACGAAGACTTTTAAGAGTTTGCGGTGGGTACCAAAGTTTCGCGCGCACTCTTGCATTCGTGTGCGCTGGCTTGATCGGTATCTCAAAGAAAAAGAAGAATTTCGAATCAATGGAATCGAATCAATGGAAGCCGAAATCTCTTTTGAAAATTCTATAGAACAATTATTTTCTGCATCGTTGTCATATAATCCACTCGCCCATTCCCTATTCAACATGATGCAAGTCAATTCGGAGTAGGTGCTGTGTTTGCTCAAAGAAACGAAAATCCAGAAGACGTCCCAAGTGCTTATATGTCTTAATAGTGCTCAAAGGAATTACTTCGCAATTAAATTGGAATTAAAAATTTCCGCGCTTATGTTGTAGATCTTCAGTTTGAAGTTATTACAGATTGCACTTCTCTTAAATGGTTAATGTCCCAAAATGCCGTCCACAGTCGATTTGCTAGATGGTAATTGAAATTTCAAAGTTCAGTTTGTTAATTAAGCATCGAAAAGTTAGTCAGCGCCTGATTCGTTGTTTCGCGTTCATTTCGAAGACTTGGAGGGGATTAGTTGTTTACATTTGGATAATTTGTTTTTAGAAGAATTGACCGACTCCATCAAGATTAATTTGACTTCAGATTCGTTCCAAACCCCGTAATATGTTTCCTTGTTAGATCGATTGCATTTGTGGAAACATTGACATGAAACAGAAATTCATGATATTGATATCTTATCTTACCTGTGACTTAATTAAAACGGCTCATGATCATCCACTGAGCGCCAATGGCGGGTTAGCCAAAAGCATTTATCGCCTAAAGGCGGTTTTCTATTGGCCGAAAATGGTTACACAAATTTCAGAGTTTATCTCCACCAATAATATCTGTAATCAAATTCTAAGATCATCCTCGCACATCGTGAAAATCGGAAAAAATGTTTTTTGTGTCGTACAAAACCGAGCGCAAATGAAATACTAACGACGTTCATGACGCGAAATTTGACACACATGGCTGCCACAGTGCTACCAATTTGAAAAAGAGTATATCTGGTATTCGAGATACCTTCCAATTTAATGTGAATATTGGCCTTAATTTTTGATTCCAGTATTATAACATTAAAAATACCATCACGGGGGCAATATCCACACAGCAAAATAATACCAAAAACAACAACAGCAATTTCACCAAAACCAATGTATATCCGTAACAAGAATAACAACAGCAGTGGCAATGTCTGTGGCAAAGTAAAAGCAAAAAAAAAGAAAATAGCAGGAACAACAACAATAATAAAAAGACAACAGTAGAAACGCAACGGCAGCAATAGTAACAAAACTTTGTAACGTCTGCGTACATAGATGTAGGGGGTTTCGGTTAGTCGCCTTTTTCTCTGCTCTTTATGAAAAGAGTAGTGTTCCTAACGGGCAGGAGGAAAATACCGACAGGCAGTGGGACCGTTATGTACCGTCATGCTTAGTCAGTGATATAGATTTTAGTTATTTCATAACATTTTTTTGTAAACGTAGCTGAACTAGCCAGGGAGAGAAAAAAAATTCAGCCACAGCTCTAACTAGATTACAAAATATAGCGCCCAACGGAAGCCGAAAAGAAGAGGAACTTAGATCCTCAATATAATTTAAGCTACGGTTGATTTATACAGAATTCTTGACGAAAGAAATTTAAAATCGTAATTTCATTTAATTTCTAGTTTTTATGACTAGGCCTAGGTTGGTCGCTTCAAATTACAAAATATGGCGCCCAACGCAAAGCTAAAATAGGAGTTTCTCTTTGCTGAAAACTCGTCTAAGTTATTTGAATTATGGAATAAGTACTAAGACCAGTGGTGTTGTGGACCCGGAATGCTCCGGAACGTTGTTCCGATACTTCCTTTTTGGACAGGAACGCGTTCCGGAACTAA